>JANPWX010000038.1:5408259-5611013 GCA_024734555.1 Trochalopteron elliotii
ATACACAGGGAATGAATTGCATGTAGTGCCAGGGGAGCTGTGTGTGTGTGCACGTGTGTCTCGAGAGTGAGTGAGTGTGTGTGTGCGTATGTGCATGTGCAAAGTGCATTTGTATTTCGTGTTCCTGGGATGATGGGTGTTAAAGCTTCCAAACAGTCCCTGTACATAGAGCAAGGAGCACAGCAGAGGCTGCTGGGGGAGAAACTGGTCAGGGATGCAGGAAAGCTACAGAGCTCTCCACAGAGTTCAATCCCTTGTGCTCCAGAACATCTTTCCATAGATCATTACTGACACCTTCAAGGTGATGGCTCCCATTCCTCTCCTTGCTTCTCAGGAGTACAGAAAAGGAAAACTTTACAGCTGATGTGAAGGGATGGCATTTCTGTTCCTCCAGCAGCCTGAGACAGTGTTATTCCAGGGGTGAGTGGGGAAGATAGAGCTGTGATCCAGAGTAAATGGATCATTCGCTGTTACGTATTAGTGTTCAGTAAGAAAAAGAGACATGAAACATTATCAGTTTGGCCAGCCAGCAGAAGCATTGGAGTCCAGCTTACTTCCCAATTCCAAAGTTGTTTTGGACTGTTTTTCATTCTTCAGAAAACTGTGCCTATTGATGGCAGAAATGTGTTTTTACGGTAAAACAGTCTATTATAAACCTGCTGGGGAACGATTTATTATTCAGAGGCCATCAAGTAATTTATATGTTTCATGGATTTCCCTCAAGTCTTTTAGTATGCCTTCCATTATGTATTTTACTTATGTGTGTGAAGTGGGGTAATATAGATTTTAGTTGCATTTTAACAAGGTGTTAAGGCATAACTTGCAGGGTGCCATTTGCAAAGTGTCACTTAATATGAAGCAAAATAACAGCCTCTAGCTCTTTTTCATGGATTTTTCACATCTCCCTTGTTTGTTTCAAAACAAGCGGTGATTTTCCTTAAGAACTTGTAAGGAAAACTGCCTTCACAATGGTACACAGTTTCAAATGTTAGCTCCAAAGTATTACACTTGTCTGGCTGTGAGACTTGAAATTACTTATAAAATCTAGTTAATACAAAGTACATGAAAGAGCACTTTGTATACATGGTT
Source organism: Trochalopteron elliotii (assembly GCA_024734555.1). Taxonomy (NCBI): domain Eukaryota; kingdom Metazoa; phylum Chordata; class Aves; order Passeriformes; family Leiothrichidae; genus Trochalopteron; species Trochalopteron elliotii. The sequence continues at coordinate 5,409,349 of JANPWX010000038.1, forward strand.
TTCTAACAGGTTGAATCATTTTTGTATCTAAAAGTTTACAAATGAGCTAAAATGGTTGTTTTAATCTGTGTTTGGAGGCCGTCATGGATACAGGAACATTAATGTTTCCTGTCTAGTTAATGCAATTCCAAAATATTCTGTCTTTCCACATGCATAGAAATTTACGACATAGATAACACTCAGCAAAAATGAGCAGTCATGGAAGTAGTCTTGTGCTATCAGGGGTCATTTCATCATTTCTTGTTAGCCTAAATTAAAATATTTTACACAAGTTTGCCTTGGAATTTTTTTTCTGCTGTGGCTGGCTGATTGTGAAAGTGGGAAGCATGCTTTGAGTGAGATATGACATTCCTAATGCTTGATAGCTGTGAGGGGAGAGACACCTGATGTGCTGTGTACATCATCCTTGAAGGGATGCAGGGTAAGAAAAAGGGTTGGAAAATGAGCACAGTGCACTGGCAGTTTAGATAAATAAATATGGGTGATGCATGTTAGCTTGTCAGCTGCTGTTCTGCTGAACACTGACTGCTGGGTAAACATATTTTGTTGATAAGCATAGTGATGTAATACAGTTTTTCTGATTTGATAGTTTGCTGTTAAAAATCACATGTAGCACAGAACAGCACTTGTTCTGTAGATAAAAATCATGCCACCTTGTTTTAATCTACAGAAGGCTGAAATATCCACTGCTCCTCCTGAAGTCACCAGGAGTTACTTGTGATCAGAACTCTCCATGATTTTTTATCTCGACATGTCAGGATTTTGGATATTTCCAAAGGATGCTATTGACAGCAGATCTCATTTTGTTTTGATTTTACTTTAGGTGCGTATTGTATGTTTACAGATAGATATTGTCTTTTACCACAGCAACACTAAAATGTGTCAGGAAATGGAAAACTCTTAACATTGTTTTTCTTATGAGCTTTTAAAGGGAATTCTCCTGGTATTCTTTAACTGTTTCTGGAAAAGCCGTGCTCACTTCACAAATCTACACACTAAGAACCTTAAGTTGGTTGCTTAGCTGCTAGTGAAAAAAAAAAAAAGGTTAGAATGTTTGTACACAAAAAGAGCAAGTCATGTGTTTGGGGTTTTTTTGTGACAACTGAAAGACAGGAATGCTTTCAGCTGGATATGAAAGTGTTGAAGTAAGGTTAATGTTGAGTTTCATCTGGGGGTTGTTCCCATTGGCATGAGTGACAGCACACCTACACTTAGTTTATTCTGTAATGTACTAACCTAGATTAAACATCTCTAACTTATATTTTGAGACTTGGATATGACATCAAACCTTGGATTTACTAACTTCTAAAGCCTTTTTTGTTTGTTTGTTTTCTCTTTGAAACAAGCCTTTTAAAGCCGTGAACTGCTATAAACAAAGTAATGGAGTGTTCAGAAGTCACTCCGACTTTGTAGACCTTATTGCTATGAAAGTAAGGTGGGATTTCTCTCTACTGCTAACCAACTGATATTATTTTCTTGTATTATTGCACCTCGTTATTCTGCAGTATCAGCCTAAAATGCTTAGTCAAAGGAGTTTTTATTCTATGGATGTGGTGGTTCCACAAAAGAAGAACACATATATTTTGTCTTCTCGTAAATTACAGCTACCCTTCAGGTTCAGTGACATTTTGTTGTGGGGCAAAGTTGCTGTTTCATTTGGATATACTTATGAAGGAAACTGTATTGAGGATGGATTTTCTTAGATTTTTAACAAAGTAAATGAAAACTATCACAGGGCTATCTGGTAGTTTTGGGGATAGGGTGCGGTGGTTTTATCTGTATCCACATAGGATGCAATCACAATATGCATTAAAAATCAGTAGCATCTGAAAAAATTAATCTATTTTATCTTTAGATACCTCTTTCCTTACTAGTTTAAAAAGGCACTATATGTGCATGCGTTTCCATCCGAGTGTATATTTGTAATTTCAAGATGTTTAGATGAATGATGTTACCTTATGAAAAGATGACTATTTATTTGCATTTTGTCTGCTGGAAATGCCGTTTTTATAATAAAATAGGTGTTTTTCTTCTGCTGTACTTGCTTACACATAGAAGAAAATTAGTATTTTCCTCCTGGGAAACATGTTACTCTGAAGAGCCAGATGCTGAACGGATCTACAAGCAGTTCCCTTTGCAGCCTTGGTGCATGTGGATGAGTGTCAGAGGTAACAAGTGCTCAGGCATGGCAGGAAAAGGAAGAGGGTGACTCTGGAAAGCAGGGTGTCTAATGATCTGGATGCTGCAGTGGCTGAGTTATTCAGGGCTAAGAGGGCAAAGGGCTCCCTCACCCTTAGCAGTATTAAACTCCTCTGTCTTGTGGTTTGCATTCATCAGTCTGCTTGGTTTTCCCTTTATTAGATAGGGAAGACTTAATTACAGTCTGGTAGTGCTAACACCGCTCTCTGATGACAACTGTTTGTGGGAGGTCAAGTGGAAAGTAATTCTGGAGAAGGGTCTCCAGCTACAGTGTTTCTTCTTTGCAGCATGTTTTTATTTACTCCAGTTTTCCCTGGATTTGCATCCAGCTATTACACCCTACTGGCCAGCGTAGGCTGGAGATTGTTTTGTGTGCAGAAAGTGTTTGTAGGAAAGGGAAAAGAATATTATTGTTAACTTTGGACAACACAGTGTAACTGCTCCACCAATTCCAACCAAATGCAAAAGGAGCTGTGGCACTGTCGCTAAAAAGTTCAGAATTTGCTAGATATAAACATGAGATCTCATGTCTTGTGAGGAGAAACACATTTTTAAACATAATTCAAAGGGAATGCATTTTTCGGAATGAGTTTTACTGTAAGTCCCAGTGATCACTTATGTCCCATAGAATCTGCTAGGAGCAGCCCAAGTAATTACAGGTTGAATTGGGGTGAGGCAGTTTCTCCTACTCAATCCACTGCTGCAACTCCATGCTGGTAGATGGGTACCTCTTCCAGCACTGCCATTGTATCAGTAACAAAACTTAAATTTTGTTTATAGGGTGACATATGTGACACCCTGTTGACTTCTGCTAGCAGGCAAGGCTTTTAACAAGGAGTATGAATCCAATAATTTTGATTATGGATCCTTCAACATCTGACTTTGTCATCTATGCATAAGATATATTTAGATGTTGTGGACACTTAATCCAAGGAAGCAAAATGCTTGTCTTCTGTAAATGACAGATAAAATACTTAATTTGTTCATTCAGTTGGCCTTTCAAGGTGTGGATGGCTCAGGACTATATCTTTCTTGATTACAATTTGGCTCTTGGTTTACTTAAAAATAGTTGCAGAAGGATTTATTATTCATAATTTTTGACAGGCTCTTTTGCGTGCATTTTAAAAAATAGTTTTATTTAAAAAGGTTTTAGGGCCAACCCCAGAAGACTGATGAGAACTTAGACATCTTAATAACCAGTAGTTAACAAAATCTCATTAATATAAGTGACACCAGCAGGATGGGGCAGAGAATCCAAATCCAAAGAGGAAAAGAAAAAACTTATAGGTTGAAACAAAGACAATTTAACAGATATAAAGCACAAGTCACAAACACAAGAAAAGCAAAATGAGAAATTCTTGTATCACTTCCTGTGGGCAGGCAGGTGTTCAGTCATCCCCAGGAAAGCCTGGCTCTGTCTCCTCTAACAGTGGCTTGGGAAGACAAACACCATCATTCCCCTCATTCCCCCACACCATCCCTCCCCTTCCTTCTTCCCCCCCCCCCCAGCTCTATATGCTGCACATGATGCCATATGCTAAGGAATATCCCTTGGATCAGCTGGGGTCAGCTGTCCCTGCTGTGTCCTCTCCCAGCTTCTAGTACACCACCAGCCTCCTTGCTGGGGAAGCAGGAAAGGCCTAGACACTGTGCAGACACTGATCAGCAGTAACAAAAATATCCCTGTGATATCAACCCTGTTTCCAGGAAAAATCCAAACCTTAGCCCCATACTGGCTCCTGTGAAGAAAATTAGTTCTATCCCAGTTAAAACCAGCACATGTATATAGTGGCATGGTCTGTTTCAAACATCCTGGCACTTTGCATACAACAGTATCTTTTATAATGAGGCACCTGGAGCTCCCATAAAGATTTTTTTAACCTGCAATCAAAGTTTGAAAAATTTATGCAAATCAAAGTGGTAGAGTTCTTTGAGCTCTAGTAGAATAAAGCACCATGGCTGTATGCTTCTCTTACCAGTCATACAATTGCCATTCTTTCACCTGGTGAATTCAGTGTAAAACATCTACAAGTCAACCTTAGCAGTTTCAGGCAATATCTTTAGGTCATGATGGCTGCCTCAGTAACCTTGAGTACACCAGTATTCAAAGACAACATGGTGAAATGCAGAGAACATGAACTGGGAAGGAAATAGGATCCTGATGCAGGCTTAGAAAACCCCTCAGGATAAACAAAAAAGCCTGTCTTTCTGAAGGAGAAGACAAGTACCTGGCCATGAGGTACTTGACGTACTTCCAAGCTTCTTTGGACTTCCTTGCCGGACAAAATCCGAGTGTTTATCAGCAGTGCAAAAACTTAATGAAATTTTGTAGAATCATAGAACCATAGAATAACTTGGGATTGAAAAAGATGTTAAAGATCATCTGATTCCAAACCCTGTGATGGCCACCTTCCAGGGACACCTCAGAGCAGATCAGGTTTCAAATTTGTATAACCCAGCAAAGGCTGTAACAGGAACAGAAAGGTAGAACTTAGCAAATGTAAATACTTGTATTTAAATAAGAATGTGAATAGTTCTTTCTCCTATTGTGATATCAATGGAGAAGTGTGTTCTGCTTCATTTGTGTGCCTTTTGAAAAGGTTTATGCATTTTGCCTTATAGTATTGAATGAGGAATGACTTAGGCTATTAAAGTATGGAAATTCAAAGTTAAGGCTTAGCTTTCACTTAACCGTTACAGAGGCAGGGTCCACGTCTCAGAAGTTCTCATTGCAGGTCTTAGAAACATCTCCTAAAGTGACACTGAATGTGGGGTTTGTGCAATGCTGTTCCTAACTGTAAAATGGGATAGCAGAGCTATGGCTAAATTCAGCAATTCCTATTTGTGTTAAATAATTTCTTGACTTCAGTAGGATTTCTTGCCTAAGTGAGAGACTCCAAACAGGCTCGTAGAACACTGACAACAGGGAAGGTGTGAAGTATCTATTATTATTACTTCAGAGAATCCTATCTTCTTTGAGATGGCTCGTGTTTCAGGCAGTCTGCATAACTAAACCAAAATTCCTTGGCACTTTCATTTGATTTCTGCAACACGACACTGCTTGATTCCATCACAGGATGAAATAAATTGAGAGTTCTTTCTAAAATCTGAGGTCTAAATAAAGCATATGCTAAGTATAGGAATATTTTAAATGTATTAATTCTGTGTGATAAAAAAATAGTCTTTTAGCTGTATGTTTCTGGTTGTCCATCTACATGCAGGAAATTATTTTGTCTGTATTTGGATTTTCACCTAATGTAAAAAATATTTTATGAATTCTAGAAGCAGGTGGATGCTTCATTGGTTACTCTTTATGTGTCAGAGATGAGACACTGGTGAGGCACTGGCATGGGTTATGCATAGAAGTTGTGGATGCCCCATCCTTGGGGATGTTTGAAGCCAGGTTGGATGGGGCTTTGAGCAACCTGATCTACCAAAAGGCATCTCTGCCCATGGCAGGGGGATTAGAACTGGGTGATCTTAAAAGTACTTTCTAATCCACACCATTCTGTGTTTCTGTGTCACAGACATTCACGAATTAGTCATCTCAGCAACCCCCACCCTTGGGTTTTGTAGTGCACAAACAAAATTTTAAGCAGCAGTAATAGTAAAATAAAAGACGAGGAATTTATCTTCCTTCTCTTTTTTTATAGTTAGCTTTCAGTGGTAATGTGGGGTAGAGACTAGAAAAGAATTGTAAATGTGAGTGCTCCTAGCCACCAGCTTAGTTTTAAAACTGCTTTTTGAGTGGGGATAGGTGCCTGTGTTAGCATTTGGGATTGGCAGAACTCTCCTGCCTGGCAATACAGAAGAATCTGGGAAAAGGAGGATTTTGATTCTTTCAAATATGAAGGTGAAATCTGCAGTGCCATATGGATGATATCAGATCCTTCACTCCTGTGAGGTCTTTCCAATATGTATTGCAAAGGCAAACTCATGCTTGATCTTCAAGGCTGAAATCTTAAAATCATCTTCTAAATTTGCACTCTCACACAGATTTTGCTTGTTTGTGACACCTACAAGTGCAGCCTAGAGGTATAAGCAATGTAAGGCAGAATCAAGGATAGTAGAATATATGTAATCAGAGAAACGAATAAAGAAAAGGGTAACAAAGTACCTGCATGAGCAAAAAAAAAGAAAAAAAGGAACCGTGAGGAAGTCCTTAAGAGAGGATGGAAGAGGGAAAAGCATTGCTCTGGGTTGGGATTAATAAGATTTAACAGACTGTGAGATAAAAGGCACATAACAAATATCAGAGATTGGAGGCTGGTTTGGAAGAAAGCACAACTAATGTTAGAAGGCAAAATGGCAGGCTGGAAGGGAGCTGTACACTGTCAGTTTCAAGTATAGTTTCAAGATCAGCTTAAGTTGGTTTAAATTCCAACTGCTTCTGCAGAGGGAGTCCTGCACAATCTTCCTTCTTTCCTCTGAATAGTGTGCTGCAATTGGTAATACAAAAAAATAAAAATTTATCCCAATCAGATTCTTGATCCATTTGACTAACTGCTCATATTAGCACTGCAGCTGCCTCAAGGCGTTGAGGCAAAGTGGAGGGGAGGTGTAGGAAAGGGCAGCATAAGATTGACTTAGGCTGACAATAGAACTGTGCTCTTGGTCTGAAAATCCTGGTGAGACTCTGAGTTATAAATTATTTAGAAGAGAGACTAGCTAGGAAGACATGGAGTGGTAACACAATGGAAGAAAGAAGCCACCTGGGACAGTACTTAGAGTGAGCAGTTAAAATGGCTGCATGCAAAAGAGATAAGATGCTAAAAACATCTAAGAGGCAAAATCAAGCATTTAAAAGTCACAAAAAGAGAGCATTTATGTTGTTTTTGCATTTAATTCAGTATCCATGGACACACCTGCTGATGCAGTCTTTTACTACATGATCAAGTTGGGCATTTTTCCTACTCCTCACAAGCAGCAACCCTGCCCCTCATGACCCCAGTTGAGCAGAGCAGTGCCTGTGACCTGGGGCTTATTCCATGTACTTGTACCATGAATGACGAAGTCCAGTGCTCAGCAGTCCTGCTGGAAGCTTCAGGCTTCCATCTCACATCCTTCATGTGCATCTCCATCATGGGGCCCCAGCATATTCCATACTGACTTTTTATGAACCCAGTGTTTATGGCTCCCAAACAAAACATTTTTCTTCCCCTTTTGTCTCAGACTTGCACCTGCAGTGTGCCATACATGTGCAGGATGTGTTAAGCTTAATTTTAAATGGTAGTGCATGATTCAAGTTTCTCTTGGAATAAGAAGAAACTATATAAAAGGATAAAAGTAAATTCAGAATAAAATGCCTTCAGAGGAAAGGAGGCAAAGATTAGAATATGTTTTGTAATGAATGAAATATATAGCTCCTAGGTCTTACTGGTTATCTTTTTAATGATTTGTTTTAAAATATTAAATGGCGAAATTAGATTGTGCAGAAATACACAGACACATGCTGAACCACATTATGGATTCCATTCTTTAAAAGAAAGGGTTGAAGAAAAGCAGTTTACCCAGTCCTGTGAGAGATAAGATACAGGCAGATGATGTCATGCTGTCTAGACTGGAATAAAATATGTATGTTAAAAAAAAATCTTAGCTAACTTATTTAAATAAAATATTTTGAAAGTCTAAGAAGTCGTAAATGCTAGCTGATGATCTTAGATTTTGCTTTGATCATGTTCTGTGGGTTCTGGTGTCTTTTCATAACATTTTTTAAAAACTTTATTTTCTCCTTTTATACATACCTATAGAGAATTGTATGCTCATAAGAAGATGTGACTGATTCTTCTGGGTTATGCAGTTCAGTCCCTTGCTTTTGCAGCCAAGATGTCATACAATTCCTTTCATGTACTGATCAAACTCCTTCTTACAACTATTTAGGGATTTTTTTTTACTTCCCATACTCCATTTGGAGGCTGTTCCAGTTTTCTGGGTTCTTTTCCCCTTAAATATGTTCATGGCCTGCTTTTATTACTTTGTTTTTGGACTACTTCAGCTGTTGTACTTGAGCTTCAATGTTTACTGATTCAGTGTGGAGCAGTACTGCTCACTGCTAGATTTAAAAAGCAAAGTTTTTGCTGGACAGAGGCCAGCTCTAGTGATGATTCCAAAGTTCTTGTGGAGGATAGATGGTGGTGTAGAGTTAGGCACAATAGGTTTCTGGTCATACCCCACATTTATGGATGACTAACCTTAAACCAGACTTCACTATTGACCTTCAGAGTGTAAATGATATGTCAAGAGCCTTACCCACATTTCTCTTTTGGGAGGTTTGATCTTCCAGTGCACAGTGCTCCACGGGGTTTTTGCAGACTCATTTTCATTTGGCTTAGTTCTGCTTTCTCACTATAAATAGTTCAAGTAAGACAGAAAGAATCTTTGTTTATAGTTCGAAAAAAGTCCTGTTTCCCCTTTGGATTAAATTTCATTTGGTGAGAGTTGAGTTCTTAACATTTGCACAGATGGAATATTCTTAGCATTCGTCTTTCAAATAGGAGGTAGCCATTATGCTCTAAGCAAAGTTATTTTCATGTCAGACTATCTAATACTCTTAATCAAGAATGCATTGGATTTCATGTGGCTTTGGCACTCTATTACGGATAAGTACTTCATTTGGGAAGCCAGAAATTACTAACTTTTGATTCTAAGCACATTTTCTGGTTTTAAAATCACTGGTAAAGGGAACATGTATTTTTTATTTGTGCTTCTTGAAGTATAATGTAAATAAAGGACAGGAAATTCAAGCAGCTGGCATTTCTATGTTTCAAGAATTTATTTCAAATAGCTTTCAAAAAGCTTGCGGGTACCAATGCTGGCATCTCCTCACCCTGAGTACTGTGTGCAGTTCTGGGCCCTGCAATTTAAGAAAAATGTGAAGATTCTTGAATGTGTCCAGAGGAGGGCAACAAAGCTGGAACATATGTCCTGTGAGGAGCATCTAAGGACTTTGGGCTTGTCTAGTTTGGAGAGGAGGATGTTGAAGGATGACCTTTCTACAGCTTCCTAAGAAGAGAACATGAGGAGGGAGGTGCTCACCTCTTCTCCTGGGTACCTAGTGACAGAACACATGGGAATGGTTTAAAACTGGACCAGCAAAGGTTCAGAGTAGATATGAAGAAACATTACTGAGAGGATGGTCAGACATTGGAACAGGCTCCTTGTAGTGGTGATCGATGCCCCAAGCCTGTCAGTGTTTAAGAGGTATTTTGACAATAATATGCTTGAACTTTTGGTCAGCCCTGAATTGGCCAGGCAGTTGGGCTAGATGATCATTTTAGATTCCTTCCAAGTGAAATATTCTATCCATTCACAATGTTTTCACTTTTCTATTTCTGTTCCTTTTTCAAAAACCAAGGAGTAAAGTCATGGTATTTAAGCTTTACATCATTTGCAACTTTAAAGTCATAGCTCCCTATGTGTGAAATATTCTAAGCAGTTTTATACATTACTATGTTAGCCAGGTAGTTAGTATTTACCTAAAGTAGAATTATTGCATTTTTCATTTATAAAAAATTACTTCTTTGCATGTTATTCGTCATTATTTTTCTGTTGGAAATTTAACATGGATGGATAAGATACAGTTCTATTTATCAGATATTTTTAAATACCACAATAAGTAGTATCTAATGTGACAATGCTGTAATACTACCATAAGAAGCAGTATCTGAAACAGTAAAATTCCACACTGAATGAAGCAGCTGGAACTGTAACTCATATCAGCTGCCCAATACCAAACACTCCTTTCAGCTTTCTCCTGGGGCCATTGACATTTGCCTTGCCTGCAGGATGACTATGCATGTTATCTGCAAGGCATTAATCCATTAATAATGAGCTACCTTTAATCCTGGTGTAAATATCCTCTTCCTGGAAAAGGGTGTGTGTCACAGCATCAAGATTTCTGTATACCCGTGTGGGCAAAAAACTTCTCTACATCTGTGTGGGCAAATAACTTCCCTCATTGGATTTGTCCCATTTAACCTAGTGGGACTGCGCTTTCACATTTGAGTGTTTGTAGGAGTCAGCTCTGAGTCATATTTGTCCTGCAGACCTGGGCATGGAAGGGATTCAAAATCCATGTAGGGGAAATAGATTGTCAGTGTGTGTGTGCAAAAAGGTTGAGGCTGGGAAGGAGTCTGGAGTCCTTGGCACTAATTCTGTTCATCAATCCGGAATGTTTATGCTGGCTTAAAAGAATGCAGCAATGCACGCAGGAGTGTTGTTTACCTTGCTATTATTAAAGAAAAAAACAGAAAAAAAACCCCACCAGATATTTTTTTAAATTAAAAATGAATTATAGATCTGGAAAAAATATAACAATTATATGTCATGGCAGTGTCTGATCTGTTTTCCTGGGATGCTTTGGATGCTTTTTGATTTCGAATTTCTTGTTCCACGTGCTGTTGCTATGGTAAGAATCAGCACGTGAGAGAGAGGTATCATAGCAAATAATATCATAAGATATAACCTATAAGAGCTTTGTATTTCATGGGGCAGCACAGGGTCCATAGTTTGGAGTTATTACTGAAGCCCTCTCAAAAGAGTTTTCAAACAGTGGGTGGCATCTCATTACTCAGGGATTTTTTTTCCATGACCAAAGCAGATCAAGAAAGTCAACCTTTTTATCAATAAGATTATATTAACTACAAATCAATTCTTACCTGCTTTAGAAAATATTAGGTCTTCCATAAATCAAAAGGACAAAATAAAAAAAAAAAAAAGCCAAAAGGAAATATGATAGGGCAATAGAGATGAAGCTAAGAAAAGCAAAATCAGAGATTTTCAGCTTTTGAGGGGAGTTGGGGGGGAAGGAGGACCAGAGGACGATGTCAACCAAGGTTTTCTCGACCTGACTTTTAGTAATCAAGTCATGATAAAATTGGATGAGTACAAGAACTTGGAAATACCAGCCATGGCCTGTAATATCATGCCAAGCTCCTACGTAGTAAAGATTGATCAGAGTAGTTGAGTATTGATAAACAAGTGGGATCTTCAGGTGGTTCCAGACCTAATTGGTGCAACTCCATTACCGAGAGTACTTGTGTACCACAGCCTGCTAAACAGAGAGCCTGTTGAAGAGAGTTTTGAATTTGCTGAACAGAGGTTACCTGTGTTTCAAAATGTGATAAAATAAGCTTATCACGAGATGAGACTGTACTTTTTAAATAGTAACTTTAGTTACAGATTAATTATATGCATGAGAAGAGGTGGACAGGGGATTAGAGACTCCAAGTTCTCTGAGCAGCTGAAGACATGGGATGACAGGCAGTGGCTTTACTGCAAGGTCGGGAGGTCAAAGGGAGTCCTTGTATTCAGTGTCAGAAGAGAGTGGGTTTGCCACACAACATGTCTAACTTCAATTCCTTCAACTGAAGAAAAGTCTATAAGAGGGCTTCTGGTTCCCTCGAGAGTTATGGCCTTTGGATACAGGTGACTCCAACCTTACCTGCCCATTTGATAGTCAGAAATAGGGAGACTGACCAAGAGAGTTTAATCCAAATTTAATGTTTGTCACTACAAAATAGGTTGTTTTTTTTTAATATAAGTGATTCCATCAATCCAGATGTTGCTCTAACCTGCCACCTAAATGCTACATAGAAGAGTAGCTCTGTAATGTTCAACCATTTAAAATGGAAAGTATAAAAATATGTTTAGTTAGAGGTTTAGTTAATTCTTCAGACTACAATGACTTCAGTTATTTTTTAAGCAGACACCTCCTCAGTTGCAGTCAGTGGCCTCTTGCCAAGCCAAGCATCCATTTGGCATCATGCAGAGTTTGCACTTCAGTAGTGTTTTAGCAATGTGACAGGCTTGCCTTCAAATGTCCTGGATGCAATTTGCTTACAGTAACCTCATTCAGACCCACCCATGTGTTCCTAGGGTTAGCTTTCTGCTGTTTAGCTGATGTTTTGATTCAACGTATCAGATCTCACTTGCAGGATGGTTTGCAAACTCACAGAGGAGCAAAGTCTTGGTGAAGGTGCTCCCTTGGCAACAGAGGAAGTGTTTTTCTCCCGAGGAGTGCTGCTGCTTGTTTGGTCCTCCTGCCTGTAAGCGTAAGTGCTCTCATGTAGTGTGACGACAGTAGAGTTCAATAATAACTAGAGTTGAGGAAGCAGGAGGATAAGCTGTCCAAAAACTTAGACTTCTTGGAAAATCCCACTCTAGCATCACTCACTAATTTCCATCAATATTAAAGAGGATTTTACACCAAAGACCTCTTTGAAAATCCTGCTAAGCTTCTGTCTTTGTCAGTCCTAGGTGTGGATATTTCAAATCAGAGAGCAGAATTACTGTTATTTTTAGACAGTTTTTCTGAAATGCTGTTGGCAATGTGCTTCTTGCCTTCCTCCTCTCATCTCCTGTAACTCTTGTGTTCATTCGCTGATGTCAGCCACATCTGGCGGGAGAATGTGAAGCTCAAAATACAATCCAGTCCATAGAAATTCTTTCAGATGTGTGCCTGTACAGATGAGGAGATCTGCAGACTGTCTGTGATGGGTTCCAAGCCCTGACAGCTCCAGACATGCTCAGCATACTCCAGTTAGAGGAGTCAGACAATGGCTGGACCTTCTTAGACAACTAAGAGACTTGAAATCAACAGAAGTTTGTAGACCCTCTCTGTAATGCTTTTGTTCATAACCCTGACATGATAACCACCCACGTCTTTCATGGCTAACCATGGCATTCAGGGATGCTTGGCACTGTGCAGACCTTTGTTTTTTGCTGCAACTTTCATTAGAATTATGCTAATTTGTATTGTTATTACAGCTTCTGGTGAGTTTTGAATAGTCATATATTTCACTAAATAGTTTATTTAAAATGCTTCTTTGAGAAGAGTGTTATTTTGAGGTTTAAAATGTGGATGGTCTGAATGAAAAGGAATCTTCTTTCTAGTCCTGTTTTGAGGATGTCTTCTGACACATGAAACTTTCATTATCCTTTAATTATTGATAGGAAGCATTTTCTTACCAGCATAGCACTTACACACAGTGAAATCACTTTTCAGGAGAAATTACTGCAAGCAGTTTTTGGATGAGTTTCAGTTTTGCAAATTGCTTAGGTTTTTTTCCTTTGTTTTTTCTTAGTATCCCATAAATTAGGGCACAAATTATAAGCAAGATCGTTATGCTGTCATGAATCACTCAAATACTAATGGCCTAATGCACTAAGCCTTAATTAGTAATATTGTATTTTTAAAAAGACAATATTGTGAATGAAACCTGAACATGCACTGTTTTATAACTGGGCTTCCCAGAAGATTTTAAATGGATTCCTCTTCTTAGTATGTTTTTAAATAATTGATATGGCCACTTCAATCCCTTAGTAGACAAACGAATTATTGGCTGCTGGTGACAAAATTTGGTTTGGGCATAATAACTTCACAGAGACATGGCACTGCATACATCTGCTGCTCTAATTAGAAAGTTTGCCTAGGGTGCTTGTATCAGAAAGAGTGGGAAAAAATAGTGCTCCACAATCTGTTGTAACAGAGTGATTCCTGCAAAATGTGATTTATACAAGATTTCTGCTTAACTCTTTCACTTCTGCTGGAACACACTCGATACCATTTTAGCAAATTTTGTACAGGCAGTACATTGAAAATGCCTGCTTGAAAATGCCACTTTTGTGTACCAGATTTAGGGCCTGGCAGTGCATTGTTCAATGGTGCAAAAGACCATTTTGGACAGACCATTGAGACCCTTGCTGCTCTGTCCTGCAGAAGTCTGCTAAGAGATCTTGAGTTGCTCCGACCAGAGAATAGCCAGCAACCCTAGTGTAAGTCACTTTATTCCAGGTAGGCTCTCAATTATAAGTTTTTAACACAGATAGTGAAAATCAGGACTAACAGCTTAAAATTAGTTTTGGTAGCCCAGCGACAGCAGTATATTTTTTGGGGGAAACTTGTTAAGTTGGGACTAAAAGCAGTTGCTGTGGGACAATGATCAAGTGCATCTTGTTTAACTGGGGAGCATACAGCACTGGAAACCAAGCCCCTTCTTACTGGACTGATTGGAAACCATGCAGCTGAACAGCATTCTGCTCAAAAGAAATAGCTGTTGTTATGGGAAGAATTAATTGAAAGTCTACAAGTAAGATTAGCATTTCTTGTTGCTGATTTTAATTTATCTATACACCGAATATTTCCTAGAAAACTGTTAGTTTCAACAAATACCATGTGTGTTCCATGACAACACACAGCAGGAGTTTGGTGTCATGGAACTATAATTTATTGCAGCTTTCTGAAGAAAGTTAGTAGGCTTGGTGGAGAGTGTAGAGAGCTAGATCTTGTTCTCCTTAGACCTCATTTAAGTTAATAAATAATTCCAATAAAATGAACTTTAAGGGTGCTGAAAATTAAGTGGAATTTAATTTAAAGAAAAGGAAAGAAATCATGCCAAAAATGTTTATGCTTTGGAGAAAGTGAATTGTGGTGACGCACGTGAAATTCCCTGTTATCAACCAATCCAGATGTTTCAGAGGATAGATGAATGTCTTAAAGGTAGGTAAAAGTGTTGTGGGAGATTAAACTCTATTTTACATGTCAAATTACCTGTTCATACTATGCTATTGTTGAACAGCAAAGAGGCAGAGCAGCTCTTCAGATATGCTAATGAAACGTTTATGAAAGCAAAATCCAATATCAGAAATTGGGGAAATGTAACAACCTCAGATGAAGGTGTACTTTGGAATATCTGTTGTTGTTTTCAAGTTTCCTTATGCAAATCTTTACAAAGAAATGATGAAGCAGTATGATGCTGACATACATTTATAGACATACAGTCTGACATACAATTGGATTTGAATTTATTTCTTCTCCAGTTTTGTGTGAGAGATAGAGACAGTGCTGAAGGCAATCTTACCCCTGATGTATTGCCAAAGAGTGGGAACAACCTTGCCCTCACAGCTATGGGTGTGATAAAAGAGTGAGTTAACTGGTAGAGAGTCAGTTTGAGTCTTCTGGCCATGCTGTGAGGAGGAAGGGACAGGAGGTCATGCAGGGGACAGACGAAGTAAGACGTCATACGAGGGACAGACAGGGTTAGGTGGCCATGCTAGGGACAGGAAGGAGTGAGCCAGAGCTGCAGAAGGAAGAGACAAGAAGGACAGAAAGAGGCAGGGCTGTGTGGAGCTGCCCATGGCAGACTACATAAAAAAGGTATGAGAGACTTTTAGATAACAAGGTGTTGATGCTTAAAGCTTTCTTCAGTGTCAGTTCTACCTCCTCTGTCACTTGTATGCTCTACCTAATCCAAGTATTTGAGTAGGTTAACTCAACAGTTGTGGTAACTACAAAAGTATTTATCTTGTTTTCAAGACCACAAATTATGACTGTAGGATGGTATATAGACTATTTATACATATCCACAAATTTTTGGATAAAAAGCATAAAGTATTTATATTATTTCCAGGAAATATTAGAAATCTTCTAAATAATAAAAGGATAGTGGTTTTGTTCCAGGATGTAGGGAGGAATTAGAAAGGAAAGAAGGAGAGGAAGCTACAAGTTGTTGTCATTTATTTGTTCCCCCAACAGCAAAACACCTAAAAATCAAAGAAGTCTGATTAGAATGATGAAAGATCTTAGATCACCTGAAGCTGAATTTAAGTTTATTTTCCCTATCAGGTATGCTTATAGTGTTCGATTTATGGGTATTTGAGGGGTTTTAAAAGTTTAATTTCCACTGAACTGAAATATATGGTTCTAGGGAGACTCTCATATGGGAGAACTATGTAAAATTCCTTTCTTATCCTTCTAGATGATTCTGCCTTTTCTGTGGGTTGTTGGCTTTTATGCAGTTTGCCATGTTCATTGTGGACTAGCTTTTGACATATGTATTATTCATGTTGGGACTGGTACAGTCCAAAAGAACATTAGGAAGAATGAGGAACATTTCGAATGCACTGGTATAGTCTACAGACTTGTTCATTTTGGGCATACACCAAGACTTTTTGCATATCCTTTCTCAATCACTCTTGATACACAAGCAAAATTAAATTAAATACAAAATGATATTTCATCAGCAAAGATGCATTCCATTCTCGTTTGTCCTGCTTGCCTCATCAGCACAAAAGACCATCTATCCAGACAAATTCTTTTCTGTCCTTTTCAAGTGCCCAGGCAATGGTACAAGGCGAAAAGCATAACAAGAGGCAGTTTTTATGCTCAAATGACTTTGTTGTTTCAGAAATAATCACTCCTCAAATCTAAAATTTAAAAAAAAAAAAAAAATTAGAAGCTGATGGTCAAAAAGTGCAAAGGAGGCTAAAACCTAAAATGTGACAGCTTAAGAGATATTTCCGTCTTGTTTCCATGGCCAGAAGTTCAGGGGGCTTTTCTCGTTCTATGAACGTGACTTCCTGACCAACCTGGTATAAGGGGAGGCCTTTTTCCTCATCTAGGGGATCATGGGAATCTGATGGCAAACAGCATCATGGAAAATCTAGTCAAGGCAGAGAAATGAATGGGAGTAAATACATTGCAGATCTCATGTAGGAAAAACTGTTACTTCCACGTGCAAGTTTGCGAGCTTTGACTAACACTGGCAAAGCCTTTCGGTCAGACTGTTTCATGGGAAGCAAGTTTTTCTGCCAGAAAAGGGTGAAAAAAGCTGATGGAGGTGGGCATGGAGTGCTGATATCCGAGGTATTTTTCTGTAGAAATGAGTTTCTGAAACAAAGTATTCAATCTTGTGCCACAGCACCGCATGAGCAGGATGTGGCAGAATGTTGTCATAGCACCGCATGATCAGTGTAAGAAGGATGAGCAGCCAAAACCCCAGCTACACGTATTTTTAAGCACCTGTTAGTAGATACCAAAAGTGCCTTGGATCTTATCTGTAGCTGTAACAGAGAGCTGAAGGAAATACAAGACTTGAAAACAATAAGGAAAAACAAAAAGCACTAAATATTTTGAGTGTAACAGAACTATATGCCAGCAGACAGCGGGTACTCACAGAATGAGAGTCTCATTAAGTTGTTATATATGTATTCATACAGAGAGATATATGGAAAAAATACAAGAACTTAGATTTTATGTGACGTTATAAGCAGAAAACAGTCCTTGTTAAAAAAACAAGGTAATTATTTTTTTATGTCAGATGACCTAAAGATTGGATGAAGAAAACTAAAAAGTGCTGTCAGGTGATTCTGAAAGGATCCTACAATACTTATCTTTTAGGCACACTGTCTTAACCAGTACCAATTTTGAAGTTACTGATTTTTGATAATCCTTTGAAAGTGCCAAGTGAACAGTCTTCTGTTAAAGCTCTGTCACTTTTTTCGCAGTGCAACTTATTGCAGGCTACAGAGCTGGACTACAGAGTAGAATAATCTCTAAGAAAAAGCCTAAGATCTCAGTACGATAGCTCTCAAACAGAAGTAGTAGAAGGAGGTGCAGAGGGGTCACTCAAAAAACCTAGTTGCCTTATTCTAGTTCATTACTGTTATTATTTACACATGCTCCTGCAAATTATACCTAGAATGAGTCAGTATTATTTGAGACCTTCCCTGGTCTCAACTATTTTTTGTGTAATAAACATCATTATCTGCAATGTACCTCTTTTTCTTTGGTATAAGAATACAGTTGTGTATGGAAGAGTGTAGGAAACAATTTGATATATTTTCATTATCATTTCTTTCAAGGAGAGCCGCTCTCCTGCCTGGGCTCCTACAGAGTCCCTCCAATACTTGAAGTATATTTTCTGGTAGTTGGAGAGTAAGGTGGGTAGTCACATTCACAGGAATTGGGGACTTAATGAATAAGACTGCCTCATACAGATGCTTAAAGAAAATTTTCCTCCTGAGCTTGCTCATGTGGGATTTATCTTGAGGAAGACTAAAGACTATTCCAGGCCAGTATTTGCTAAGTGCTTAGTTACAACTGAGATTTTTTTCAATCTGCTATCTGCCTAGATATTTACAGTTTTCAGAAAACTCAACCTCAAGAAATGCATGTATGTGTGTATTTACTGTGTGCTTTATTTCTCTGCAGTGATATTGAATGGAATGCACTTGTGTATTCTGTGTAGAGAATCAGATTTTGAATTTCTTTATTCAGGGCCCAGTGTAGTTACAGTCTTCTGTGGTTTTGATTTTCACTGTAGAACTTCTCACAGACAGCTTTACTGGTGTTCTATTATGAGTCATGGTAGTCTGCTATTCTCATCTGTTTCTGCCTAATCTCATCTGAAAATTTTAAAGTAATATTGAGTTACCTTTTTACTGAAAGTTTAACCTGCAGGATAAAATATAAAGCATTACTAAGATATTGCCATTCAACGTGATTCAGTCTAGCAGTTATATTTCCTTTGAAATCCACCCCAGTAGCTAGCATTCAGAAGCACTGAGGTTTCTGATGCTCTGGGTAAGCTCAGTGTTGAAATCCCTCTTATTTATTTCACCATTTTGAACACTTTAACATATTCCACCACAAGGTCTCTCACTGCACAGAAATATTTTAAATAGCTCTGTTAGAGTGAGTTCAAAGGATGATCTCTCTGACATGCATTCTTAAAAGCAAGACTACATTTCTCTGCAACAAAAAAAAAATGTCTTACCTCTCCCCCTTCCTACTGTGAGTTGTGCCAGAGCTGTCATTTTTTCAGTAGGGATTGTTTATAAAAAGGACCTATATTCTGCTGTTCAGCACAGTAGAAACCCTTGAGTTTTCAGTTTCAGTGTATAAATATTGATTTTTGTACCTCACCGGTTTTGTTAGTTAACTCAGGGGTTATAGCATTTTTTGTTGAATGAATGCTTTTAAGGAAATAAAATACAGCACCTTCCTGAAGTCTAAGTTCTTGTTTCAGAAAGCGAGCATTTAATTCCAGCAGCTAACTATGGTCTGTTTGGGGTATTCTGTCTTGGATCTGATGGGTTTTTTTGCTTAAGAAAGCCCTTGTCAAAAATGACCACAGATGGCTGTTTATGTGCAAGCTATGCAAAATTTACATATAGATTCAAGTTAAAGTCATCAAAGCTCTTGATTCTTGTTAGATGTGTATAGCTATTCTTGATGCATTTCCTATAGCATATTGCTTAATTCTTTCAACACATCTTTAGATTAAACATAAGCATTATTCCTCATTAGAAAGCACTTGATTTTGCAGGACCCTCTAGATTTCACATTTCTTTTTTTGGTACTTCACGAAATTTAGAACAGAGGATAAGTTAGAACTGGGAATGGTCCCATGCTTTGATCCAGTGAAAGTGCTCTTCATAAAAAGCCTTTATAGCTAGTTATCCATGGAAAAACTGCACTTTGAACCTCGGGCTCATGCTGTGGGATTTGATTCCTAGAAGTCATATTTGAGGCTCAGTGACCAACCTTTGCTCCCCTTCCTGTGAACCTGACTTCAGAAGTCTGGCCAGTTGGAAAGCACTTCTGTAACCAGAATGAGAACCGCCTCAGGCTTGCAAAGATTATGGATAGAAGATACTTGGCAATGTGAAAAATCATCCTCACTGGTGTATATTTCAACACTTTTCTAAAAGCTGAGTTTTGCAGGTTGCTGTGCATTGCTAAGCCACCATCAATTCCTTCTGAAACCAGTGGACCAAAGCCTCAGCTTCATAAATCAGGGAAGCTACTGCTTTCCCAAAGAGATGCTTGATTACAGCACAAAAGAGTCACATCAAGCCTGAAGATGGTCTGAATGTTCAGATCTGTATATTTTAAGTCTTCAGTTCTACTCAATGCTTTTTGGTACTAGGAAAACTTTCTGATCAAGTAGATTTGTGAGGAGGTTTGACGCATAAATTAGGAAGTTCCTTTATTTTTTTTCTTTTCAGAGAGCAATTTTTTAAATTTTTCCCCATAAGCATTGTATGTCTCATTCCTCCTCCATTGATTAGTAAGATGTCAAAAGCCACCTCTGACTTACCAGCATTTCTTCTTTCAAGTTCGTTCAGATGACATTTGAGTAGCACCAGTTGTGCAGTATAAACAGATGGCAACATTTCAGTTACTCTGTGCAGGTAGTCTCTGCCTCAGACTTGATGAATTGGAGACTTGGTGGTTCCCCAACAAATATGAGAAACAGATCTTTATTGCATTGAGGAGATGGTGGAAAAAAATGAGGGAGAGTGAACACAGCAGTTGACATAACTCAGTAACACCTGCTTTTGTCAAAAATTCCTCAAGTTTGACAAACACAAATAAGAGCAACGGCAGAATGGGACATGAAAGTGTAACAAGTACTCCTGTGTTTGCACTTGTGCTCATCCTACAGTCTTCCAGAGAGCCTCACAAGGTGCTTCACACCAAGCAAGGTTTTTCACTTTCTGAGCCCTGGTAACTCACCATTAGGGCTTTCCAGTAATTCCCACAGTCTTGCCTACATGAATAAAATAAATGGGCAAGGAGACTCGCTCCTTTTTAATGCCTTTATTAAGAGCAGCTCTAGGTGGGGGGCTCGAGGGGCTGCGCACACCGCCACTGCTCCCGATGGACGACACAGAGGAGGAGAAGATCAGCTCTTCCACACGGCCGAGCTGGGGGCTTTCCTCTCACAGGAGTCCCTGGAAAATCCCACTGATTCGTTGGAAAGCTTGGGGGAGTCCTGGGTATGGGACAGTTCTGAAGTTATGGTGACAAGCTGGAACTCAGGTCTGGTTAATGTGAGGCTCTCCATGGTTCTGTTGACTTAGAGTGGTTATTTTTGGTTTTTGGTTTGTGTTGGCTCGTTGTTTTTTAGGGGTTTTAAGTTCTAATTTTGTCCCACAAACACCTGGGGTCTTTTCAGCTGCATGTAGGGCGGTGCCAGGTTCTCCCCAGTCGTTGTTATGGCCTGAGCCATGGTTGCTATGGCAGGAGTGACAGCAAGGATAGTTACAAAGGAAGGGGTTTCAGGTAATTAACATTTGACACACAAAACATTTAGGGAAGGTATTTCCAATTACCATAACAATCAGTCTGAGCTAAACGGCAGAGAAAAGCCCCACCATAGGCAAGGCAAAACTAAACTTAGAAATTGTTATTTTGTTTCTTTACAGGTTTGAGCTAAACGATAGAGAAAAAACCCTACTATGGGCAAGGCAAACAGTATCTAACTGAATTCAGAAATTGGCATTTTGTTTCTTACAATGAAGAATTACAGCTCAAGGCTTTTTGTTAGAAGGCTTTTTGTTCACTAGTGAATCAGAATTTCGGTCTTGCAAGAAGGTGCTCCCTGATCAGAATCACTGTTTTCTAAATGTTTTTCCTTTCATACTTAATTTTGAAGCTGTTCAGCAGGGCAGCCACTCCTAGCTCTCTCCTTCCTCTGCCAGGCTTTCATTCCTTCCTGTTTCATCATCAGCATGAAGGAGGTATTTCACACTTACCTGCAATGCCTGCCTGAATGCCACAACTGCAGATTTGGTTTAGGGCAGCAATCTGACTCTAGTTTTGCAAGCCTGTCTTCACAGGTGCAGTGGTGGCAATTTTATCTGCCTTTTAGTGCACAGGTAGGAGCAAATGTTCTTGCTATACTGTTTATTTAGTTAGAATGTGAGTATTACATCTTTCCCTTTGAATTGTACCTGAACATAAAGAAGACTCAACTTTTCACAGCTCTTTTACAGTTTAATGTACTGCAGTTTCTTTGGTCACTGAAAGTCTCAACTTTACTATAAGGAAAAAACACCTTGCAAACTGTCTCAAGGAAAATATTGCCTCTCCATAACTGTCTTCCTAAGCCTTTAAGCCATTCCCAGCCCAAATTCCTGTCAAATTCATAGGAATGCAAGAAATCTGGGACAACTTCTTAAAACAATTACCAAGATCAGTCTCTGTTTGAATAATGCAATAGTTGTATAAATATTGAAGTTAGTACTCTACATTTCTATTTGCATTATTTCTGGCAACTAATCCTTCAAGAAGCCAGGGAGTTCATAAGTGAGAACTGCTGACAGCTTACATAACCTTGTTTTGATGCTTATTTTCATTGTGAATCCTTGCCTGGATGTCAACAAACAAAAATTTGCAGCTAAAATTGCATTTGCTACATATTAATTTTTAAATTTTTAAAATTGTCTTTTATGGGTGGCACAGTAGCTAGCAAAGAAGCTGCATATGCATATATTGAGATAACTTTTTGTTTTTAAGGTAGGGGCTGCATAAAATTTGTTTCCATAATGACTGTTGGGGTATGGCAGAACTACACAAATCTTGTCAATAGAACTGTCAATAGAACTAGGAGGGAGAAAAACAATTGAGAGAGCACATTAGCACTCCAAAGTATATACTGTTAGTTCCACAAGAAAATACTTACTGAGCTGACAAACACTAGGAAAGGTTTTCCTTGCTGTAGATGGAGTGCAGCTTCTCATTCCTATTTTAAAACAATATTTACCATTAAATGTCTAATCAATAAGTATATATACATAAAGCAGATTTACTGGTAACTACTTGCTTAAGCATGAGTGCACCCCAGTGTCCTTCTTTCCAGAGTCTTTGCTTCATACTGCTCAGCATCCATTTCCTGCTATGTAGTGGTGCTCGGCATCTCAGGGAATTAGGGGGGGGAAAAGATTTTGAGAAAGAGCACTTTTCTCCTTCTTTTTAAAAAAAGAAGCAAATGCTAAAAACCTGTCTTGGAAGACAGGTATCTGCCAGGGAAAGCTGGAGCCTCCCTTGGAATGGAGAATGTAAACACCCCCCCCACACACACACACCCCACACCCCCTTTTCCAATTAAATTTGCAGTTACAGGCTTTCAGGTAAAGATTTGGGGATAGAAATAGCAGTTCTTTACTAGTATGTACAACAAAGCAAAACAAAACAAAACAAAATCCACACAACTACAGCATTAATAACAAAACCATACCAAGAACCTTGAGGGCTTTACTTTACAAAAACCCAGGGGAGTTCGGTCTTGGTGCCCCTGCAGGATCCTCAGAGCCCCAAGCTGGAAACAGTGGAAAAGTCCCGGGCTGGTGGCTGTGATGGCAGGATGTCCCAGCAGGGCAGGGGGAGGCGCAGGGTCACACTGTAGCAAGAGGAGCAGTGCCGAAGAAGCCAACGGCGGGGCAGGGCTGGCCCAACCCCAGCAGGGCGGCAGAGGAGCTCAGAATTCCAGGGCGAGCAGACAATGGTAGATTTCCCAGGACCGGACCCCTTTGGCCAGAGTGAACTTCTCTTGCACCAAGCAGCAACCCAGCCGTTCTCTCTCCCCGAACGCCAAAAAACAGAGTGCTCCGCTGCCTGAAGCTCTGTCCTTTTCCTGCCCCAAAACTCGAGTTATCTCTCCCTCCGAGCTTTGGCCACCCCTTTGTTTTGGTCAAGTACTCTTTAAGTATCCAACACTTGGTTTCCATGGTAACTTATGGGGAAAAAAATTCTTTAGGGTAAAAAAAGAGCAGACGTAACCCCCAACAAAACCTCAACCCAAACTTAAGGCTTAAAAATTAGTTTGGGACATGGGACACTGACAAATGTTGTAGCCTTCCATACCCTTGCTGTTGCCCTGTGCTCCTCCCAGGTAAAAGCAGAGTTCTCTGCGGCGTTTTCACCAAGGATGTGCCATGAACAGTCAAGCTGCCATTCTGAAACTGGTGTCCAAGCAGCAATATTCTTGGCTAGTTTTGAATCTTCTGATACAAAATACACAGCTTGCTTTGATTAACCTAATGTCTACGGGAATCTGTGTTGAACACAACCTGTGTGAGAAATTCTTGTATTTGCCCTTTTAGAGTGACCTAAAAGAGATGTGCACAGGACCCAGTCTCTAAAAGGCACCAAACTTCCACAATGTTTTCTGTGAATCCTCATATGAGTACCTTTGAGGATCTCAGTCTTGCCCTTTTGATAACCCTGCCTGATGTACCCTAAGCCTTGAAGCAATTACTGTGCTG
Organism: Trochalopteron elliotii; assembly: GCA_024734555.1. Classification (NCBI taxonomy): domain Eukaryota; kingdom Metazoa; phylum Chordata; class Aves; order Passeriformes; family Leiothrichidae; genus Trochalopteron; species Trochalopteron elliotii. The sequence goes on from JANPWX010000038.1 coordinate 5,433,382, forward strand.
AAATATTATTTTGTGAATCAAGATCTATCACAATAAGGCTTCTTTTTAGTCTCAATCAGATATGCCTTTTAGGATGAGACGCCTCTTCAGAGAACCGTTGGCTGTAAATACCATGTATTTCCCTTGTAGTTCTTGAGCAGCTTCCTTAAGCACAACTGTTAGTCAATGTAAAAAGCTGGGAATTTCCAGAGGGCTATTCAGTTACTATAGATGGATCAAGGTACCCTCAATTTTAAGAGGACAATGAAGTGTTTTAATTTGTCCTGAAAAAACTTAAGAAATATTTCTGTAGGAACATAAATAATAAATGTTGCAAGGATCGTAATGGTTTTCAGCTATGTTCTTACAGACCCCCAGGCATCATTCCTTAGGGATCAATGGAAGGTAATTAACAATAACAACTCACTGTTAAAAATTTTAATTTTGCTATCTAGGCATTTATGTATTCATCATAAAATTATTGGGGAATATAAACAGAAAAAAACAACGGAGCTGCTTCGTCACAGTCAAATGATTTTAGCATGCCAGATTATGATACAATCAAAGATACTCCTTAAATATCCAAAAATCGTAAGGGTTTTTGTTGATACATTTAGAGACAATAGTTATCTTATACCACTTCCTCCTGGGTGCTCCATTTGCCATGTTACTGTATTTTCACAGGACTCACTGATGCTTCATTTCTCCTAAAACCAATTATCTTGAAACAGATCTGTGTTTCTGAGTCAGCCCTTCCAGTCTTAAATATTCGAGTGAGAAAGGGGAGGTTTGAAATGCGGGGCTGTGGTGGCCCTGTATGTAATGTCCCCTTGCTCAGTTGGTAAAGAGTGAGACCTTGCAAGAGTCCAATTCTTTGAGCTCTTTCTTTTCACACTGATGGCAAAGAACAAAAATAGAAAGCCATGCAAAAAGACAGAGACAGTTCACCTCCCAAGACCACAGCCAGTGAAAGCAACAGGGACATTTACACTTTTGGAAGAGGTTTTGTGTTGAGGGCATACTGGCGGAGAGGGGATCACTGATTCACCTTTGTTTACTGCCCAGCAGCATTTGGAGAGTTTTTCCCTTTCTCCTACTTGTGTTCATTCAGATCTATGCAAATTACCCTGCCTGAGGTTCTCATGACTAACCAAGAGGGACAATTTACATTAGCAACTTTATAGAGAACTGTGTAGGTAATAGTGATGCAGGCAGTTGAATAAGAAGAGCTCACACAAAAGGGTTTTGTTCAGAAAATGAGAATCTACAAAAGAAAATAAATCAGCACCCCAATAGGTAGTATAACTTGAAGTGAAAATTGTGATTGTGCAACATTGGGTGTTTAAACATTTCATTAGAAACACAGCTAGATTTACTCAGAAGTAAACACTCTAATGCTCAATTTACAGCTGCCTACATTTTTTTCAAATGCAGCTCAAAAAAACTCAAGCCTTTTTACTGAATTTATTCATTTGTGGTGAATTTTGCCAGGTCTGACCCACAGGCTCTTTTTCTCGGTGCTCTGCAGGGTGGCATGCCCAGACCTAATATCTGCAGTGTCTGAGTATGGCAAGTGCTAATTTTGAAAAGGTCTGTGATTTTTCTTTTCCTCTTTCTCTTCTTTTTCTTCAGGAACATGAGAACATTTCTGACCTGATTGTCATTGTCTTAAGAGGCCAAATATCTAGTAACTGAAAATTTGGAAATGTTTGATATGGTAGCTTGAGTCAGGCTATGTGAATGGCTGTTTATTGTACGGAAATAGAGACTTCAAATTAGTATCTTGTCTTATTAGCGCATGAAAATTCCATTCAAATTATGCAAAAAACCCATAAGATACTCTTAAGGCATGGTAATCTGATAATAACCAAACACCATGGATTAGTCTTGTTATTTTTTATAAAATCTTACTATTTATGTGAGTATAAGTGTTGTGGAAAAAGATGAGAGATGAGATTGCTCATTTGGAACAGCTTCTCTTCAGGTTATTAATCACTTCCCTTAAATGTTGATCAGCTACTCTGAGTTCCTCTGTGAAATCACTTCTGGGAGTAAACCTGCATTATCTGTGAGCAGTATGACTTGATAGAGGTAAGGAGAATGATGCAAATCTTCTAATTTTCTTAACATAGAGAGTGACAGAGAGATTTTTCATTTTGGTGGTGACTTCTTCACCTCTCCTTTTGCCATGCAAATTTTACCATCAGGTAGGCTTGAATTTTGAGCAAGTTGTTAATCTGTGTATGTGAGGGGTGTACGCGTGTGTGTGTGTGTGTCTGTGCGTGTGTGTGTGTGTCAGAGATTTTAAGTGCATGTGGTCAGTTTTTCAAAGGAGCTTAAGACCTAAACCCCCTCATGTGTCACAGACTAAGATCAGGGCTCACTCTGGTGAGCTTTTATAAAAAGCTGGACATAAAAGTAAGGAGTCAAACTCAGGTCTCACATGGTATGAAATCATGTGCCAAAGATTGATTCTACAGAACCAGACCCAGGAAAGCCTTCAAGAGGCAGATACTTCTTTCTAGGATAGCCCTTTAACAGCCCATTAGATTTTCATGAAAGTTATTTCTGTTTGCTATTAAATCAGTGAATATCACTCTTAAATCACTCTTCTTGGCCAATATCCTTTCTCAGTTCTCAGAAGCCTCTCTGGAGCATCAGTATATAATGCTAGAATAAAAAAGGAACAATGAAATCAGAGTTCATGTGGCTCACTTCCTCTCTATTCCTATGTTTGCAGATAATAAGATGGGATCTCTTTGAAGTAATTTGTTAGTTCCCCTGAAATTTTCTGAAATTTCCATAGTTGCGAGATGATTCTCTAGGTGTCTGTCCTACAAAAACGTTTGGATGGTTGTGCTGCTACACTGTAGTGCTGACAGGTAAAAAAATATAGTGATTTCTGCCACTTATTGATCCTTACATGGTAAAGAGTTCCACATTCAGGTTCAAGACTGAAACTGGGCTGCTGGTCTTCTGTATTTATGGCAGCAATTGCAAGCTTTTGGGCAACATCAGCAGTATGCTAACATTTTGACTAATGAACCGACCTGTTCATCCATCATTAAAAACTCCCTGATCTTGAGCAAGTCCTACTCTGCTTTGGGATCTGGAGTCTCTTCTGAAAGCTATGTATGTTAGTATGTAAGTATGAACAAAGTCAATGAGCATCTTAAGGGATGAAACTTTTCTTTCATTTTTGGAATTGGTTTCACCCAAAGGGAAGGCTCACTATAGACCAAACAATTAATACAAGTATTTCAATCAAAGTGAGGCACTTCAGTCAGCAGTTCCAAGATTCAGTGAGTTAAGGTCATTGACAATGCTCATTAACATTAGAGCATTAAATCTTTCCACCTGTAGAGAAGTTCTTCATGAATTATGTTTCAACATTAGAAATCTTTGGAAGTGAATTATGATAGTGGCAGTGCTTCTGCTGCTTTAGTGGAGGGAATGTGTATCAGGGATATATCATAAATAACCAGAGATGGTTTCATGGTTCAGACCTTGAAATTTGGCACCTCTGATTACTGGTCTGAGCTCTATCCTTGTCACAGGTCACTTTTTGTATGAGCACCATATCTTAGTTTTCTAGCAATAAAACAGTAATTGGCATTTTCTTGACTGAAAGGGTTATCAAGCCATTGGGAACAGGTTCCCAGGGAAGTTCTTGAGTCACCATCCCAGGAGGTATTTAAAAGTCATGTTAATGTGACCCTGAGAGACACTATTTAGGGATGGACTTGACAGTATTAGGTTAATGGTTGGATTCTATCATCTTAAGGGATTTTTCCAACCTAAATATTTCTATGATTCTATGATGTATTTTTAGGAAGAGTGGCTTAAATTATGTGATCTAAAGTAGTTATCAAAATCTATATAGTTATAGTAAGTTTAAGAAACTGGTTGGGGAAATTAATGAAAAAAGGCAGTATTTCAGTCCTCAGTTCTACATTAACACTGTATAGTTTATCTTCCAACACATTCAGCACAATCTTTTAAAATAAATTGTAAAGTAAAAAATAAATTGTATTCAGAAAATTATTACTCAGTCATTATTATTCAAATAAATTCATGTTGGTTTTCATTTGGTGCTTTCCCACTTTATTTTCATTTTGGGTCATAAGAACCATGAATTTATTCTACCTGGTAAAACAAACATGTAATAAAAAAATAACACCTACATCACATACTTACTTAACATTACCTATAAAGGCTTCTTTCATATATTTTGTAAAAAGATTTATTGTAAATTCAAGTCTGGTGAATACTTTTGAGATAGTGTACATACATAAGGTTAGATGTTTTGAAACTTTTTTTAAGAGAGAGGTTAAAGCTTTTGTCTTGAAATCTTTGAAGGGTAATATGAGTCATAAAGGAGAGCACAGCTAAGCAGACATCTGGTTAAGTATGTTTTAAAGTGACCTGTAGAAGATGTACATTTTGATGCTTTGTTTGTTTGGGTAGGGGTTTTTTGGTTGGGTTTTTTGGTTGTTTTTTTTTTTGCTTTACATCAGAACATTAAACTTTCATATATTCAATCCTGTATAATTGAGATAGCTCAGGTTTGTGGGGTGCCAAAGCTGCATGTCCAGTCCTGAACTGTCAGTCAAGTTGATAAGTATGTGTCCTGTTGACTGCTTCTGTCAAAAGAAAGATGGTGATGGAAATCATGACATTTTTCACTAAGTAACATTAAAGAAATTCCATTGGCTTGAATAACATTTTTCCTGCTCATAAACTTCTAATTTTTAACATCCAAGAAGAGTCTAATTTGAATGTAAATGTAAGTTGGATTTTCTCTTCCCAAATTAATCCTTCTGCAATTCTGCATCAAGGGCTTTCTCTTCCATCTTCTGTACCACTATTTCTTAAAAATACGGTCTTTCTCCTTTAGTCCAGCTAGGTATTAGTCTGTCCTGAGCTTATGTATCTTCTCTTTCAAAGAAGAGTTAGTTGTTCTTCATAATTACATTTCCCAAATCTTCAGTTACAGAGTATATTAGGACACCACTTTGACCATGAATAATTCATGCCAGCATGCTTTCTTTTGTTTTACATTTGACTCAGTAGAAAATTCAGTAGTAGGGATGCTAAGACTAGATTTTACTGATAGTTCAAGAAAAGCTATTGGATATGGATTTTAAGGTACTTAAGAACATTCAGTTTTTTTTAACTTCCAGTCAGGTACCACACCTGACTTTTCACAACCTGTCTCCCTACTGCATTAGTCTTGTGCTACCAAATACATTCCAGTGACTCCAAAGAAGTTTTGCACTGTACAGCAAGTTAATATAACAGGGCATCATGCCCAACTAAGCATGATATTTGAGATGAAGCGTAGAGACCTAGAGTGTCTTCAACCTAAAAGATTTTTTATTAATTATTATTGTGTAGTGATGTTTTTATTGTTTTATTGGATATAGCGACAGTATCCGTTACCTAAGGTGGGTTTGTAGGTTAAGAATCAGCTTTTGCTAATTATGATCCAGTATGAAGCAATACTTCAGGTTGAATGATTCATCCTGGAAACAGTATTTTAGATGAACCAGAGGGTGGAACAGAGTGATGATAAATGAGCTGATGCACTAACCTTTTTCATGTGGCTAGCTAATGATATCTCTGTGTTGGTCTGCATTAGCTCTCCTAACAAATGCAGCCAGATAGGGTTACTGTTTTTCTGTGGCTTTGCTTTGATTTTCTTCTTTTTTTTTCACCTTCTTGTGAGAAATACTGAAAATTTTATATTGAAGCTAAGACTTGTATGAGGAAGTTGCTATCCTGTTTGTCAAGAGTACAAAAGTTAACTGTTAAATAAGTGTTTAAAGTTCTGACATGAGCTTTATCAAACTCATTTTTCTTGTCTGCTGTGCTCAAGTTATTACAGATGTCCTCTGCTTTAAATTATGTAGAAAACATGGTATTTTCTTGAAGGAAGCCTCTATGAGATTTATTATTGGATAGAGTTGATGACTGATTTAGGAGTTTCAATACCACCCTTTTTCTGAAACCTTAACATTCTGCTGAAATGAATTACCAAGTGTTAACCATAGCTCCCCTTTAATCCTTCATCTCCTTTTACTTTGCTTGATGTTTTTTAACACTAATTTGGAGCACTCCTCTGCTGCTTTGAGAAACTCTTAACTCATCAGTGGCACTTTTGAAACTCAGGAGCATCGCAGTGCAGTGTAGTTAATAACATCTTTCCATCTCATGGATTTAGTACTTTTACTGTAACCACTAGCAACTTAGTTTGCTAGGTGTACAACATAACACAAAATCTATCTCTCTTTTAGTTTGTCCAGAAATTAACATTGTCAGCTGGATTGATTAGGTGTGTGCAGCAGTCCTTGATGTCACGCATAAGAGAGTGTCTTTGGAGATCCAAAGAGTGCCTTGGGAGAGAGAGGAGAACAACACTGAATTCTCTCTTCTTTTTTTTTTTTCCCTCTAATTATTCAGTGTATTTGAATTAAGTATGTTTCAATTTTTAATGTACTTCCTATTTGTAGAACATGGAATTATAGGTTGGGTACAATCTATGCCATGGCTGGAACATTGTGGGAGAGATGTTTTGTTTGGCTGGTTGGACTAAGTCTAGCCCATCAGGCAGTGCATTTGAGTAATGAGGGCAGGAAGTGAGTTTTGATTTTGCAGCACTTGCCATTTCCCGAGGAGCAGAGAGAGAGTTCCTCCTCTGTAGCACAGCCACATCCTTGCCTTGGTGAAGGCAGCGCATCCCAGCACATTTCACCAATAGCTCCTCTCTTCCCTGGTTTTCCCTAGAGCTGAAGCCTTGCCCTTGGCTCCTCTTGTTTTGGTCTGCTTTCCTTCCTGCCTCTCCTGCTGCCTGCTTGTGGCCACAGCAGGACACTAACTCCATACTGGCTTCTAAGGTGGTAAGCCATGCTGCTTACAACCTCCTCTTCTGTTCCATGTGCCACTTGCTGGAAACCCAGCTGCCCAGAGGTGTGTCTGGAGGATTGATGGTTTACAGGTATCACACAGAGCAAGACAATCTTTTCCATTTCCCTAATGGGTTTTTGCTTTTTGTTTTGAAAACAATGCTGCTGGTATTTTCCATGAAAAACTTCTGAATGAACACTTTTCCTCGATCAATGTTTTTTTGCTTTTCTTTTGTTTTCCACCTGTTTTTCTTATATGTATGGTGTAACTCCTTTCTCCCACAAACAAATCCCAGATCCAAAAGTCAGGAAAATATTTTCAGTTTACTTTTTGTCACCATCATTTGTCTGGTTATTCGTTATAGAAGTTTATACTATGGAATGTGGAGACATGTCATTGGTTAACTGATTTTGAACAGGAGAATGTTCTGTGGGAGAATTGATATAAAAGTTGGCATGTGCAGTGACTGTTGTTAAAATCCTTTGGAATTTATTAGTAGTATTAATGGAAGAGGAAGTGGATAAATATTTTCAATTTTTAGCCCCTCATGTTTGAATTTGATTTCATTGTGACTAGCAGAAAATGGGTCATATTCCCAGCACTGCTATGAAAATTTCCCTTCTCACTGTGAAAAAGAGAAAATGAGAAAATGTAGAGAGGTAAGATAAACAGGAAATTTCACTGCAGCATTAGGCAGCGAGAACAGTGAGGTTCTATTTTGAAGAAAAACGTTGCAAATGCTGTGGCAACTGGCATTATCTTTGAATCAGTATTCATGAAGTTTATAATTAATTAGAATGTGTTGTTAGTCTTGGAGCTGAATTTTAACTCTACAGCTGTTTAGCACACTCTTTTTTCTTTGACCTAAATCCGTCTAATTTTTTGTCTTCGTTAAAAGTACAGAACAAAACCACTATTGTGTCTTGTGCTATGCTCAAGCAGATGAAGTTTGCATTGCTAAGCAAAGCAATATACATTTTAGTCATCCCAGAAATGTGTGACCCTGACACAATTCAATGAGATGAGTGTCCACGTGATGGAAATGTTAACTGTTTTTGCGTAAACCTGTTTGTAAAACAGACAGTCCAATGGCGGAACAAAGGAGAGGGACAAATCTGAAAATGTAATCAAGCATAATAACACAAGTTCAGAGAGGAGAAAAGCATTTAATTTGTAGACGTAAATGAAATATCATTATGATTCAGTGCCTTCAGGAGAGTTCTTCATTTACATTGGTTATTGTTAGCATTTCTTAAGGGTGATTTAATGTATATATTCGAAAGCTTTTTTATTAAACTGGTAGATGATTCAGAAGAGCATGGCTGCATTCTTGCAGTGTAATACAATCCACACTTCCCAGTCCTGTGACTTAGATTTCTATTCTAACCAGAAGAAAATGGAATACATTTAAAAATGCTGTGAAAAATAACTAAACACCCTATGTGCTAACACATTCAAGACAATTGCTCATGATATTATTAGATTCTGTTTTGTTATTTGAAAGTTCGTTCTATTTACTCTCTTAAAAAGACTTGATTTTTGTTAAAAACATGCGGGATTTGTTGGGGATTTTTTGCCATGAAAACAATGATCTTTGATCTTTGGTAAGGTAGGATCACCACCTGCCTTACAAGCTTTCATGAACACGTCTTGCTGGTGCCTCATGGCCCCAAGTGAAAGAAATTGTCCTTGCAGCCCTGTGGGCATGTGTCACCATGTACCCACATGGCTAATCCTCTAAATAAGGCATAACCCTGAAGTCCAACACCAAACCAGGACAAGATGCTGCTGCCTGCTAAGAAATGGGGTGGCCACCAATTCTTTTTGATATGGCTGAAGAGCTGGGATTCTAGGACAAAGGCTAATGTAAAGGTTTGAGTATTTCTCATCAGGAGCGTGAACCAAACAGGAGGAACAAAACTACATAAAATGAATTTTGAAGGCTTTGGAACAGAGCAGATCCTGCAAATTACAGTGCCTATTGCAATGGTTATTGAAGAACCTTCAGTCTACAGAATAGACTTCTAGTTCATATCTTTTGCAAGATACAATGCTTACACCTATCTCTAAATAAATTTAAAAAAAATCAGCATATTTTAATTTTTTAAATAAGATCTTTTTTTTTTCTATCTTCAAAAGTTCTAAATGTACCTGCAGTTTTTCAGGAAAGATTTTGCTACACTGGATCTACAATTTGCTGTCAAATGTACATACAACAATTACCTATAGAAATTTTCTAAGAGTAGCCACTGGACAGCTACATTCTGGGTTTTGTTCACTTACTACTCTCCTACAGATAAACCTGTGGACAAATAAAACATCCCTGAAATGCAATGAGAATCAGAAGGCAGAATTGTGCGTGAGAACAATTGCATATTCAGGATCTCACAGCAAAGAGAAGACACATGGCAAGCTATAAATCCTGCTCTTGGTGTCTTTCCTTCTCCATCTGGATCACTTTCTGTGGATTGAGATACAGAGGTAGAGAGTTCCTTTTGCTTCCAGGAGAAGGATTTTCCAGGCAAATTTAAGGAAGATGTAACTCCAGACTGAACTTTTTGGCTGTATGCACAAAGCACTGGTGTAGCTATACTGGAGTGAATTCCATGAGGTGGATTATTTCTGAAGGTAGGTGAAGAGAAAGGAAGGTCTGCTTGCCCTATTTCAGGATTGCTTTATCACATCTGTATTCCACAGTGAGGAATGCATTTATGCTCATATGGCTTTAAACTGTGACCCAGATAAAAAGAGGTATGTGTCATCTTACCATACCTATAAGCCACCTAGTCTCCTTCTCATAGCTTTTGTTATTTTCTTGGACACATTCCACCTTCCTCCTCCATGACATTTCCTGGGTTTAGAAATTTTAGAAGCATACTGTTTTTTGAACAGCTAGGTTTCAGGTGTGCTGATTATCAAGTAGCCTAATTTTCAATGTTGGCAGTGTTATTTGAAAAGTGATTGTATATTTGTAATGAATGTATGTTATTGTGCTCTATATTTTGTCCTTTTTTAAACTTTGAATTGTCTGATGGTTTTTTTATCTGGCAGTTCCTTATTTTTAAATTTGTTTTCAGCCAGTCCCTGGAGTTTTTCTAGAGTTGGCCAAGCACAGTCACAGTTGACATTATCTTCTGTTAGTGATAGTCCTTGCTATGAGTTGGAGGTTTAACTAGATGACCCTCCAGGGTTTTTTCCCAACCATTATTTCTATGATTCATCATGTATCAGTCATTCTTTTTACTGTGTATCACAGGTGTCCTTAACTTTGTATGTTTCCCGTGACTTCTTAATGAGTTTGAGATGGAGCAGGAAGTCATTTCCTGCAGTTCCACAGCAGATTGAGATCTCAAGAGAGACACAAACTCCCGTGAGTGGCAGGCAATGCCACATTCAGATGGCATGTGCTGTTAGTAAAAATCTGAGTTCTTCTGTAGTTGATGCTCTGATCTTTCCCTTGTGGAAGAATCATTGCACACTTGCAGTGATGGGGAGACCTCAGAAACTGAGTGTTCGGATTTATTTCAGTGGCTGTCTGAAATGTTTCACATTTTGTGCCCAGATCTGTGAGGGTGGAGTTTGATCAGATAGATAAATAGCAGAGAAGAGGGAAAGAAATTACCCAGCTGGAGAGCAGGATGTAGCAGTAGACAGTACACATGGAACTTAATTCACTGGGGTTTCTCCTGTACTATGCCAGCTGCAGTGTTGACAAAGCAGTGTAGTTACTTGACCTAGACCCTTGATATTTGCTTGAAAAGACATGTGCAGAACTGTAAATGTGCTACATGTATTGCTGTATTTGTTGGGTCAAGGTGTGGTATCTCACCAAAAACTGCAACAGACCCTGTACCTGTGCACTTTCACATGGCAAGAAATAAATAGATTGGTGGTGAGGAATGGAAAAGTAAGAATCAGTTGAGGAATGACAGAGGTTGTATAATGAGCTGAAGATAAACATGAATAAAATTTAAATGCGTATCTTGGCTAAGTGGGAGACAGATGGAGGAAATCTACAAATTTTGGGGGTGTGAAAACTCTCCTGGAAAATGCAGCTCTGTTGAAATCAAAATACTTTACAAAGCAGGTCAACTGCAGTAGACTTCTGCTTCAAAAAAATAAAAATAGACTGTCAGACAGAACACATTTTAATATTTTGGAATACATCTTTTTGAATTCTTAGTTTTGAAGTGATCCTTTGGATTCATTTTTTTATCTATTTTGATTTATTTAGAAATAAGTGTGAACAATAAACAAATAATCAAAGGAGACATGGAATTTTCCTTCCAAGATGATTTGAAGTGTTTCAGTTTTGATGTAATTTGGAGCAAAGCCAGAGTATAAAATCCTTGGAAATTGCTGTCATCCATTCAGTTCCCAGGGGGCCTGAGAAGGACTCTGTTCTGTATCACACTTCAGCTGGTATCTCTTGAGATGCAGAAGCGCCAGTAATTGCTGGTAGCTGTACTACAGCTCGTTTGCTTTGCACTCTGCATTGCAAGGGGTTGAATGTGCAAGTGGTTTCAACACTCTGCTATGCCTGATGTCCAGCTGTAGTGGTACCACTTCTCCTGTCACATGGCTCTGAAAAGTAGAAGCCTTGCTTTTTGCTCCACGTGCTATACCAAATCTCTTTCAGGATCAAAACAATTTTGTAACAGAACATTTTCCTATTAACACTTTCTGGGGACTATAGAAGAGATTTAATAGAGCTTTTCTTTCTCTGCCTTCCTTTTTCCGTAAAATCTAGTACGAGGTGGCTGAGATAAGTGCTGACTGGTATGTCTTGCAAGAAACAGCTCAGTTCTGCTGTTGTCTATTAACTAAGTTTTGTGTGCCGATGAGAGATTCTTCTTGTGTTTTTGCATGGAGAGTTCTCTGATACATTCTGGTTTTTGAGTGTTTAAGGTATCGTTTAGTGCCAGAGAGGTTATTGTTCTTGTGAGAATTCACAGAAAAAATGACTTGGAAAATTGTTTGCTTATCACTGCTTACTTAACAGTCTATTGCATTACAGTAAGCTGGATTGTTTTTTTGGGGGGTTTTTTTGGTTTTTTTTTTTGAGAGATAAATTTCCTTGTGTTTTGTTATGTCTTGTAGGTAGGATTTTTAAAGAAACATGTAGATAGGACCTAATTTAGAAGTCAAACAATTGAATGAGGTTCTCAATTGAGAATGAAAACTGGAAAAAAAAAAAAAAAGATCTGCAGTTTTCATCCTGTTTCTGGTCCTGCAAAGCAACCTTCGGATTCATCTGGTGTGAGAAATTTACCACAATCCATTCAGCACTTTTCTGCCCACTTCGATGCAGTGCTGTCATTACTGTGAAATCCATGTTCAGGGGCTTTTTTCCTTTCAGGCATGCACATCGCTCCCACTGTGGATAATTGGTTATGTATGGGTAGCATGGGAAGAAGACTTTGCTAAAGTGCTTGCAAAGACACTGCTCTGCAGAGCTGCAGTAAATAGCTACTTTAGCAGTGGTTTTAAAAACTAATTTATTAGTTTGTCCTTTTTAGACACGCCAACCTTTATACTAACAAATACAAATTGCTTTATGGTTTAAAGACATCATCTGGCATTTTCAAGTACTACTCAAGAGCTCTCTGTGTGTTCAAGATCAGTAGCCAGCTGGCTTTGGGGAATGGAGGAGCTAGGTGTTCCACCCAGCTATCTTTTCAGCAGATTCCTCACTAGAAAGGGAAGTAAATTTGTCCCTGTTAAAACTTTGGTTCTTGTGTTTCGTTCTCTGTGGAACCAACTTTGCACAATAGGTAATGCCACTCCCATCTGCATCACAGATGGGGGAGGGTAGTCAGAAAGTCTGTGGATTCCATGTGTGAAATGGAGACTGAGTTTTTCAGCAGAAACGCCTTTTTATGATAGGAAAAACTTTTGTGTTTGTGCTTTGTACCACTTTAACTGGTATTTACTGTGTTTCAAGTAAAAGGTTTTTGTCATAAACCATAAAGAGAATATTCTATGGTATTAGTAGAGTTAAATATTGTGGAATTATAAAGTGCTTTTAAAATTTGAATAAATTACTTTAGGGTGGAAAAGGAAAAGAAAGATTTAGTAATTCTATATCTATTTAGGGAAGGTACTTACGGGCTATTGTGTCTTTAACAGATAATTAGCATAAATAACACGGAAATTTGTGAAAGTTACAGGCTGCATTGCAAAGTCATAATTAGAGCTACCACTGTAAATAGCACAAAAACTGGAGCTTCTTCAAAATAACACATTAAGAAATTCAGAGTTTGGTGTTTGTTCTGTTTGGTTTGGTGTTTGCTTTGGTCTGTAAATGGAAAGGACCAAGCTGGATATGAAATAAGAAGCATTATGTAGAAAAAACATCTAATAGCTTTACATAATATATCTTGAGTGAATGGCTTAGGTGTATTTTGGTGTCAAACTTCATCCCTTTGTGCATAACAAAGAGATTTTCTAAGAGCAGATACAAAGGAATAGCCAGGAATCTACGCCAATCTAATGACAAAGCAGGTTATGAACTTGCTTAATTTAGGACTGATCAGTGTAATACCAAGTGGAGGGCCATCAAAGTTTATTAAATTTATCTAACATTATCAACCATACTTCCTTTAAAAAGTACATGTGTTATTTATGAAAGATGTAAAATCTGGAGCTAGTTTGCTTTCAAATCGCTCCTGTGAAAATTAGCCCTTTATGATGATTTCATAAAGCCATTAAATGGCAGGACCAAATGTATTATTAAAACGCTTAAGGATATATTTCATACAGCAGCAGGAAGCAATTTGTGTTCCTGTTGAGATGCTTTTCCATTCATGAGAGAAAATGTTCTTTTTTAATATGTAAATACTGAATTTGTAAAATATTTGTGGAAAGGCTTTAAGATCCTAGGAGCTCCAGTTCAATGCCTAGCTTGTAGAAATATCTAAAGGACATGCAGATGAGCCCTTTGGAAACAGATAAGGAGAACAATTGTGTTTCATCAAACACAGTCATAGAGGAGGCTCTTGAAAGTGGTGGAGACACATGGCTCAGCTTCCTTCTGGCCAGGAGAGTGCTTATCTATCACAGTCCAGTTTGCTGCAACCCCAAGTCTGGTCCGACAAGCTTGGCAGAAATAAAGAGGCAGGAATGATGGACTTGTTCAAAAAATAAAGAACTTTAATAGTGAAAAAACAAACACAGAAACAGCACGATCTGAGGGGCAACATCCAAAGACCAAGAGGCATGGTGAATTTTACAATGTATGAGGGTATCTGAGTGTGGGGGTCCAATCCTGAGCACAGAACAGGAACATATGTGACAGGTCCCAAACCGAGAACCAGAACCATGGCCTATTATGGAATGATTCTGTTAGCATACTAACTTCCATCCTTTCAGTGTTCTGCCTCCCATGGTGTCAGGTCAAAGCCTCCTGCATAAGTCACCGAGGCTAAGCCACCACTCATCCCAGCCACTTGAGTTGCCACATTTATCAGAAATTAGCTGTCCTGAGGTGGTCATCTGGGGTGGGAAGGACTGTTTCTTGTCAATGCTGGGTAGGCCCACTGCTATCTGACTTCAGACCTGGATACCTGCTGATCTCACAGGGTAACACGGCTCAGAGCTGCTGGGATACACACAAAAGTCCTAGCCCTTGGTCTTCTAGTGCTACTCAATTCTCTAAGATCCCTTCACAGAATAGACCGTGGTGACTCAGATTAGCATAGTGCTTGAATGATCCTAGCCTTCTCTCCAGATGTATTTTGGTAACTCCATCCAACATGAGCCTCAGATAGGCAGAAGTCACATTTTTTTGGGCATGTTCTGCAGATGTTGTTCCTGACTGCCCGTGATGGCTGGTTTTCAGTGCTGTGCTTGTTCAGGTGTAGTCTCGTAGACAGCCACAGTCACAAACATACCTGCATTTCAAGGTACAATGTGAGGATGAAGATAAGTACTTAATTTATATCTTAAACATTTTAAAAAGCAATTAGTTCATGGCATTTTGACCGTCTAGGTGACAGAAAAAAAACGTGTTCTCTTAGTGATTGAAGATTCTCCTTTTTAAACCTGCATCTTCTGTATTTTGTGCTGATCTTTTCCGTGAGTCACTTAATTCCTGCCTCACAGGAACCTTTGTGGAGTAAGTTAAAGCTGTGCAGCAGTCCTGAAGTGCACGGATAAACAAAGACAGCATGCTGAGGGGTTGTAATAATAGAGATACCAACTGTTCTGTTAAAAACCTTGGCTTGCCCCTGAGTCAAAAATTTCTGCAGTATCTTGCCTCTTTTCTGTACCCCTAGACAAGCCAGAGCCGTTGCACTGAGTAAGCAAAACTCCTTTTCTAAGCCTTGCTAGATTTTCACTGCTATTTTTGTACTAGAAAAATCCAAAAGGAGTGTTTAGAATTCATTGATTCTATTTTTTCCCTGCAAAACATGAGGAGAGATTTTACTACATTTCAATATGTTTATTTAGTTAATCATACAGCTAGAAAAACATATTTCTGTCAGGGACATTTCCAGCTCAGTGGTCCATCTTGGAGAGTAGGAAAGTATAAATATAGATTTATTGGAATCTATGTGAGTGACACAAGTCTCTACTCCCAGGGAATATATCTCATAATGTCATCTTTATTGAAGTTTGTGAGCATCATACATACTTCAGGCCTTGTACATTGTGAAGACAGAGCCATGGTGGGGGGATGGGAGAGGGATTAAATGGCTTCTGCTACATTTAAAAATTTGAACATCACAATAATAACCAGCTTGCTGGTTTTTTAATATGTTCAAAATATAGTAATTTTTGCTTATGTTCAGCAGTGTCCTTGAATCAATGCTAATTTGTTAATGGGTTGAAAAGGCTAGAGTTTTCAGAAATACAAAAAAGAGATTTTTAGTAGGCTGAAGAGTCAGCAATCTTCATGGAAACAGTAACCAGGTTTTTTTTTCAAATTCAGTTAATAATGACAATACTAATTTAATTGCAGGAGGAACTTACCATCCCTTGAATATGATGGAATTCAATTCTTATTTCATTTGCTACCTGGTGATTATGCAGCAAAGAAAAAGCCCTAGACATGTTGAATTCTAGGTTTTCCAGAAGTGTTTAAAACAGTAGTGGGTCAGATCAAGTTTGTTGACAAGACCCATATGTGTTGTAATTTACAAACCCTATAGCTATTAAACTACTAGTTTAGAACAATTTTCTTCCTAGAGGATTAATTCTTCTCTAAATGAGTGTGTTATTAATATAAATTATTGATACTAAAATAAGTCGACACATGAAATAAGTAAGCAGTTAAAACAACTACTTTTAGCAATTAAATCTTTCAAAAGAAATAAAACATAAATAAGTTAAAATTGTATTAACAGAAAGTCATAAAATTAAAATTAAATTAATTCATTCATGTTGTGATGAAAAACACTCCCTGATTTAACAAAATCACGTGCAAAAATTAACAAAAAATATGTGAGAGCCATAATTTTGCATTAGATATATGAAGAGGCAATTCTTCTTCACAGGATGAGGAGAATTTTTGCTTTTTTGCATACAGAAGTGTCAGTTTTGGAAGCCATACGAAAGAAAAAGAAGTGGATGTGTGGACCACCAAGTACATAACATATTGCATTGCAGATTCTGTTAAAATACAGTGGTTTCCACTTGATTACAGCTATTGCTCATTTTATTATTATATTTACTTATTTCAGCTTGCATCATTCACACAATCTACAAAACAGCTGTCTGTAAGGAGATTCTTTGCATAGGCTTGATGAAGAGAAATACAGAATGACAAGATAATATGAGGACACAATAATTCTGTTATGCCCTTTCATGTGGTTGTGGCCAAGTGGTGTTATTTTTAGTTTGGGTCAGCACAGGGGTTTTGTCCTAAACCCTTCTGATACAGATCATGTAGAATTTGTGGGGGTTTTGACAGGAACTATTCAGTTGTTCTGTATTAATGTAGATCATCCCTTCTAGATTTGCAGAACTGTTTTAGGCTTTGAAATCCCCTGTCAGGAGTGCTGTAGGAGCCATGATACGATGTTTTTCCTGACGTAACTTCCATTTTTCATACCTTACTGTCTTAAAAACAGCAGGAGAAAAAAAAATCACTCTCAAGCAAAACAAATCACCATGCAGCAAGATATATCCTGACCTATCACTTTAAAAAATGGAGCATATGACTTTTCTTACAAACCAAGGGGCAGCATCACTCCTACATTAATTTTTATCACTCTTGCTGGACATGTTTCTATTGTTGTGGCAGTAAATCTTTGTCCACGTGATCTGTCCTGCTACAGGTTATCTTCTCTGGCTTCTGGGATTTTGAAACATATTGTTGTCTTCACCCATGGCTCAGAGGACAGTGGGGCCTGTGCAGTGAACAGAGCCCTTTCACAACCATCACCAGCTGTGGTGAGTCCCTGAGGAGGGCAGTTCACACAATCCACCATTATCATGGGTAGGTGAATAAGCTGTAATAGTGAATAGGTATAAACAATCAAATTTTTTTTCCATTCATGTATAGATGGTTTTTTGTTACTGAGGAACCCTCAAAGAAAGGCATTTCTCTGGCTGACATAGCCTGTCCTTCATTTCCAGGCAGTTTCACAGCCGTTTCCAAGTTGGAGAGTTCCCATAGAGTGCAGTCCCTTTGCCTGAAAGGAAAAGTTTCTTTGAAAGCAGTGACCCTAGATCTGCAGTGACTAAACATGCATATTCTTGATTACAATAAACATTTCTAAGTGAGGTAGTTCCCCCACTGGCTGGCTATTACAGCAGTAGGATTCATGCTTTTCATTTCCTGACTCCAACAGCTAGGTAACATAAATAGCATTTGCCTTTTTTTTACTTTTAAGAGCTTTTTGGAAATCTGAAATTTTGTTCTTCATTTTTAGACTGATTCTAAAATCCTACCCTTTTTTAAAATAGGTGCAAATCTTGTTGAATTTTTTTGAGGGACAAAATCTCTCAGTATGTTATCCTGTCAATGAACTTCTTTTATTCCAGATGGTCTGGTCTTTAGGTTCCTGTGGATCAGTTGCACATTTTTTATAAATTCTAATGAGAAAAAAACCAACAAAATGATGTAATATTTTAAAGGTTTTTCTTTCCTTTTAGCTGTCCATATGGATGTCATTGGTCAATATTTTCTAATCAATGTGGTTAGTGTATACCAGTTATAGTGCTGGAGTGGCAAGATCCATGCAAAGCCACTCAGAATAATGCTCATTTGAGAGAGGCCTCCTGTGATTGCTCTGATGTTGTAAGAACCACTTATTGAAAACAGTCTTGGTGTGGTGCTCATTCTCCTGAATGAGATGTTTTGATGACTCTGGTTCTAGTCAGAAGCAGAGTACATGGTAAACGTACCTCCAGAGGCAGGTCTGGGGTTCCCTGTGGGATTTCATCTTCAGGGTGGATCATTATGGCAGTTCAGTCCCTACAGTGAAAATCTTGATCTTGTCTAAAAATTTTGGAACTGCTAATCAGACTGGGATGAGGCAGTAAGAGCTGCTCTTGGTTAAACACTGCTGTACTGCCACTGAAGCTGACAATACACGTTTTTCTCTCCAGGAGTATAATTGGATTGTAGGCTTTTGTAGCAAACTACAAAGTGGTCCAAATTTCCTCTCAATGAGTTTCTACTACAATTTTAATTTCAAACAACAAAAAGTATATAGAACATCAACTAATAAGGCTACATGGTATGACCTTGTCCATGGAGAGCAGCTGACAGCTGCTGTCCAGGAGGTTTTACTTTAACAGCAAGCCTTTGAATATCAGGGATGCTGAGCTGTAGCATAACAGAGTCTCTCAAAATCTGTGAGATCTTTTGTGTACTGGATACTGAAGTAGACTGCAGCAGTAGTAGTGCTGTTTTATATAAATGTTAAAGCTCCATATGTTGCTAAATAAAAACTACTCACAGGTTTGTAAACGTGGTTCTGTAGGAATGTGACAATACTTCTCTGAACACAGCATTTTTTATTTGGTGTTTCTTTTCTGCTGACAGATACATCAACTTAAAAAGTAGCCATACGGTTCCCAGTTGATTATGAATTTGAGAGGGCTGATGCACATTGCTTAGTCTAAAAATCTAAAATAAGTTACTCTAAAGCTATTTGCTCAGAAGTTGCCAGACTTCACAGGATATCCATAAATAACTTTGTGCAAAACTTGAATCCACTGTCAAAGTTAAGCCATATGCCAATATCAAATCTCCAGCACAGGAGCACCAGACATATGCACCACTCCCTAATATTTTGGTGGAGCACATGGTTGATAGGAGACTGCAGCTCGTGCCTCCTGGGGGGTTGAGTCAATGGAGTGACTTCTGTTCACCATCATAGACTTTTGCTCAGGCACAATCTGTTGGATTTTTCTCCATGTTGGAAGTAGATAGCTGATTATTTGAAAATAGGATCATGTCTTACATTATATTATTGTGTATTTAAGGAGCCATCAAAATGGGCAGAGTAGAAGTGATTGTTTGGATAACAGGCTGAATAAAAGAATGCAACATGTTGCATTAATAATGCAACATAAATAATCTCATGAAGGAGTAAACTGATTTCTCAGAGAAAAGCATTTCTTAAACAGATATATCCTTCAGAAGAATGTAGGACTTATAAGAAAAAAGTGTTGGAAAGCTCAAGGAATCTAAGAAAGGGAGGTGAAAGGACTGAAAGCCCTCTTTCCTTCTTTCCCCCATTTATTTTGTTCGGGGGGCCACAATGAATCATATGTCTCATGTGACTTGCAGGAATGATCTTACTGTCCAAATGCCTTAAAGAGAGCTTCACTAGGAAATAAAATAATCAATAGGATGAGGTATTAAAAGGGAATTTTTCCCCTTCTTACTACAGGCAGCACTGTCAACTCTATTGAATTTATGATCTACAGGAAATTAAAC
This sequence comes from Trochalopteron elliotii, assembly GCA_024734555.1. NCBI lineage: Eukaryota > Metazoa > Chordata > Aves > Passeriformes > Leiothrichidae > Trochalopteron > Trochalopteron elliotii. The sequence continues at coordinate 5,453,162 of JANPWX010000038.1, forward strand.
GTTGACAGCATCACCCACAAAGATAAGCATGTATTGCTTAGGGTTAATGACTTGCTGGATTTTCTAAATCAAGCTATGTATACATTAGTACCTCAGATTTTTATCAAGTGACTGTTGGCAAGTAACCATGGATAATGATAGCAAACGAAAATTCCTTTTATAAATGACAGAGTCATGCTGTTGCATTTTAAGCTCTGGCTTTCCAAATATCTGCCTACTGTCTTGGCAAAACTCATTTGCATGTGTGCAGTATTTTGTTTGAATAACATAATTGTTGTGTCATCCACTTTTGCACACACTTATGGAGCCTTGAAAAAGGAATTAGAGATGCTGAAGCAGTTTGCAGTCCAGCAGCTTTGGAAACATGTGCCCATGCTGGACTCCAAATTCATAATTAAGCATCTAAATTAATGGCTCTATTTAAAAAAAAAATACTGGGCTCTCAGGAGTCCCTTTATTTGCTTGAGATATACTGATCTTAAAATTAGACCCAGCTCATGATATCAGCAGTTGTAATCAGACTTTTTCTTAACTTTCCAGCTTCCCCAGAGCTGCAGGCTCCTTGTAGCTAGAGGAATAAACAGATTGATTGAGCGCAGGACTTTTTTGTTTGTTGCTGTTTTAAATCACACAGTAGGGGCAGGCCGGTGACATGTCAATATCCTTTTCCTTTCAGTGATTCCAAAGACCAGTTGCCTTCCCAGACTTGCCTCACTGACCTACTGGAGGAAGGCTTCTTGATCGCCAGGGCACAATGTCCTTTATGAAAGCTATGCCATGAGACTGGTGATGATCAGTGGGAACTGGTTGATAAGGAAAGGGCTGTGTGATATGTACACAAACAGAGCATTGCTACTGTTGACATTTAGGTTATCTCTTTGGAAAAAAGAGGGAGAGAAGCTCCACACAAAATGTTCAGAATTCTTTGGAGGAGCCTGCATATTTCCACTGACCTGTGGGCTAACCTCATTTGTCAATCTAAACTAAATATCTGAAATTCATGCAGCAGTTCTCTAGTGAGTCAGAGTTACTGTAGATACTCTTTTCTTACCGTACTCTTTTCTTACTGTTTTCTGTACACTACCTATGTGATCTATTCATTTTTCACCAAAATTGAAGGAGGCAGTTGCAAATCAAGTTTTTAATGAGGAAATAGAGAGGCAGAGAAAAAAAGCACGTTTTGCCAAAACTTCAGGAAGAATCTTCAGAGCAAAGAACATTTCCTTTGGGATGCATAATGATGGTACATGCATCTCCTTTAATTTTCTTCTGTCGAAGGCCTCTATTTAGGCACTGGTCAGAGAGAACTGTCCTTTGCTTTGTAAGATTAAAAGATTAAAGCCTGGGTTGGTTTGGTGTGCTTGGTTGGTAGTGGGGTTTTTTTTTAAACTGGATTCATTAAAGCCTTGGGGGTTGACACAATACTAAGAGAAATAAAATCCAGGTCAAGTGTATAGCACTTCTGATAATCCAGAGCACTGACACTGGATTACTAGAAAAAAAAAAGAGGAAAAAAAAGGGAAAAAAAAAAGTGTTTGAGTAAAGTTTCCATGGAAATTGCATAAAAAAAGGAGAATTTTCACAATAAACCTATCCCCCTCTTACTGCTTTGTATCCAAGGCATTTTGTGCCTTATCTCTTTTACAAAAAAATAATAAATGTGAGATGAGATGGCAGACCAAATGTAGTTAATACAGACCGGAAATATACCTTTCCCTTTTATGCTTCTCCCTCTCTACCACTCTCACCCTTTCAAAGTCCTATCAGTCAAAACCACACCCACCCAAATAACTCCGATATGGGATTAAATAGAAGAAACATTGTTCATTTCCACTTTGAAGAGTGCTGAAGGCTTGTTATGGAAGGCAAATGCCATGACTCTGACACAGGCACAAGGTAGTAACATGGTAGTACCACCTCTTCCCAGCCAAGAGTTAACTGTGCTGAAACCATTTTGGTTTATCAGCCAGATAAAAAGCCAAAGATATTCACTTTTCCAAAAGGAAGAGTATCAGTCTGACCTCCTCATGTGTACCTACCTGTTAGTGAGCTTTTGAAGAATTCTCTCTGGTAAACTCAAATTTGGCATAATTTCAAGACTGCAATTTGTCAGCATCACTGATAGGGCACGTTGGCTGTAAGTGAAGAACAGATGATGAGCGAAAATATATTAATCGTTTGTCACATGGCAGATTCAAAGTAGGTGAAAAGCCAATATTTTATCACTGTTGCATTTTTGGTGGCAGTTTAGACTTCTAACAGTCTTCAAGAAGAATTGAGCATTTACAGAAACATGGTCATCAGAGTAACAATAGTGCTACAAGAGAAGTAGTGATACTAATGCAAGTTCTATCACAGTCTTTGACTGTTTTCTCCTTGGGTTTTCAACAGGCTAAGTAAGTGTATTTCTATTTAGAGGCCATTAAGGCAGCTTCTTTCTTAGGAAAACAGAAGTACATGTTTGCTGGATAAAAAGATATTAGTCATATTTCATATTAAATCTAGAATCCATTTAGCAAGACTGAGATTGATATGCCACTCTGATGCCTAAAAGCAAGGGGACTCAATTTCTAGTCTCACAGAAAAATCCTGAGCATGTAGAGGGAGAAGAGGGACTTTCATTGAGTAGTGCAAAAGTTGCTGGTTTTACTGGTCTGTCCCTGTGGTATCAGGGCTCCTCTTGCTTCTGAGCAGTGTCTGTGGTAGACTTCCCTGTTGCATGCTGTAATTTTCAGGGAAAGGCTTTCCTTCAGAACACATACCTTGTTGGAGAGAGAAGTAATTTCTGTATTTTTGGTAGCTGCATGCGACAGCCTAATCACTTGGAAACAGAACATGTTGAATCTTGGATGACCAAGTTATGAAACACACTGGTTTCATAACTAGTGTGTTTCATAACTTGGTCACGGTAGACAGGGAAAATTGCTATATCGTTCTTGAATGTATCATTTTAAAAAGAAAAAAAAAAAGGTGTTTTGGAAAGTATTCAAAGAAGATTTTCCAGATGTTCAGGATCAACTTTTCAGATAGGTGGAATCTATCTAGGTCTGTGGAAGTTCAACATCTAAAAATTTGTTTGTAGAGAAATTTCAAGTTGCAACCAGTCAGACTGTAAGGATGTGTTAAGTAGCTAGAGAAGCTGGAATGCCCATAATGAGAATCCAAAAGTACAACAGTCACAGAATTCAGTCCAAGTTAGGTATCTAAGTACTGCTAAAAATTCTTGCAAGTACCTACATGCTTCTTTTGGCAGGAATAAATGCCTGTTAAAATCATTCCAGAAACTACAAAGGAACGTCCTAAACATCTATGAGAGAGAGAAAGAGAAATGACTTGATACTCTAAATTTGCGGAGATTAAGAGCAAAGGGAAAGATCACAATACAGGAGGAAAATGGGATCATCTTAAGGGGTGAAGTAATATCAGTAGAATGGAATTTTACAGTGAGAATTGGAAGGTTATGCATTTAGGGCCTCATAAAAGGCTCTGATTTTTTCCTGAAGAGATATTAGGCTAAGTGGCAGGAAAGAGTTATTTTCTATGGAGCAACTTAAAAATCATGGCTTCTTGTTCTAGCAAAACACTAAGAGCATTTTTATTTTAACAGGGTATTATTCTCTGTTATAACACTAAGTAGGTAAACATTTGAGATTAATGAACTAAGGGACTGCATTAGCATAAGGAAAAAGTGGACACAAATACAAAACAAATAAAAATGTTTTTAGCTATTAGAGGATGAGTTTCTGCAAAAGCTTTTTAATCTGAGCAGAAAAAAACCAGCAAGTTCTGGCTTGTAGATTATGGCATTTGTAAAAGGCTTGATTTGGTGTTACTGGGCAGAACTGATGTCCTAGTAGGGGAGAAGTAAAAGGTCTTTAGAGTTTCTAATTCTTGAGGACTTTTTAATACTTTATATGCTTTAGGCTTTAAAGTGTGTTAATAATTCCTAGTTCTTAGGAAAATTCTCCTTAAACACTATCCATCTTAACTTTTTCAAAAAAATCAATAGATTTTTCCTGTTCCTGGTGGGGATTGTTGTTGTTGTTATTATTACTGCCATTATCAGCATCATCATTATCTTGAAGGCAACATGGATAATCAAAATACGTCAAAAATTTCAGCCAAGGTATTTTTCAAGGAAAATTCCAAGGGGCTAAACCAAATTTTTCCTATGTTAGTTTTATCATATTTGCAGTTATTAAAGAGGAGTGAGTACTTCTGAATTTGATGAATATCTGCATATGTGCTCATCACTAGAATCTCTATAGCTTGATAGAACTGATCTAGGATTACTGACCTCCAGGTTTATCTTTGCCTGTTGCATAATGATTATCTACCATGTTGCCAGGAAAATTATGAATATAATTCAGGCCTCCATAGTGTGTTCTGGCATGTCCCATCTGTGGTCTGTAAGTCTTTTAGTCACTGCTCTATCCAGTCATTTCTTGGTTGTCTCTACTGAATAAGAGCAATTTTGTGTTGGGCATGCTCAACGTACCAGTGTTAGGAGCCCACTGGTTGTGTTAGGTGCAACACCACAAAGTTGATCTGTTCATCAGCTAAAAGATGCTGTGAAATCCAGCAGATAATTTTATATGGTTATAGCTGTGTTATGGCCTGGATATGCATTGATTGTTTGTCTTGTATTGGTTTGTTGATTACTGTTTCTAAACGATTCCTTCCCCCAATAAAACTTTGTGGAGTTTTCTGGGTTTTCACCCATGTTTTTTTCTTTTTACCTCTATCTTCCTGGATGTACTGCTATTTATTCCCTTTCATTCATATATTGGAAGTAAATAAACACTTGCTTAGGAACTACCTTAACACAGTGGCATTCCCATGTTGTATACTCAGTTTTTGACTACTTTCTCAGAAGTAAAATGAATTTGTTGATATAAGCCAACTTTCAAGTATTGTTGGTAAATAAAAAATACTTTCTATAGTCCAAGAAGATTACTGCAATTTCACTTAAACTTATAACTCAGAAGGGGAATGAAATACTTTTAGCTGTGTTGCTGGTAAGACACTGTGGTCTGTTGCACAGTGGTCCTCAGTCAAACAAGGATTTCAGACAGAGGACTGAAATTCTGAAGTATATTAAAAACCCACTTCTTTTGGTCGTTCCAACCCCTCCAGGTGTGAACAAATTGTGACAGAGAGAAGATAATTACTTTGTTAAAAAGTAAAAGAAAATATGTTAATACAAAATGGAATTCACATATTGGACACCTAGTGAAAAATGCTGTCGTGATGGTAGAGCCACAATCCAAAATCGTCTGCATGACTAACAAGGAAAATATGAAGAAATAATAATATTTTGCAGTACTAAAAATCACAATATTGCTAGTTAGTAAAGAGATGCGTACAATGAAAACACAAGTCAGTGCACTACTTAAGCATATGTGTACTTGCCATTGTCATTTTCCTTCATCCCTCATTGTACGAGTCCTGAATGAAAAAAAGGAGTGGGATTACTTTGCATCAGAGTTGGTATCTATGAAGAGAATTTAGTACATTCACAGTTCAAAGCAATTTTTCCAAAATTTCTGAAAATTTGGGATGTCATCACTACAATAACCTCGGGAAATATGATTAGAATTTTCATTAATATTATGGGTAGATGGGGAGTTCTTTGGGGGTTTTGGTTTGGTTTTTTTCCAAAACCATAGTGTAAAGAGATCTACCTATCTACACTCCAACTAGCCCTCCATCATGTGCCTCCATAATAGTCTGGAGTATATTTGCTTTCTGGAATAATCTTAAAAAGCCCTTGATTGGTGCAGATTTAGGAAACATGCTTACTTGCTTTGTTTTTTTTTTAGAAGAGATCTCCAGAATTCGTTGAGTTAGGTAACAGCCAGCAAGATGATGTCCTAGGGTATCACAAACAATAGTATTTAGTATTACTCCTTGTGGCATATAGTGGGACAGGTTCTTTCACTTGCTGAATCATTAGATTATCTTGTAAAAAACACACTGAGAAAAATGACGTAAATTAAATTCTGTGTTCTGAAGTAAAAAAGCACCTTTTATAACAGGGTAAGGGTTGAATACTAAACACTCTGTTGTATGCAATGAAGAGTGTAAGATAGGAAGAAGTGAAGAAATAACAACAGGGTCAAGTGAGGCTACTTTTGAAGCTCTCATTCATGGCCATCAGCTAGAAAGCCATGATAAGAAAGGTTTTCTTTTGAGTTCTGTTTGCAATGGAAAATTTCAAAGGCAAAACATCACCTCAGCCCAGCCAGAGGTTACTTTGTTTCTCACCTTTTTTTCAACCTACCATTGGCATAATATGAAGAAAAAAAATTCATTTTAATTTTAAAAATATTTGTTTCATTAAAATAGATCTAACTGTATTTTTAAATACTTTTGTTCTATGCCAAACAGCTTATTTTGCCTGTTATATGCTGATATTTTTTTCTTCTTCATTCTCACTGCATTACCATTTTCCTGTCTGCAGTTTGTGTAAAGGTACTGCATTCTGTTTGTTCTCCCACATTCCTGCTGACAACAGTGGTGTTTAAGTACTCTAAAGTGACATAGTATTGCCATGTTTCATGATTTTTCCTTTGACACCCATTTTAACTTCAGGTTTCTTTATAAAAAGGACCACATTTCTATCCATCTCTGTTACAGAAAAAAGTTTTGCCAAACTGATTCCACATATATATTTTTTTAAATTACCACGAAGTACCTATATATCTATGATATTATATTAGATATCTATTAGATATTTTTGGTGTTTTTAGCAATTAAAAATGTCTTTACAGCTCAAAATATTGTATTCTTTTCTTTGGCTTTTTGCTACTTTGGAAGCATTACGTAGTGTCAAGGTGAATAATGTGTGTATCACAGTAATAACATCTCTGTATCTAGAGAGACGAAGGTCCGTAGCATTCCTGTCTTATTTTTTGGTTTACTTGTGCTATGTAGTTATAGCAGTAGTCTGGGATGACATATAGTCCAGGAAAATAACCCGAGGTCTTATCAGAAGTAGAGGATTCATAGTAGTAAATTGCCTTTTTTTTTAGTTACTGTTTTCCATAGCAACCCTGTTGAAATAGAACAGAGCTTCTGAGGAAAATGTGGAAGTCTGGGTCTTATTTCCTACTCCTCTCCAGCAGCAAGAGAAAATTAGGACAGGGTATTTTACACTGCTTATATTGCACAACTCTGTGCTTCTGGATTATCGTGTAGAGCAGAAATCTAACCAGGTGGCCAGCACAGTCCTTCAAAGAAGAGTGTCTGTCTCCATTAACTATGGATGACTGTGGACAGCTCAGAGAGAACAGCCACCTAAAGCTGGGGTGTATTGTATGTCATGATCTCTCTCCCTCCTCTCCTTTGTCTCCTTCCTTTCCTTCCCTTATTCCTAGCTACTTGCCTTGGAAGTTCATGCTGATCTAGGTGATGAATTACAGACCTATGTAAGTGATTCTATTTTTTTACCAAATGGCCTCATCTCTTCATGTATTACCAGTTTATCTTCCCCAGCACTAATTTGAGTGCTCAGGACTTTGGAATCGTTTCAGATCACTGATTTTGTTTTCTAAATAGCAAGTCCAGCACCGTGTTGTTTCTTTCTATTTAACCCACTGCCGCTGTGTCTATATTCAATGGCTACCAGAAATCACCACTTGCAAATGATCTTCTGTCTGGAAGTGAGGCAGGTTGGGCTAGCAGCACACCCTGCACAGCTGGAAGGCCAGAGCACAGCTGCTCACAAACAGCTCACTCCCTGAGCCAGTCAGCATCTTCCCATTCTCCTTTGGCACTCCATCTCATTGATTTCAAACCATCGTGTCTTTCCAGGCACACCCCACTAGGGGGTTTCCTAAACTTAGATGGGAAACTCATTGTAATAAATATCTTTACCATGCCGTACCACTGGTTTTTAAGGAGCTTTCTCCTTGGATCTCACCACAGGTTCCTGTAAACCAAGGGCATGTCTGGCTCTTTAGCAGTAAGGTTTGTTCAAGTAAGAGCAACCTCTGTTGCAGTCACAGGAGTGCTTCCATGCTGAAGGAATAAACATGCCTTCTGTTTTGAGCCTGACTTTGAATTGCCATTTTACCCATCTTGAAATACAAGTTTCAACAACTCCATGTTTCTTATTGCCTAACACATTCAAGTGTAACTGGGACAAGATAGCATTTAAATGCAAAAGCTTGGGAAAAGGAGATGGTATTTTCTTTCTCAGAACAACTGCAGTGTTTGTGCTGAGAAATAGCTCTGTGCCCCACCCTTAATCTCAGGAGATAGTACTGCAGCTCTGTGTCATGAAGTCCTGCATGCATCAGATAATTTGTGACTTCGCTGAGTCTTTATAGCCCACTATAAATACACATGTGAACAAAATAGTGCATTCAGGAGATGGTATTCATTGTTCTCTTTCACCACCCTGGCCCTCTGCACACACACCAGGTACCCTGGAGGCACAGAAAACAAAAATTTGCTACGGACGTTTGTTCCCTGGCCAAACAAGAGGAATTAAGTGCTTTACTAGAGATACATGCTTTCAAAAGCAATAATCATAAAGGGATCACATAGTTTTATATAGATGATGGCGTGAAGTCTTCCAGCAGGATGTGTAAGATCCAGTGCTGCTCCTGAGAGAAGGGTACAACATACGGCAGCATATTGATGGAGAGGCAAGCAATCTGTTTGCAGCCTTATCTCAGCCTCAGCTCCTTATCAGGCAACCTTTTATAGACATGCCGATCCTGCAGAGAAAGGCATCGTTAGTAGCTCTAATTGCTTCCTGTGCTGGAGTGGACCATTTAAAGAAATACTGTATAGCAAATATAAATATCAGAACTGCATCTGAAAAAGAGTGGTGACAACCAGAGACATCCTTTTCCATGGGCAGACTGTGACTTTGTTTAGGTTATGGAAAAATCGGTAATGTTCTGAAATACATCATTGCATGTATATAGCAGTGCATACTAAGGTAACTATTAAACAAGACAGGGTCAAAACTGACTATTTATGGTTTGGATTTTTAACTTTACTGGGAAGTCCTGCTCCACCTATTTTTGACTCGGAGGTTTTTACTTTTTTATTTTATTTTGTTGTTGTTGTTTGTCTTCCCTTTGCAGTGGCTTTGACTGGGTTAGCAAAAACTTTAAGCCAAATTTTCATAGTTGAGATGTGGTTTAAAAATAAGCAGTATCTAAATTTTCTGTTGGATAAACTCTGTCATTCTGTTTAACACAGTTTTTCAGGTTGTAATATTTGCTCATAGGTATAATTTTAGATAACCACACAAACACAGTGATAGTTATAATAAGCAAGTATTTCCTTAGGAGTTTCAGAGATCATTTGTCTTGTTTCTCTCAGTTAGCAAAATGCTATATATGCATTACCTAATAAACCAGTGTAACGTCTAATATGCCTTTAACGAAGATCTTCAAAAAGCATTTAAATTAGTGCTGGTCAGCCTGCTCTAGGTGGCCCTGCTTGAGCAGGGAGTTAGACCAGATGACCTCTAGGGGTCCCTTCCCACCTCAACCATTTTATGAGTCTGTGATTCTGCAATGCTGTGATACGATTCCCTTTATTCATTGCTGAGCATGTCACCACTTTACATCTAAAATGCTCTGACCTGCCAAAGTATTTATTGCATACTGTTGAAATATAAGGATTGTTTGATTGGGATTTCTTAAATAATAAAACTACTGCATTATCTTATTTTAAATAGAAAACGTAGATGGCTTCACTTCCTAAGCATTTGATGCTGATCTCAATCACACCAGCACAGCTCAGGAGTAACAGACTAATTTCTAGGATTGCAGTTGCCTGTAAGCTGAAGGGTGATGTAATATCTTACCTGCTGTGCATATTTTTTCCTGTGTCATAATAAAAAAACCAACCAAACAAAAAAAAACCTCCAACTGTTTATTATTCAGTAAATCATACCAGTCCCTGCCATGAGTTTTTTTTCAGATTTTCTGGGCTGCCTTCAAAGTGAGGAAGACTGATGTCCTTTTTTTACCTCATTTGGGAGTCTATTCTGTATAAAACAACCAGATTATGCCTATAATTTTTGGTATGTTTTTAGAGTTTTTAACTAATTACAGGAGGAAAAAGTTGCTTTATGTTGAGCAGCTTTACCTGTAAGGGAGAGCTTGATTGGTGTGAAGGTCTGAGGATATCTGTTCTTTAGATTTTAGTGATGTGCAGAGATACTAAAGTGAAATTTTAAAATATCTGGCTTGATTAATCAATGTAGTCTTGTCAAAAAAGCACAGGACTCAGGGTCATAACTCCATTTTCAGAATATGTAGAGTTTCTGCTGTTTAGTAAAAATTCTTCTGATGCCCAAAAAGCACATTTAAAGCAAAAGTGTAGCTGCACCAGATCTTGTAGAACTCAAGTGTCACAACTGCTGACACCATTCCTCAAAGGGACAGCAGTTGACAGCCATTCCAGGAACCTCTCCAAATACATTGATTTGAGATGAGAGTCCTTTCCTGCAGCTCTCTGTGTCCATAGAATGGGGGAGTGGTCTACTCATAAATCTAGTCCTAGTGGTGATGTCTTTAGTGTTATAAATCAAACTTTTGCCTCTTCAACAGGCCATGGAACTGTATCTAGAAAAAAAAAAGGCCTTTTCGAGTGTGTTATGAAAATCAAGGAACAGAAATATTTATGTTCTGGTCTTGTGAGTCAGAGTTGGATTTTGGCAGGAGGTCTCAGAATATGGTGGGTATGATGGCTGTATAGTAAGTGTGACTTTCAGCTGAGGAAGATTTAATACTGGGTTGGTGGCTGAGAATCAAATGGAAGTGTTGGTTTTCACTTACCTTTTACCACAAAAGCAATGCAAGGACACATTTCCCAGAGTGTGCCAAACTGGGCCCTCACTAGAGGGCAAAAAGAGAAAGATTCAGCAGTAAAATATACTGGTCAGGACAGGACAGGAGTACAGAGGAGTGAGAGTATTTATAGAAGCCATAAATTATCATCCTTGGTTCATTTCAGAATCTAGCTGTGCCAGTGGAGGTAGCCATGCACTTCTGAGCCCAGGCTGATAGTATAGCTTCAAGTCAGAAAGAAAACACTGTGCTTAACCTGCTGCTCTTTCTGCACAAACCTTCCTAATATAAGAGCTTCCCCAAACTGCCAAGGTATTTGGAGATAGCAGCTTTGTATCTGTAAGCCATCAATCAACAGCAGTATTCAATGGGGTGACGAGTCCCCGATATTTGTAACATTTAGGTGTCCTGTCACACTTATTCTGTGATCTTCTCTAGTCTTTGCTTCAAGTTTTGGGTTCTTTATGCTAATTTTATAAATAATGTTTACATTTTACTGTGTCAGTCATTGCAAACCTCTAAGCTGAAGGCAAATTTCAGTCCAGCCAACTTGACATCCCCGGATACAAAAGTTTCATATTTCTTCTTCAGTATGAGCAGATGTGACTCAAAGTCCTGGCTTCAAGTTTATAAGCTCCAAAATATGTGATATCCAGAAATTTCATCTGGGGCTTGTTTTTCCACTTTCACTTTGTGGTTCTTTACATGAGTGATGAGGGATTTTTCAGGCATCTGTGAGGCTTAGTGGTACAAGCTGGATGCTAGTCCTAGGGGAACAGAAGAACCATGAGGTTATGTGCCACTGCTTTTGTTTCCTAAGCTGCTCCCTTGACCAGGGCTAAGACTCCTCTTTGTACATTCCCATCTGAAGCCTTTAAGGGAAATGAACTATCATATCTTTGGCAGCTGCATTAAAATAAGGCCTTACTGTCTATCTGTTAGGTGAAGGGATTAGTTAAATGGGAGTAGAGAGCTCAGCCAACTCCTTGGATAGAAAGAGAGAGTTCTTCATAACTTGAGTCAGCAGTGTTCCTCTTCACCCCAGCGTCTCCTGTTTCTGTCCCCTCTGTTTCAGTACAACATTTAATGCAGTGCTACAGGAAAAGGCATGCCCTTGTTCCTTTTATTAAGTCAACACTTTTAGAAATAGTACTAGATTATCTGTGAGACTTCAGGGTGATGTGAAACTGTACTCATAAATGCTGTGCCTCCAGATTTCCTGTGGTAAAACAGTGGGATGTCAGTTGATTCAAGGTCCTAGTTGTTTGTGGGTGACACTCAAATATTTTACTGGGATGTGGAAGTGAAATATGAGGCACTTCCAGTCTTGAGTGCTGTTGCAAGCAGTAGCTCTTGTGCTCACTGCAAGTGCACTTCTCCTTCCTTACATTTTGAAATCACTTTAAAAATTTTCCTGCAAATTCCATGCACTGCAACTCCATTCTGGCAGGTCAGAATTTGTGAGGACATGGAAAAAGTAATTTCCTGACCAAGGAGGAGAAGAGGAGGAGCCCTAACTATCTCAGTCCTACCAATAATTCTAAATTGTAAGCTTAGGAGTAGATAAATTTAGATATATTAGGATGTTAGGACTTAGATAGATTGGAAAGTATTGGAGCATCAAGCCTGAGCAAGCACTTAAGAGACCATGGAATTGCCAGGAGGAGGCTTCTGTTAATTCTTCTTTTCACTTGGCAGCAACCCCTCTAGATGTGAGGGTATCCCAAGCATTTGCTGTTGAGAGGAGGAATGGAAAGGAGAGATCAGCTGTTGGACCAGGGCCCCTGACCATTACCTTTAGAACTGAGCTGGATGTAGTATGTATGCTAAGCACTAATAGAAGCCATTCCCTTAGTGGATGATTTGGGGGTTTTGGGCGGTATTCACTTTTTCTGGGAGTGCATTATTCACAGTTGTGCAACGTAATCTGAATATGCACAATGGCAAATTGGACTACTTCTGCACAAGATGGACTGAGGCATAAAACTCTTTAAGAGGAGATGACTGTTCCTTTTTATTATTTTTCTTTTCTTATCACTCCCTCTTTTACCTTTTCAGTGCCATTTCCATATGGATTTAATCCTGTTCCATGTCCATTAGCCACTAGTGCTGCTTTAATGTGGATTGGCCATACAAGATCCTCCCTGGAGTATGGTCCTAGCTCCCATGGCATGTATAACTAAAGCAACTTGGTTTCCCATGGCTTCTGTCCTTCACTCCTAATGTATTTACCCACCCTGCCTACTTTTCTGAAGGAGTTTTATCACTGGTTGAATTAATGTCATCCCTGAATAGAGACTGGATTTGGAGATATGACGTGTTGAAAATTGACCCTTAAAAGATCAGAAGCTGGAAACCAATGGAAAAACCTTGCTGAGAGTGATGGGTTCTTCTTAAGAACTGTAATGCAGCACTTTTTAATGATTTTAAATTATCTGAATATCAAAAAGAAAAATGTTACTAATAACTATGTGTTTACATGATCTTCAGAATCTTTTTTTTCCTCCCTCAAGTAATTCATTCCGACTGCTCAATTGTTTTAGTAACTTTGCAACCCACGCTTTATTTGGCAGTCTTGCTTTGTGAATGTAACAGTAATACTTCAGCTTGAATACATTTCTTAATTTTATGAAAACAAAGTATTTGTTTTTACTTTTATACAGGTCTACAGAATGCAATATTATATTTACTCAGTATTCATATTGAAATTGTCAGATGTGTGTGTGCACTGTCAAAATCACTGTAGAATGTTAAATAAATTGTGACATCTGTGAGCAGCATAGAATGACAAAAAAGGATGACTCTGTGGAGAATAAACGTAATGGCACAATGGATAGCCAAGGAAACATGTGAAATAACTTTCAAACATACCTGGTTTTCCTCCTGTTCCACACTATACACTCTGAGCTGTCAAAATGAGCTTGTTTACTTTAGGTATTGCATATTTGTGAATGTGTAAAACACAGAGGAAATAAGTTCCACTCAGGAAGGAGTTTTTCCTTTCAAAACGTTTGTACTTTTAGGGAAGGAAAAATATTTAAGAAGACATTTTTTATGTAAATATGCACATTTATGTCAGGATCACCACAGCCTGGGATGATGTGCGTAGCCAGTTTGCATGTTCTCTTTAGAGGAGACTGTACCAACTCCCTGTGCCGAAGATGACAAGGTCAGGGAGTGACCATGGGGATAGGGACCGAATGTGACCTGTGTCTGGCTGGTCCTTTGCAGGGTCTCAACCTTGCAGCTGCCAGGTGGGTGTGCATTGCTGCCCAGGGCTCCCTACCACCAGAGGATCCTGCTGGAGAGCACTGCGGGACTCTCAGCAAAAGGTCCCCCGGAGACACTGAGACAAAAAAGCAGCTGGTCCCATCCTCCAGCAGTTCTCTGACTGTGGAGTTAACTGTTACTCTTTAACGGGAGTTAATTCAGATGGATGAATCTCACATGCATATACAGGGTAATGTTCATCATGAAATTAACAGGGAATTCTGCAAGTTGCATTCAACAGGAGGCTTTAATTCAGGACATGTTGTGGTCCAAATCCAATGAGAAAACTGTGTTTTGTACAGTTTGTGCTTCTAGTAGTTTTCCTTGTAGGGGAAAGCTAAAATGAAAGCAATTCTAGATGGTGTTTTTTGTAAAGGTGTTTACTACTAAACTAAACAAATCTAAAGTGTATTTTAGACTTAAACTTGCCTAATCTATGAACCACATTCTGGTTTATGTTATTACTGGACAAGATTCTTCTGTTACCAAAATATTTAGTGGAATTGGTAACCTGTTACATTTCCATATTGTAAAATTCATCACATACCTACAGTAGGGGACAATACTGGTTATTCATATTTACATTTGTTTAACCTTCCCTAAGTTGTATGTAGTACATCTGTTACTACATCAGGGACATGGTTCTCTGTTGTTCATTGGCCTAAAATAAATGTTGAAATATTGTCACAAGGAATGAGATGGGTAAGTTCCATTTAAATTCATGCAAGAGAAATGATAATTTAATCTTGTAAAACCTCCAACTCGTATTCTTCCATGAAAACAAAATTGTAGCAAGGGCCAGAGGGTTCTACTAGGAATTTTAATACCAAAGAAAGTTAATTTCTACCTTTTTTTTTTTGGAGGGGGGCTGGGGAGGGGGGAGTGTGGAGTGGAGGGGTGAGAGAGGAGGAGAAGGAGGGGAGGCTTGGTTACATTTAACTGTAGTATGTTCTCATTACAAACAAAGGACAGGCAAAAGACTATGACGTTGAAGAGATAAAAGTAAAATAAATTACTTTTAGTCTGAAGCCATGATCTCATAATGCAGAGGTAGGAACATTTTCTCTTTTCTTAAATATGCAGAGTGAATAACCGGAGGCTAATAGTAATAATTATTAAAATAAAATTCCATTGTGTTCTAACCACTGCAATCATTAAAGTCTTACAGATGAAATCCCAGCCACTGAAGTCAATCAGTAAATGCTTTGAATAGGGCAAAATTATTCCCAGGGAGTAGTTTGATCTCTAGCACCACTTTCTTCTCTGATATGGTATCTGGATCAAATTATTACTTAAAATGTGTAGATAATGCTTTGAGAACCTATGCTAATGCTATGAAAGGTTTCAAACAGCACTGCGTGTACTTAATAACCAAGAATGTGGCCTTGAGCATTTCTGCATGAATGGTAGAAGGCTGATATTTTCAGACAGGTATTGATCAGACAGAATATGGGTCACACTTGTGGGAGCCTGTGGAAGAATTGTCTCCACCAGTCAAAGCCTCGTGCAGCGGACTGTTTGTTAAGGTTACACTAAGCTGACTTTTTTATTTTCTTTTATGAAAAACGACTCCTGCTATCACAAGGTCAGGTCCTTTGCAGT
Source organism: Trochalopteron elliotii (assembly GCA_024734555.1). NCBI lineage: Eukaryota > Metazoa > Chordata > Aves > Passeriformes > Leiothrichidae > Trochalopteron > Trochalopteron elliotii. The sequence goes on from JANPWX010000038.1 coordinate 5,468,854, forward strand.
GCCATCTGCAATATATTCAGCATTCCTTGTAGTCACTGAAAGGTCTCTCTCTGCCCATTGCACCTAAGGAAAAAAAAGCCTTTTGAGTTGAAGTTTCAGCATTGCTTGGGAACCTCTGTTTGAAATATTTACGTTGGATTCACTCAGCTCATGAATTACAGTTCTTGTTTTATCTTTTGCCTGTAAGACTTTTCAGATGTGTAACAGAGCTCCAACATTGTGGAACTGAAGCTAGGTGACATATAGGAAAAAGAATTATACTTTTATCTATACCAGAAGGCAAAAGAAGATTTGACTTGGAGATGTTCTCAATCAGATCTGAAGAGGAAAGCAAATGCAGAGGATTAGAAGCATAAAGAAGTAATGAATAGCAAATTAAACATAGCTGTCATAAAGCAATGTTTAAGCTCTTCTTCTGGCTCAAATAAGATCGTGTGGCTTAGTAAATGAAAATGCAGAATAGTATCATTAATTTATATGCCATTTTTCAAATTTCTGACACACTCATTGCTTTACATTGCTCAGTCCGTGCTTACAAGTTTGCTCAAATTCAGCCACCTTACAGACAGGCAGTAGGCAACAGTTTCATAGCATACTGCAAAACAGTGGGAAGGAGGAGGAATTTTGCCAAGGATATTGACATAAACCTCTCAAGAAAAATGCTGCAGAGCAGGCAAGGGATGCAGTTTATAATACATATGGATGCATTCACACATGGGCAGGCTCTGTGTAATCTATTTCATCTGTAGTAAGCTGGTAGGATGAAAAGCTATGATTTTACTGATTCTAGGCATCTCAGTCCTGACACATGCAACCCTTACATCTTCCTTCTGGTGAAGCAGAGGCTTTAGAGAAAACTGCTTTTAGGGCAGAGAGATTTTTAAAGGTTGGGAATATGTAACCTGGAAGGCTTAAATTTATAGATGAAACTGTTATAGCTGGATATGGAAGAATAACCTGCAGACAAAAACAGTGTTCTCAGCCTGGCATTTCAAATGTACCACAATGCTTGTCATTTTTTCAAAATATGGGGCTATAGCCAAGTGTCAAGTTTAACTGCAGTCACGATATATTATCAGTATGGAAGTAGATGATGAAGTTTTCACTCAAGGTCTTGAGCAGTTAATAAATTGGTAAGTTGGATTTGCCGTGCATTCCTGTGTATTTGTTTTCAACTTGCAGATCCCTAAATTTCTTCGCTTTTTCAATTGAAAATGGTGATGACTTCTGTTCACTTCTTTTTTGCTTTTACTGTGTCTCTTATCAGAGAAGATCAAGGTAATGAAAGCATAAATGAAGAAGTATCCACTGACATTTCATGTTTTCAGTAATTCAACTGAAATCTAATAATCTTAAGAATATTGTCTAGGCCCTTCAAAACAAGTTACTTTCATTGACTAAGGATTTTAAAATTATTTCTCCCAAATCCTGTCCACTGTTTTTCCATGGCTCACTGTGAGGCTGGCCTTAGTGTCACAAAAACTCCAGAAATGCCTTCATTCTTTTCCTATAGTAGATCATTAAAGACATAAACACTGAGATGAGAATTGCTAACCATGTTTTTCCTCCACCTGAATTGGGTGTGATGATAGTACATGCATTATGGATATAACAGGCTGCCTTGGTACATAGATTGGTATTTTTCCATGGAAGTGGCCATAAACCAAATTTGCTGAGTATTTGTATTGGCTTGTGGTGGTGGCAGTGGGTGTTGATATCATTTTGAGCAAGCAAAGGTGAAATATCTTATTCATTTTTCTGGTTTACTTTAATCTCTGTTGAATCAACAATGACTCAGTAGGTTCAGCATTACAGTGATTGTTGGAAGTTACTTCAGTGTGCACTTTGGCGTATGGATCTGCATTCAGAGGTGAATAATCACATTTCATATGGATACTCCGCAAAACTGGGATTGTATATAGTACTGACCTTCATGTCTGTGCAAAAGCCTTCACCTACTTCCTGGGGATTGAGAACTGTCATTGTGTTGTAAATTATGGTGGTTTTAAGGAATTGCCACTAAATAGGAAGATATAATGTGTGTAAAAATGGCCATTTTCCTACATTATCAGAACAAATAAAACCATAGGCACTTGTTTTCCTTGGGCTGACTAAAAGCCTCCTAAGGGAAGTATTGCATTCATATTTGAGAGTGGTAGGTGCAAGATCTTAATTGAGTCACGATTCTTGGGTCACCATTCTTGTTTGGCAAGAATATCTGTACTTTTTGGAGGTGTCAAAGAATTACTTCTTACTGTTTTATTGAAACTTAATCACTTCATATTTTTCCCTGTTTTCAAGTTTTCATTCATGTAGAGATGAGTTATGAACAGGATTAGTTATATTTTCACCTTATATCTTGCCTGTTTTAAGAAGAGCCTACTGTAATAATTGTATTTCAGAGAATATTCAGATATTGACAATGACAATTTAGAGTCTAATTCTGCTATAGCTATGTTACTCTAAGGATCAGAAGTCAGATGAAATTCAAGATATTCTATGCATTTTGCTGGAAATCCATTTCCAGGTTAACATAAAAAATGCATTTTCTCTCTGTAAATGCTCACACAATACAAGGTGACCATCAGATGATTTTTAATGATTTGAACTTTTCCCTGTCTTTGTTGTTTTGCAGTGAATAAGACAGATTGGAAAAGTGCTTAGAAATGTTGAATTTTCCCCCACTATTTTAAAATAAGAAATGTTGCGAACACCTGTTCTGATTCTTATTTTTAGAATACTCCCTGGAAATCTTAAAGATGTATATCGTGAGTTCTCACACTTAAGCTGAGACAAAAGTGTTACCAAAAAATCTCTTGTCCAAACTGTCAGTCACTGTAGTTGCAGAAGTTTTTAAAGAAACAAAGATTTTTCATGTCTAACAGGAACAACAAATTCTTTTATTTACCCAACTTTTCTTTCCTGTTTTCTATGCTGTCCTTTTTTGATGGGTTACCTTGTCATTGTAGTTTACTGAGGTAAACAATCTTTGAATTTTAAGTATAAAAAAGTAGGAAAGTAAAGCTCATTTTCCTCAAAAAAGAGAAAAAAAAAATTTCAGCTCCTTATTTATTGCACAAGGCAAAGAAACGGGGAAAAAATGCCAGTCTAGTTCCACGTTCTTTGCTCACTCCCTTTACAGATAGGTATCCAGAATGACTTTGAATCCTATATAAAAGGTTTTGCAGAAAGCTTCCCTGCCCTCCTTGCACATCCAGCCTTGTCATAGTTTAGTATCTGGAAATGTGATGGATTTGGATTTATCATTTGCTTTTTGCCTCCCAGGTAGTGGACACTGCATATTGGTTATGAACTGTACTTTACTGGACTGATATCAAATACAACACAAGAAAGTCCTGATTTATTCAGAATTATTTACCACTGTTAATAATTCATACAGGATGAAATTTATACTGGTTAAATGAGTAGATGTTAATGCTGTAGATATTAACACAGACTACTATTACCCTATCTATTTTAAGGCTTTAAAGTTGATAAGGGAACAGTTAGCAAACAATTTTGTGTTAAAAGCAAGACAGAGAATTTCTAATAAATGATAATTTGGGTCTTTTACTTACAGATATGAGGCAGGTAATGCATAGTCTATTTGACCTCGTTTTGCTAGAATGTGGAAAAGATAAAGCTGAAAAGAATAGCATCATAGTGTTCATTGCCTGAGGATTGATTTAGATTTATGCAACATGGCATGTCTTTCATAAGATAACTTATTTTTCTTAGTATCAGAATTACCTTTTTACCTAGTCACAGTTACAGTTTCATCTCTGTAAATAAAACCAGCTCTATATAATGTTTTTCTACCTTTTCCTTTATTATCCTGCAGCTTTAGTTGGATACCAGCCAGTTTTTCTCACATACTTTGATCTTGCAGCAGTTTATTCAGATTTTGTGTCCTTTGCTCGTCGTTTTCCTGTGTTGTTCATCTTTCAATGGCTCCTTCTTTATGTTTTGCTTTTTAAATAGCATGACTCATCTGTACTTGTCACACCAGTTTACTGAGAATGACATTTTATCTTTAGAGAAAATAAGGCTTAGAGAAGTTGCGTGATGGAGAGGTCAAAGGCAGCAAGAGATTTCAGGCCTTAATTTGCACACACTGCCTGCCCACTCGTTCTACTTAGATACTATATGGTGACCTTAAAATAACCGTGAAAATCTTGGGGTGAGAGGAAGATTCAGGAAGTAAAATCCTCTAAGCCAGAACTGCAGGCCTCCGTGTGTAATAAAATGGTACGCTATGGAGTAATTAGGAAGAAGTGTACTCTCCCTTAACCTTTAATAGTTTGCAAAAGATTCAGTGGAGACACAGAATCAGGGTGGAAGGATGGGGTCAGATTAGTTTGGGATGAAAATGGTGTCAGCATGTATAGAATTTTTAATTTAAAATTATAGACTGATGACATTAGTTGTGGCTAGTCGTAGCACAGCCAGTGTGTAGTGGTTTTTTCTCACAACAGAGGGGTAAAGCACCTCAAGCAGAAATGATCACAACCTCTGTGGTATCATACTGTGTGGTGATTTAAGGTGCAAGCAAGAGTCCTGCAGGAAATGCCATCAGATCACCAGTCACTATCCTCATTTGGCTGATACTGGAACCAGAGGCATTTTTCCACCCCCTAAAAAGCAACCAATTGCTGTCTGAGTCCAAATAGTCTTAATTATTTAGGTTTGTGTTGTAGCAGAAAAGAAGACTATTTGTGTCAGAATGTGTTTATGGATGCTCTCTATGTCTTTCAAGGAAATTTGTTCTTCATTAAATTAGCTATGTCTTGTCATTATACTTTAGTTCAGCATCTACGAGCAACTCCAAAATAAGTCCTTGTAGAAGAAGTAATCTATAGCTGGACTGTGTAGAAGAACTTTGGAATTACATTGGATTTTGTGTTTTCATGCTTGTAATACTGGAATGATTCCTTTTATGTGCTAAATTTATTTTCAAGATGGATCTGAAGCACAGTATTGCCCATTTGGGTATTTTGAGACAACCACTCACTAAAAATTATGCGGTAGCTAGAGATGGGATTTATGGTCCCCATTCACTCTGTGGCCAATACATTTTTTCAGAGCTATTCAAGTTATGCATGCTCCATGTAATGTGCCATTTTATTCCATGGCAGACAGACAAATAGAAATACTATAATTTTAAGAGACTGTTTGAGGCATCCTACATGTTTATATATATATATATATTTTATATATATTACGTTTATTTTATGTCCCATGGTGGACCTTTTAGACTCATCAAGAGTTGCAAGTGTGAGTCCCATGGATCTTAACAAATAATATACTGCAACCAGAACTTCACAAAATTATTATTCAACACTTTGTAGAATGCAGAAAAATGTTCCTGTTTCACTCAAAGTCTAATTATTGAATTGCGTAATTTTGAGACACTAATAAAGATGTATTGAGCTTTTGCAAAACTATTGCCAGTAGGCAATTTATTACTCAATAAATCCCCCACCGATGATCAGATAGCTAATGGAAAATGCTCCAGACTTGAAGTTATTACATATGCTTTCACTATTAGCCCAATGTTTGCATTTAAAAGATCAATCAAAATATCTATTTGCACAATATCTACAAAAGAATATTCAGATTGTTCCTGGATGATTGAAAATAATGTATTTTACATCAGGCTTCAAGACAGTCCCCAGCACTTTGGTCGTGGGCTAGTTTTCCCCCTAGTTTTATTTTCATGTCAGCAATGTCCTTGTTGGGTTTTTTTTTCTTCTGTATCTAGGGTCTTTTCTTCATCTGTTGCTAATGAATATTGAACTTCTTTCTCAGCGATAAAAATCTGAAATTTGTCCTTTATGTATTCCTTCTAGACATACACTGCTTTGCATGGTAGCTCTCTGCCACTTATCTTTTGTGCCAGCTGCCCTAGCTGTGGGGTCAGCTCTCACATGGTGTTTCAGCAACTTACTGTCAAGAAAGAGCTGGAGCCTGGGACTGCTCTGTAAAGATGTGTGTGACTCCTCTGTGGAGACAAATGCACAAGGGTGTCATGATATTGAGATCATGACATCGTTCAGTTTCTATATATTGATAAGAAGATAGGTTGCTTTGAGGTTTTTTTTTCCTGCTACTAACCTTGAACTTACCATTTCATTAAGAGAAATACCACATGACTACAATAAATTAAATGTTAAACCTTGAATTTCATTAGCCTTTGTTTGCATTGGCAACCTCAACCCACATAAAATCGAGAGCACAAATGAAAAGATCTATTTGTTGTCCTGTTCTTTCATTAGGACATGGTTACATTTGGCATTAATCTGTTTTCTGGATTGTGTCTCATCTTGCAGCAGGTAGCCCAGGAACAGAAAAGCTGGAGTCTAAAATTGCATTCAGCTGTTAATAGGTACTTTATATCTTAGCCTACAGCTAAGACTGCTTCTGTATGAGAAGTTGTTAGAACTGCACTTGGCACTAAATTACTATGGATGTTTCTCATGTGTTGTAAAGAAGAATGTGTAAGTCTGTGCTATCTTTTGAAAGTTGTCCTGAGTCAGCATACAGTGTTGCTAAATTATTTGTTGCTCCAGACAAGGTCCTAGATAGTTCCTGAGGAATATTTCCCTCCAGAGGGGGCAGGATCCAGAATATGCATGGACTCGAAGAGTACAACATCTACATCATCTCTTTCAGTATGCTACAGTCTGCCCATGGGTGGATTGTGGACAACTACTGACCCCCTTGCTACTTCTGAGACATAAATTCGGACCTTAACTGAAGTGTGGTGACTTCTTCCCAATGGCTGGGGATGGAGACCAACATGGAGGTCCTCTCAGACCAGTATGTGAAAGTTTTGCAGACACAAGAGAGGTGTTGCCAGATTGTCAAACACAAAGAGCAGTGCATGCTATTTTCTTACGTACTACTGATAATTTTAGATGCTTAATATAACAGGTTTCTAACATTTTGAGCGCTCCTCTACTTGTAAATATTCATTCCTTAGACAACTGAGAGGGGACCTTGTCAACACCTATAAATATCTGAAGGGTGGGTGTCTAGAAGATGGATCCAGGCTCTTCTAGGTGATGCTGAGCAGTAGGACAAGAGGCAATGGGCAGAAACTGATGTACAGGAAATTCCACCAGAACATGAAGAAGAACTTCTTCACTGTGCACTGTGACTGAGCACTAGAACAGGTTGCTCAGCAAGATGTGGGGTCTCCCTCACTGGAGATATATACTCAAGAAGTCTCTGGACACAATCCTGTGCCATGTGCTCTAGGATTACCCTCTTGAGCAAAGAAGTTGATGACCCACTGTGGATCCTTCCCACCTTACCCATTCTGTGATTCCATGTTTTTTGAGACACCTCTTCATTCTAAATGAATTCTCAGGAATAAGAGCCTAGAAAAGAAGAGAAATATTAAAAATTTAGACCATGACTTTATCATGAACAAACAAAAAAGACTTAAATGTTTGGGACGTGCCGTGTTGCCAGACCTAATGGGAGTGGGTTTTACAAGGCTTCCCAAGATACTTGAGCACACAACATCTTGAAAGTTTAGAGAGATAATAGACCTTGTATAGAATAGACCTCATATAGGATATAATTTGGTTTCCTCAGATCCTACAGGCATTTGCTTTTAGCATGCCATTTATTTGCTAGGCAGCACTGAGGAACATAAGGGTTCAAAATTCTTTACTTAGAAAGAAGAGCTACTCATGTCTGGATTAATAACAGTCTTTTATGTCATTAGGGTGCGCCAAATATCCTCCTATCATTTCATTTGCTGGAATTTTCAACATGCCATTAAAGGTAGTGCCAGTAGCAATGGGAACAAAAAGAAAAACAGGGATGAGAACAAAAGAACCCCATTGATAAAAAATGCAAGAGGAACTTAATCTTTATTCTCATTGTATTACAATTTACTGAGTCACTGGGCTTGAAATGAGATCCCTGGATTTGCACTTCACTCTTGTGTCTTGTTCAGTTGAGATGTAAAAGCTTCCCCATCCTGAGTTAGTTAAAGAACTGCCATTAATGCAAATTTGTTTGAAATTAGCTTTCATGCTGCATGCACAGGAAAGAAAAAGTTGGCAGATCTGAGTGGCAGAAATCTCTGCATGCATCTGTGTGCCTCTTCAGTGTCCTAAGTCATCTTTGAAATCCATCTCTTTTGTATATGTGGAACTCAGCGTCATTGCTCAGATACAGGTCTCCCATGGAGAACTCATTTCAGTGAGGTCCTGGACTGCAAATCCATAAAAGCTGTTTCTTTTCAGACAGGACATCTCAACTGCAGATGATGTAACAGTTTGCATTACTTTGCTACTAGTTTCATTTGTCCCCTGTGCAAGGACTTCCAAAACTACCTTGACACTTTCCTAGACTGTATGGGTGATTTTCCTGCCAGCCGTTTCTCACTCCTAATTTAATTCTTTCATGTTCTGTCTAAGACCACCAATACAGGATTTTACTGCTGCCCCACAACATGTATTCCTAGGTGCGTATTTATTGACTCCAGCTCCACAGGAAAGTGTGGTGACCTTACCAGCTCCAGAGTCTTCAGTCAGTTAGGGTTTCATTTTACAAGATATGTCCAGCCATTTACCAAAATGAGTTCACCTTATGTTATCAGAAAATAATGTGAGATCCAAATTATGGACAAAAAGACTCTCAGACCTCTGTTTGAAAATCAGATCCTTTTTCATTCTTGGTTTAAATGGAGGGAAAGAGATCAAGTGTTGTCACCCAGATGGGGGTACAACTGTTACATATCTTTAACAACCAGACTGCTTTTTCTTCCATGCTCCACTGTGTTGCTTTCCAGGGCTCCTCTCCTGGATACATCGTGGGCATTATTTATGTTCACTGTGGGATATAAATTGCAAGCATACAGCAAACTGAAATGACCCATATTGTTTCTCTATGCAAGTAAGCTTCCCATTCAGGATTATCTGAATGTAAATACGATGCATCAACTGATCAGAATAATGAAGACTTTGAAAATTCATTTATCTATCAAGTGTTGATAGAAAACCTACACCAGATAGAGATTTTTTATCATTTACATTTTAAAGTACTCCCTCTTAGAAAGATCATACTGCATCAAAAATTTGCACTTAAGACATCATTTGAGTAAAGAAATGCTGCACAAAGTCTTTGATTTAAAATCATATTAGAAAAGGAAGCTATATTTTTTCTCTAAATAAAAGTGAAAGGTAACAATTTGTAGATAGCCTCCCAGATATCAAACTTCTGGTCATGTTGGCAAAATGCTGGGGAGAGCATGCCTTTCGTATTGAACCTAGATTACAGGCTTGTAAAATGTTGTAGTGAAGGTTAATGGTTTGATAAGTGAAAGTGTTAGCCTTTGCACTGCTGTTTCTGGGCTGTATGTGCACCATCCGTGCTTCCTGTTTGGATTGACAGCTCTGGTACACACCTCCTCATCACTAGAAGAGCATTATATTTTCATTTCTTCAGTACAGCCTTTGATTAATGTCATAGCTTCCCTCAGCCCTTGGAAATGCATTCTGTAAGTAAGAAAAATAATAATTCTGAGATGAAATATGAACAAGCAAGTACTTTTCTCCTCTCAGAATAGGGAAGCAGGTTTCAGTGGGTGTGCAGTGGCTGTAATGAAAACAGTGTGAAACCCTTTGTTTGACAACTTGAATGAAAGTGTCCTTCACCCAGTCACACCCTCAGAAGCATGAACTTGCTTTGGGCTCCAGGAGCATGAAATGCAAAGAGCTGAATGAGATCTTCTGTAAAGTGGACCTGTGAGTTCTGACACAGTTCTTTCTGTCTCCAGCATAGAGATACCCCAACCATGGAGAGGGGATTATGACTAACTCCAAGTAGTTCCCTTGCTAACCTTCTTGTTAGGACCTGTGAGCATCAGTGTTCTACGGGGTCTGAATTCTCCATTGTGCTCCAAGATGGGAGCTGGATTCCCCTTGGTTTGGTGTTATCTGATTCTCTGATATCTGGCCCAAACATCTGTGGTAGCAAAATATATAATTAGAAAGAATTTACCATTATTATCCATAGATAAATAGTACATTGTTTACTAACTGACAGCACAAGGCATAAATGAAACAGATCCAGTTCTTGCTGGATTTGGACTGGTCATAGAAATGGAGCAATCTCTTGCTGTCCTTACTCTTGATGTGTCCAGTATGGGTAAAAAGGGGATGTTGCACAAAACAATGATACAAAATGAAAGCCAAGTTTTCTTCACTGGGACTTTCATACTGGCCTAGTTCTTGATCATTACATTCATAAGCAGTAAAAATAAGGGAAGTAAATTAACATATTAGAGTAAGAGAGTGGAATATAATATAATTTGATAATTTGAATTATTTCAAAAAAGTAGAAGATGAACTATGAGGCTTTTATTTTCCTTTTTGACTCAAAAACTAAAATATTCTCTGAGCCACTATATTAGACAAGCAGTTTATGTTTTGTTTGTTGTGTTTTTATGAGTGGCATTAACTACATGGGCATTGAACCACTTTGTCATTCAGGGTTTTTTTTCTGTCAATTTCCATAGGCCTTTTCTCCTGCTGAAATGAGCCCAAAAGAAAATAGTTTGTAGTTTTTAATGTAGAAATCTTTCAGTGCTATCTAACCAATACAATGTAGTATCCCAAAGAGAGTAAATATTTTAACAAAACAGAAAAGCTTTTTGTTATTATCTTTTGACTATTTTTTTTTCTTTTCAGTAATCTCAGTTGTTCCAGTAATTCTCAGTAGTGCAATATCCAACAGTACCTTTCTGTTAAAACAGATGGCTATATTACTGTAGGCTTCTCTGCAAGGTAGCTTAAAGATGCTGACTAATTTTGCAACACAGTATTTGTTTCATATTGCAAGAAAAAAAGGCAAATATCTTTCTAATGCGGTCTCCTTATGTGGGCCATTGAGAGTAATCGAATCATATTATAAAACCACTTTTTTTTCCCTTTTGCCTTTCTCTGTACAGCAGTTGGTTAACTGTGTTGCTCATGCATTGCATTGAAAATTTTATCTTGGAAAAATCACTGTGTCATTTCATAGGAATATCTTTATTTTCCTCAGGAGGCTGTTTTTTCATTCTGTCTAACAAAAAAATAGCACATGTATATGCACATGATCTGGCTTGTGTTTATAGTATTTTTTATTGAGTTCTTTCTTCACTGAATGTGAGTAAATGGTATTCAGTGTCACGTAGATATGAAAAAAAAATTAGGTCCACGTACCCTGTTAAAAATTGAGGAAAAGGTTGGATGACTGAAGAAAAGAAGATGGTAAGAGCTTAAGACTAATTGATGTTGTCAGTAGCTGAGTGTGTTTGGCAGAGTTTGGGAGAAATTTCAGTCAGTATGAATTTGATATGTCCTGTCAGCTTGGTTAGCTCACCTTGTAATTATTTTTTTGCCTTCTGAGGGGTCATAATTCCATGGTGACCTGTGCCAGCAGCAAACTATACTGTCTTCAAGCAAATATATTTCCTCAAAAAGTTAGCAGAAAGCAAAGTGCAACTGATTTGTCAATACTTACCCAAGTTCCTGCCAGCAGGTCTGGTCTTCCTCAAGCCAGGGGGCTTTTCCTCTTTTTGGAGGGTACCATCACAAGCTGTTAGATACAATTGATCCAGCTGTAGGTTTTAGTGCTTAAAATGACAAATCAAATGAGGTCACAAGTGGATCAAGCTCTTCTGGATCTCGCTCCATCAATGTAAAAGGTTATAGCATCCTGTGGGCTGGACCATCCATCCTCCAGCAGACAAGGAAGGGCCCTGGAGCAGAAATAACAGAAGAGAGCATGTATCAGCTTCTTGACCACAAATCACAGCCCAGCACGTCTACTTCAGGTGCCTCTGCATTCATATTCCAGGCTGTCAGCTGGAGCCTCTAAGGAACAGCCAGCTTGCTACAGGAAGATTAACGTCCAGGGAAAACAGGAAAAGAGAGTGTTCAACCAGTTGATGGTTGCATCCTAAATCTCTGTTGTTCATCTCTTCTTGAGACTTTGCTAAAAGACCAAAGACTAAAATAAGCATGGTGCTGAAATTTATTTGTATGATTGATGTCCTGTTTCCATTTTTTTTTTTTCTTCTCTATTTGTAGTTTTTTTTGCTTCTGCACAGGAAAGGCTGACTGATAGTTTTTTGGATTATCATGTCTTCTGCTTGTTTCGAGGAAAAATTCAATGCCACAAGAATCTTTTTCTTCATAAATAGCTAGAGGAGTACCATCTTCTTTAATGCTGCAAAATACACATATCAGGGGTAACTAAGTTGTAAAATCTATCCAGAACAATAATTCCTACAAGCTTGAAAAGTGCATAATGCAACAACTTTAGCAGATCTTTTACAATAGAAAATTTGTGTGTCCATCATGCTTTAAGAGAGGAGAATTTATGTAATAATACTGAATGCAATGACAATGAACATTTATTTTCTCCCACTGTCTGCCATCCAAGCATTGTATCCATCACATACACAGTACTGAGCAGCAGGTTTTGTAAAAAACGTCAGATGTTAATGATATGATATAGCTTTTCTTAAATATTTCCTTAAATCTTTATCTTACCTGTATGGTATTACTCAATAAATGTATGAGGATTTGAAGATCCGTTCTGGAAGTCTTATGTTGGCCTTCGGATTCACTGAATTAGTCTGCTTGAGCAAAATGATAATGCAATGATGTTTTCACCCACAAATTTAGCAAAGACAGGACTTTTTTTTTTTTAATTTTCTGAATACTAGCATGCTGATCTTTGTTCCTTGATATTGACAAGTTTTGTGAAAATGCATTGTGACTGAAATGCTTACGGGCCATATATTATTCCTTGAGTGAACTCTGAATCTTCAATAAAAAAAGTTAGTAGATCCCTCACATATAATTATGGAAAGGTTCCTCTAAAGAATATGTTCAGATGGGATTTTTCAAGGAGTCTAAAGAAATGAAGTGCCTCATTCATTTATCTGTATAAAATTGTATTGTCAATCAGTATTTTCATCCCCACAGCTGTTCAAGAAGAGAGCAAAAATCCCTTTTCATGCATAAATGCCCTATAACTTAAATCACAGTTTGTTGGAATGCCAGTATATGCATGCCAATATGTAAGGCATGGCTGATCAAATTACTAAGCACACTGGCTCTGCATGCATTTTGCCTTTTAAAACTTGCTATTAAGCAAACAAAAACTATGGCCTCTCCTTTTTTTATTGCATTTCTAGGGTGAGAGTGAGAGGTGAAGGCTGTAAGAAAAAACTTCACTTGGAGTTCAGCAGCCCTTCGATTTGGCATGGGATGCTTTTCACTCTGCTAATATTTTTTTAATAGAATACAAGTCACTAATACCTTGTGTGTGCTGGATTAGTAAGACAGCCCTGTCAAAACAATCTCTTCTATGTGATTCTCTTGTTTCAGTTCCCTCTCTTGTTTTCTCTGATGTTGCCAAGACAGAAATTATAACAATTATGGGGGAGAAGGAAAGGGTAGGTGGAAAAGTAGATAGAAGATTGCAAAAAAACCCCAACAAACTGTGATCTTGAGACGTTTATATAGTAGAAAAATATATTTAGTCCTGAAATTATTTAAGCCACCTTGTAAAGCTCAATTTAAAATGTCCTGTTCCCATTTAACTTAATGGGGAATGGTGTTTGGCTGGTGTTCCATCTTCTAGCTGTCCTGTTCCTCTCTTCTTCTCCCCCTCCTACTCATTTAATTACTGATTGTTTGAAGGTCTTGCAAGTTAGTAGGTGTGGGTGAGACTAGCACTGACAAGTGCATGTGACTGGCCTTTTCATGTTTGCTTCTGAGTGCGTATGGATTAGCTGTCACTCTTTCTGGTATTTATATGACTGGCACTGGTGAAGATACTGGGCTTACTGCTTGAAAGCTTTTCCATTTAGGGAAGACTTTTTTTAAAATGCTGTAATGACAATGCTGTTTTCTGCTAATAAAATAAGCAAACAAGAGCCTTAGTTATTACAGTAACAACAATAATCCAAGTACAAACAATAATCCAAAGATAATTTATATTACTGTGTTCCTCCCCTTCTGTGCTTCTACATGGGCAAATTATTTGATTCCTGTGCTAATCCACATGAGCCAGAAGGCGTTTTCCATTGAGCTCTACAGTGCATATTTTTTCACCTTTGGACACTTCTGTGAAGAAGGCAGGGTGCTGGGGTCCAAGCAAAGCAGCACAATTTATACAGGCAGCTTATTGAGTGTAACTGGTGTTGTTGCACAACTACAACTCAATTATATGCATTACAGAATATAGCCTGTTCTATAAATATTTAGCAGGACTACTTGACTGCAGTATGTTAATTTTGTTTTATTTCACCATGTTCAGTCAAAGCTGCTTAAGTTCTCTCCAAATGAATATTCTTTGCTTTCTTCTGGTTGCGGCCACACATTGCATTATGACAAAATATATATATTTACAAGTAGGCGTTTATCCGAGACTATATCTGTGTGTAGCCATTCAGAGACTATTGGTAAATTTAAGAATAAAATTTTCTGTATTTGATTATTGGTCACGTTTAATTATGTAAATGAGGTTTGTTTTTGAGGGGGATATTATAGCTTGGGGATTTTCCATGCATCAGCAAAGTGGCGGAGATTACATCATCTCACTGAAATAAGTGGATATATCAAATTATATAATTTCTTGTCTAAAGTGCAAAAAGCAGTCTTGTGTTTTGCTTATGTCATTAAAAAAATTAAGAAAAAGAATACTGAAGGACTTACCTGGCTTATGGCAGTACATATACAGACTTTTATTTCACAGAATCACAGCATCATTGGATTGAGGTAGGAGGGAGTGTCTTGGGATCATACTGTACACCCCTCCTGCTCAAGCAGGCTCACCTAGAGCAAGCTGACAAGGACCCTGTCTAGTTGGGTTTTGAATATCTCCCTAGAATGAGACCCTGAAACCTCTAGGCAACCAATTCCAGTGTTTTTAGCAATTCCCATTGCTAGCAAATCTTCAATAATGTAGTACAACATATGGCAAGAGTGAAGATAAGTTTTAAGGGCTTTTTTTCAAACTTTAGAAATAATGTCTTCAAATGCATGCAAAATCACTTGATGGAAATGAGACATAAAAACCTGCAGATCTGAACATTACCTTGATGTCAAAAAACATATTATAAAGTCTAATAGAAGTACAGATCATTGTTTTATTTCACGTTTTCTACATTTCTTGTGGTTTTGAAGCTGGGGTTTTGCTCCTGGCTGGTACACATAGTAGCTCTAAATATTTATTTGAAAATAAAATGTAGGATTTAGAATAAGAGAGGGTTTTTTAATCTGTGTGAAGGTTTGGGTTTCTCCCCCTAGTATTTACCTTGGGTTTTCATATATCATATTTCTTTCAGTATGTGAATAAACAATTCACATGATATGTGCACTATAAGGAGTTCTTAGATGTCAAGCAGTTTTCCATATCCTACAATTCCTACAGACTTTTGGATGCTTGAGAATTTTACATGGGTTTGTAACATTTTCTGGAGTTTGTAAGTTCAGTAACAGTACCCACAAATATTTTTCTGTGATAGCTATATAGGCTATATTATTCTTGCCGCAAATAAGAAAATGTAATTTAATTTAAAATAGTTTGTTCAATAATTTTATGTTATTCTTTGTGTCCATATATGAACATGTCAAAGTGGAAATTGGTAACAAAAATATACATGGAACTTTGCAAGGTACCAGGTGTCTTGTGTGTGATATGAAAAATTGAGCTTTTAGGTGATCCAGGTAGATGTAGATTAAGATGTAGATAGAGATTAAATTCAGAGGGAATTCATTGCCAGCCATTAGGCAGGCATTCTAAGATTCCAGTGCAATAGTGCACCTATGCACCTGTGTGGGTGTACAAAGCAGTATTCCTCACTGGAAGCAAGAATACACAGACCCTGCATGCAGCTAAACAATGCTAGTGGAAGGCTTGATCTAGTGCTTTGGGCAGAATGAATGTTAGAGAGAAACTACCCAGACCGGCCCATGCTTGGTAGCAGAAATACCAGTTGCAGGTTATGGAAAAAAATGGTCCGGGAATCTGTGACTGACCCTCAGAAACAGGAAGAGGAGACACTTCTTGAACCAAAGGGCTTGTTGTTACAGAAAACCTGATCAAACCAAACACAACTATTTGTTTTTCTTAATTTCTTTCTGCTGCATTCAGAGAAACAGGACTTATTGACCTTTTAATTTTTTCCTGTTTGACTGTATATAAACAGCATTACACTCACACCGAAATGCTTATTTTAGGACATAAACCATTATAAAGGCTCCAGTTTTAGGTAATGTACTATTTTTGTGTCTGCTGCACATCTGTGAACATCTGTTTTATGGTCAGATCTGAATAGCCTGTATTGAATGCTATTAGAGTTTTACTGAAGAAAATGAAACCAGTTCTTTCTTCTAGGAGTAAGCCTCTGAGGTGACAAATGTCTATACAGTAGCTAAAATCCAAGGGCTGCATTTGAAAAGCTTTGGCTGAAAGACATTACCTTTTAAATAATGTCTGTATTATAATAGTCATCATAAATAATGACTTTAGATGCTGCTCAGTGGTTGTAAGCCAGCTAGCTTTTGGGCCAAGATGGAAACTGTGAGGACCCAATATTTATTTATTTATTTCTCCAAGTACCCTAAATATATTCTTTAATCTTTTTGAAAAATTAGAGTATAGATCTGTGCTAAGTATTGTGCTCCACTTTGAAAGGAATACTCAGATATTAACAGAACACATCTGAAAAAAAGATCCAGAGCTCTGTGGTTGTTCACTAGCAGCTCATAGCCCTCCAGATTTGTCAGGAAGGCGTTTTCCACCCTTTTGACTTTGTTGCGTTTTCCACCCTTTGTTGACTTTGAAATGATATGATAAGGTAAGATGGCAAAAGACCTCTCTCAAGTCCTGCCAGAGTAACCATTGATAACTGTTCTATTGGGGCATTGGGTCTACGTGGGAAAACACAAGCAGATTAGTTTTTTGTTCAGAAACAGGAGCCAAAACAGAGAAATATTCATCCGCAGGTGCACTGATCCAGTGGGGCTGGGCTGAGGACAATCTGAAAAGGCAGTGTGTGTTTCTGTTGTGTAGAACTGGATGCTTAGAAAGGCAGATACAGAAAATGAATAGTTCAAGGACAGTGCTTATGAGCCAGGATGACTTTTGTTGTGCTCCTCTGGGGTGGCTGACAACTCAAATCAGTAGTTTGTTTCCTGTCAGACCATTCTAACAGGGAGCCAAATAAATTCTGCTTTGTTTAAGAACAGTTCTAGCAATGCTTGATCAATATTCACTTCCTCTTTTTGCCTCTTTGTATGGCTAAGTGATTTGTACCTTTGTTCTGTTACATAGCATCTGTTACAAACTTCATTGTGCAGTGTTTATCACCTGAGAAGTTCATTACTTAGAAGAACACTTTATTTGATCCACATGGGACTGTCAACAAAAGGATGTATTTTTCTTCAGAGTGGGATCTAAAGTTTCATTTTATAAAATAACCATGTCAAATTGCACAGAGGAGAGATGGCCAATTTACCATTAACAAGGTAATTGCAATTGAATTTTTTTGCCTGGAATGCAATTGAGAGGGAAAGGACCATCCCTTCTCTTACAGTACAGTACACCAAATCTGTCACTTATATTCTTGTCCATCCTTGGACAGTCTTTAGCCCTCAACAGTGGTATGCCATTGTCTATAGTCACTTTGGGTAGAAAGCACGGAGAAACACCTAAATAGTTGTTTAAAACCTCAGAGAGTTGTGAAATCTTATCTCTAGCTGGCCAAAGCTAGAGTGTCAAGTGGCACAAAGTGGATTCACTTGCTCCATTCAAAAGTACGGAGCAATTTAAGCTTTATGAAGTGAGGAAAAGCTCTTGTGATTCAAGTGTGTGTCAGCTAACAAATTCCTGCACAATTTACACAGAGCTAGGAGCTTCTCTTATTGTCTTATCTTTGAAGTGTTGCACGTAGTGAAAACACCTCTCCCCCTTTCTCCCAGAATTATGTGATATGTTAATGAGACTTTTTGCACTTGGCCTCTCTGAACATCATAAGGTTTGCAAGGCATCACATCTCAAGCCTGTCAAGGCCCCTCTGGATGCCACCACTTCCCACCAGTGTCTCAACTACTTGGTGACACTGGCAAACTTGCTGAAGATGCACTCAATACCACTGTCCCTGTTGCAAACAAAGATGTAGAACAGTGATGGTCCCAGTGCCTATCCCTGAGGACACCACTCATCGCTGGATTCCACTTGGACCTGGGGACATTAACAGCAAGTCTTTGAGTGTGACCATACAGTCAATTCCTTATCCACTGAATGGCATGTTTATCAAATCCCTGTGTTTCCAGTTTAGAAACAGGATGTCCTGTGGAACAGTGGTATGCTTTGCACAATCCCAGGTAGATGATGTCAGCTGATCTTCCCTTGTCCACCAATACTTTATTCCCACCAGAGAAGGTCACCAACTTGGCCAGTCCTGACTTGCCCTTAGAGAAGCCATGCAGGCTGTCACAAATCACCCTATTTTTCATGTGCCTTTGCATAGTTTTCAGGAGGACCTTTTGGAGGTATCACATTCTGGAGTATCAAAATTTTTAGTTCCCTTTGGTAAAGGCCATTATATTTTTCTGTCACATGTCAAAGAAAAGATAACATTGAGTTCCTGTGCCTTGTCAAATCTCCCTGAAAAAAGAAGATTCTTAAACAGCTTCTCTATATATTTCCATCTGTAACATATGTTTATGGTGTTTGTATTAGTATTTGCCTGACTGAAAGGATACTGTGGATAAATATATCTGCAGAATGTCTTCCACTTACTATACTTTCTTCCAGCATGTAATGCACCATCCGTATTTTAAGATTAACTCCAGGGAGCAGAGGAGTACCTCATAGGCATAATTTTCCCATCTTCTTCTTTTTTTTTTTTCCCTTTCTTTCACTTCTGTATAATTCATTAATGAACTTTGGAGTTGATCTCCTGCTAGCAATTCCAAACACATAAAGCCTAAGCAAAAGTCTTGATCCTGTTCATCTTCTTTCAAAGTCAACTTTTCTGAAATAGGATGCTTTTGTTCAGAGAATCTTACTTGTATACTACTGTGCTTCTCAAATAAATTACTCTCTTGAGATGGAAGGGGAAGATAATGTAATGAAAACTGCCTTTGAAATTTCACAATTCCCAGGATTTTGAGGGGTAGAGTTACTCATGCAGAACATTCATTTTATCATCACAGTGTCTTTCAAACCAAAGTCTTTGCTGGTTTAGCTACTGCATCAGACTAAAAATTTATGTGGCAGTAGCAATTCTGTGTTGAAATCCTTTACAGCAGAATTCTTTACCCATGTGACTCAGCTATTGATGCTGTCAATATGGTAGCTTGATACATGGCATTTCTTATAAATCGTTATTTTCTAAGATTGTATTTCTGTCTAAAGTCAGTATATCACTTCTTGAAGGGAGCAGTTTAGTTATGCACCAGAAGAGAAACACTAAAAATCTTTGAAAGACAGGTTCTTTGCTAAATCAGGATAATGCAGTGTTTTTCCATAAATTTTTAGATGCCACTTAAAATCTGCCTTTTGAAGTAGCCCAGCTGCAGTCTGTTCTCTAGCTAGTGTGACTACAGGCATTTACCCTCACAATTTTTGGGTCTTGGTCATAGGTGACTTTATTTTCCACAAGATCAGAAGGCTAGACATTGTTCTCATTGTTGTGAATCCAAGATATTTTCCATAGAAAATTATATACTGATAAAGTCCAGAGAATTATTTTCTTTCTCCCAAGGAGAATTTTTCCTTGGGAGTAAATAAGTAGTATGTAGTAGTAAATAAGTAGTAAATAAGTAGTATGTCTTATGGACTTTCAGGTTGGGGGGGTTTTGCCTTACCATGGGAGGTTTTCAAAGACAGAAGGATGAATTAGACCTGTCTGATTTTCACTGTGATCATGTATCCAGTGAATGGGCTCCTGAGTTTCCTCTAGGTCTTTGAAAACTTTCCATGTGATTCTTTTCATTTTTTGTGCATCCATTTCCCTGTCTGCTGCTTTTCAAGCCTCTACAGAAACTCTCATGGGAACCTGGAGGAGGTATGTGCTCTACAGTCAACTCCTAATTGCCCTACTGGGTCCATCTCATTAAATGTTATGTCTGATTATCCATCTGTATCTTGGCCTTCAAACATAAAACGTGCCCTTGGGCTGTGATCCATCTACTAACTAGACAAGATCAGATTTCACTACGGCTTACACAAGAGATCTTCAAGGGGAAACTAAGGTATCTAAAAAAGGTTTTTAATGATTGGGTAGGTGACCTCAGTGAGCCACAAGATCAAAGAACTTGATATGTGCTATCTCACCGTTTTGTGAAAGAAATAGCTGCATTTTACACCAGTTCTGACCATTAAATGCTTGATGCCATTTTTTTCCAAGAATTGGTTATCAAAGAACGTAAGTTTTACCTCTGCATAACAAAGCACTCAAACCTATGTGCAATGAACTAAATTGTCATTCTGTCCCTTCAGGAGAAGTAAAGCCAGTGACTAGATCCCATAATTGCTATGGTTTTGGTAATCATGAATCAGTAAAAATCATCTATCTGTTTCTGGTGAAAGAAAGTTCCTCCACAGGATAAACATTAGCCCCAAAAACCTTTGTTGACAGCAGCATAAACCATTTCTCCTTGGGTTTGGCCATATGAAATGCTCACTACATGCAACTGTTCACATGGAATACCTTCATGGTGTTCTAATGAGTATATATTTGGCTTCAGGAGACTTAAAATATGTAAAACTAGAATTTAATAAAAACCCTGACTGTTTTTATCAAATACCTACTAATGAATAGTACCTCCCTCCTCCAACTGACATACTAAACATGGTACTTACTGTCCCTTTTATGCAATTGACAAGACTGATAGAGCTAGAAAAATACCTCCATTGTGACTTCTATTTTAATTATTTCCATTATTTTAAACTTATGAAGTATTGCTTTATAAAAAAAAATGTTGATAATCTAGGCTAACAACATTAAGTATTAAGAACAGTATTTATTGTTATGTATAAATGCATACACATATGCACACACATACGGACAAACAAGTATAAACACAGTAGCTGTCTAAATGAAAACAAAATTGAGCAACTGTAATCCTTGTGGATGACATGGTAAAACTACCTTTTTTTCTGTGCCTCTTAGTCCTTTCTTCACTTAGTTACCTTTAAAGGTAAGAACTGATTCTGTCAGAAATCATGTATTGTAGGGAACTGCAAAATGTGTTAGTTGAGGGGTGGTGGGAAAAGTCTGCTTGAAAGGTGAATGAAGCGTTCTCTACAGTGGATACTTTACAGTTGCCTTCTTGAACTCAGCAAAGTAGGGGATGTTCCCAAAATAGCATTTAGAGCTTAACAGATACAACTGGTCCAATTCAGATGTGACATAAATAGGAGCAGACAGAGGGAGTAAGCAACACTCCTGGTGTTCTTGCTAGAGTTTACAGTGGCATCACTTGAGTAGCAAAGCAATTGGAGAACAGAGCTGAAAAAGACAAGCTGACTTGTGAGAAGAGAAATACAGAGTGCAGGACTGTTTCTGGAGGACAGGCAGATGGGAAGGATATATGCTCTGTGTAGGCCAGGGACTGATCCTTGAAATGTTTGTGTGTTCAAGGCCAGGTCAGATGGGACTTCGAGTAACCCAGTTCTAATGGAAGGTGCCCCTTCCCATGACAATGGGGCTGGAACAAGATGATCTTTAAGGTTCCTTCCAACCCAAACTATTCTATGATTCTGTGATGAATATCTCCATAGGTTCTTCCAAGTTCATCTTTGTATAAGCAGTGATCTTAATCAGTGGCATTTTCCCATGGATCAAATTTGTCTCATGGACCAAAGCAGCAGCCTGGTACAAGGATATGAAAATCTGTCTGTGTGTTACCTAGATGGAGGTGCTTATGGTGCCAGTCACTGCTCCTTACTGGAAATACTGAAATAGTCTTCCTCTTTTATTGAGGAAGAAGGCCAGATTTTTTTTTCCTACTGTTTTCTGGAGCTGAGATCTACAACTGTTTCCAAATAATGTATGCACATGTCTGGTCACAATTTGCACACCTGCTAAGTTGGGAACTTAGAAATTATCTACATCAAAAGAAAAAACACAGTGCATAGCATTTATTATCATGCTTAAAAATTGCATTGAGAGTGCTTTCATTTGGTGCAGTATTGCTTTTGACAGCCCAAATGAAATCTGCCTGTAGTGGATGTTGCCTGTTACTGGATAGAAACATTAATTAGGTCTAGTATGTGCTGCTTCAACAGACAATGAAAAAGATAAACAATTGATTGCAATCAGAAGCCAAAACAAAAACATTGCAATAATGTTGCATATTTGCATAGTTATCACAAATCTGTGGACAATGTGAAAAGTCACTTTTAATGCATATACAGATGAGTATGAATTTAAGAAAAGAACTTGGGTCGACAGATACCAAGCACTAGCAGATTGTGCAGTGACTTTTGGCTGCTTTTGTACTGAATATAAAAGTCATCCAAAGCCTGGAAAAGCCAAAAGAAGAATCTTGATTTTAAGCTTGATATTGAGTGGGCAACTACTTTTGGATAAAAATGTGACTTTGTTCTCAGATGAAGGTTTTGCTGGAGTTTCTATATGAAAGTCTGCCTCACTAAGAATGATTAGAGCATCTTTCTCCAACATAACCAACTGGCAGTGGCAGTCCTAGGCAAAGCCTTCATTGCACTTACTCCTCTCCAGAACTCTTTGGAAATTGTAATTTCCATTTCACCAGCCATTCTGATATATTCCAGTATATAAATAGAATAGAATAATAGACTATAAATAATATAAATAGAATAGAATAGAATAGAATAGAATAATAGAATATAAATAGAATAGAATACAGCACCAAGTAACACTTTTTCATTTTGTCTCTGAAATAAAGCTGGTGGAAGAAAGAGTGCACAGAAATATTTATATAAATAAATATTTAATCTTTTTCTGTTCATGACCATTTCTGGCTTTGGTACGTACATACAATTATGTTGCTTTGCAATGGAAGTCCTCTGATGAGCTGACCATTTTCTACCTGTATTCATCAGGAGTAAAGGATATAATTCTGAAAATCTAAACCTATCCCATCAGAATCCTACATAGTTTTTTGTCCCTCTGGTATCTGTATAGAAACACCCAATGACTTCAGTGGAAGCAGCGCTGAGACCTAAATTCCCTAAAATGTTAAATTTAAATGAAACTCCAAAAACAATACTTCACCTCCTCCTGTTCTGAAATGGACTAATGCATTGATTTTGAAGCCATAGTTTGGAGAATAAATCAGAGATTAAGTGTGAGGGGTTTTTGAGACAGGAATTAAAGTATATCAGTGGGAAAACAGTTTAGACAAATTGTTTATATTTTCTGCCAACAGCTGCTTGGTTTTTGTAATTCAGCTTTATTGATGTTGCTAACTTAGAATTAGATATTGTAAAATGACGTGACGTCTGTTCTGTGGGGGGAGAGGAATGCTCATATGAGAGCACCACTTAATGAGGAGTAGTTGATATATTTGTGGGCAGTTTTATAGTTTTGTCAAACAACATTAAAGTGTTATTCTGGATTTATTAGCGGGAAATAAAATCCAGATTGAAATTAGATTTTTAAATGGCACAAAATTCCAACTCTTTTTATGTCACCACTAAAAAAACCCACACATCCTGTTAAATAGGAAGCCTTACAGCTGTAGTAGTATCTTGAAGGCAAAATCAGGGATATTATTTACTCAAGCAAAACTTCTTTATGTGTTATTGCCATTTGAAAATGACTAAGTATTATTCCCTGTATTGTCTTTGTTATAAGTCGGTTACAGGTATTGACAAAAACGCTGGCTTCACCATATCCTATTAAATATGTCTGTAAGGGGTTCAGTTCTGACACCTTTTCTCGCCATACTTCCATCTTGAAATCTCAGTGAGGTTTTATCTTTGTAACAATTCACTTGAAATTTGAGGCAATTTCAGGACATTTATATCAAATCTTAGAAGCATAATCTTGAACATTCTTGTACATCAAATTATGGTTATTGACTTTTGAAATAGAAGTAATAAATGTTGTTTTTTTCTGTTTTGGGATGGAATGTTTATGAACTAACTCAACTTCTCCCTCTTATTTGATCCATATCATCAACTTTAATGGGAAGAAACAGACAGGGTTTAGCCAGTGGGCACATAATGTTGAAAAGTGGACAATTCTACCTTTATCGTATTTCACATTTTTGCTTCCATGTCTGCCGGGCAGTCAGTTGTTTGCACTCAACTTCCATGGTTCCCCATTGCTGGTAGCTTCATATAGTCTATTTTTTTGTTTCTTTAAAAGACAAATTTATTTCTCAGGGCTCACACTTGCTCTGGGTTTAACTAATTCTACAACAAAGGAAGGTGATGCAGTCAGTAAGCTTTTTAGAAGCAGGTCTACTTGTTTGATGTGTTGCTTGTTTCTCTGTGGAAAAGTAAACCTACTTACATGTGCTTTCAAAGGAAGAAAAAAAACCTCTTTTCCTCTTCCTCATTAATATAGAAGAGAACCTCTTAGTAGAGTATGAGGTACTTGGGACAAGATAAATGATGTGTTTATTAAAATTATCCAAGCAAACTATTTTCTGTAGGTTGCGTTTCATTAAAATATATTTTTCTTCCTAAAACACAAGTGCAGCGACTCCCTAATCTGGAATTAAAATAATTTTAGGTATTGCTGGTGTATTGTCAGTAAACATAGACAAGAGCTTGTTTGCCAGCTTGTGAAAAGAACCCAGAAGTGAAAAAGTGGGACCTGGTGGTCTCTTTTCTGACAAGCAGGAGTTCACTGACTTTAGCAGGTAAATCACAAACACTGGTGATAAATACTTCTTGTCTGGGAAGAAGCACTCAGAATGACTACAAAATTGAGTTACATTGCAGTATTTAGAATGATATATCTAAATCACATTATAAGTACTCTTCTTCCCTTGTGCAGCAAAATATGTTTAGAGATAATGAAAGAGAAGCTGCGTTTAACCTAACACTGTCCTGCTGTGATATCCCACATCCTGGGACCAAACTCCAGCCTGTATCCCACTCTCCTTTCTGTTCCTTAATACAAAAAAGGAAGGAAAGGAACAATTCCCTTGTGTTTCCCTCTGTCGTAGGGGGAGGAAATAAGCTCAGTCCATGGAAGAAGGGTAGAACTGAATTTGAAGCAAAATTATTGGCTGAGAGAATGGCATGATGTGATTTGAGGTGAGAAAAAGCAAGGGTTTACAGTCCAGAGCATTGAGTTATCTGCTGTAAGTATTAGTAATCAAAAAGGTATTTGTAACTGGAATATAGCAAAGCTCTGTGGTCTGAAAACAAAGTAAGGTCAGGCAGGGAGGAAAATCTGACCAGAACAATTTATTTGTATCTCAGTGGTCTGAGTCCAGTCATAATTTTGGGTAGCCATGGCCAGGGTAGCCTGTTGTCTTACTCCAGCCTCAGGTTCCCAGAGAAGGGAAGTGCTGAAGAAAAAGCACAGACAAACAACAAATAGCTGGGAGATCTGCAGAACTGCATTATTTTCTCTTCTAAGTTTGGACAAATGGTGCACTCCCGGCCAGCGTGCCACTGTATTATTTCGTATGGTCATTTCTTGCTGTGCATCAAGAGTGGATTAAATTGTGCTAGGAACTGCAAAGAACCAGCTCAGGAGTCAGGGAAGTAAGAATGCTCCCACTCAGACTCTTTACTTCATATGATCCTCTGATTTATGGATGTAGTGGGGGATTGACCTTATCATGTTTGAAAACATGAAAACCTATAAGAAATGTCAGGATACTGAGTTGCAAACAGGCCAGGATGAAATAGAATTTTAGATGCTGTACATTTCCATATGCATGCGGATAGGATCTGTCCTGAAAAGAGATCAGCTCCTGCAGTTACACTGGATAAAGGAACCAACCTAATGTATATATTAAGCCATTTAACTTACACTTAACTTTCAAATATAGAAATCTTTCAGTATTCCCAATATAGTGTCCTAGGTGAAAAATGGAAGTAAAATTGCTAGAAATAATTGCTCATTAACCATGCATACATTTTCATATGCTTGCATTTCAGGTCCGATAAACTGATTGTGTATGATCTGAATGCATCCGTTGTTTTAGAGTAATCAAGCCTGATTATAATTTTCCCTTTTTAGTCTCCTTAGAAACAACCCTAAACCCAAACAAAAATAACAATTTTCTCTTTTTCTGGGGTAACATGCAAATGAACTGCTGACTCACAATTCCTTGTGTTAGGCACAGATTGCCAGCTTGAGAGAAAATGATGAGAGAATGCAACATTTTGTAGTTTTTGAATACTGTGGATGCCAGTTGCTAATATGTACACGGGGTTGATGTAAGTGAAAAAGTTGGTGTTTTATCCTCTAGGCCTTCCATTTATAAAATTAGCTTGTGATTAATTGCTGCATGCTTCCATTACTGCAACATAGATGGATTTTAAAAGCCATTTGATAAAAAAAAAATGTACCTTGGAGTATTTTAAATGCAGAAGCTGTAGAGCACTCAATAATTTTATTTTGTGGTTTTTTTTATATTCATAGTGACTGAAAAGGCAGCTTGAGTTAGGATCACAGAATTATAACATCAGTTCTCTTCTTCTCCAAAGTTTGATTTTCTGTTTGTGTTTAAAAAGCTGACAGTCATAACTGAAACTCATTGATTATCTGCTTGTAATTGCTCATCATTTCAACAGAGTAGATCAACAAACCTTTTCCACTTTGTCAAATGTATTCCAAATAACAACGAAATGGGGCCAAAGATATTTGAAACTGAACTAGAATAATGCTAATCTGGTTTATTTATTCTGAAAAAAAAAAGTGTTTAAAGAATAAATCATGATCAATTTAAATGGACCCTAATTTCAGATTAAATGAATTGTTCTCTTCATTTTTTGAAAGAGTATATTTATCTATTCTATATTTATGTAGGATATAGGATATAGTATATTTATTTATTCTATCACTAACTCATCATTTTATTTTTTTTATAAGTGAGAAGAGCACCTTAAAACTGTGCATACATTCAATTAACATTACTTAATCTACTGATTCTAAAGTTTTCTGTCTTAGATTTTCAAAAAAATCTTGTAAAATGCATTGCCCCACACACCAATCTTTCATGGTCATCCACATAACTTGGCATTTGCTACTTCTATGTTAAATCTCACCAAAGTAGCATTGTTACTCAAGTCTGTAAAGTGGGATGGCTTTCTTTGTTTTTTTTTCTTTGTATTTAAAATCCAGATAATCTGCTGGATATTCTTGTTCCAGTTCCTTGGCCTATTCAAACATACTAGAAAACAGAAATGTATCCGTTCTATGATGAAACCAAGGCAACCCAGAGAATATCTCTGCTGAAGTTCACAATTGACTGTCAAAAATGAAAACAAATTGATAAATTACATTTTGCAAATCCTTACAAAAGGAAATTAATTTAGGGGTTTGAAATAAAGCAAATTTCAGCACTTTTAGACAATTGCTTACAACCATCTGTAAAAGAAAATTCTGTCTCCTTTTCATTGAATGTACAGAGATTTTTATATAAACAGAATTGAATCCTTTCAAGAATCAGCATTTGATCACAAGAAAATGAAATGATACTTCACAATGGATCTGATAAATGAGACATTTATATATGAACAGGCACATTGATTGACCTCTGATTTTTTAAGAACTTTCAAAAACCAAAGTAGAAAGAAATGTAATTCTCTGCTATTTATTTTGGGAAGCAAGTGGTTGAGCCATGTGCTGTAAGTGACTCAAATCTGGATGTTTGAATTTCTTATCAATATTTTGACAGAATGGTTGTAATGCACAGCCTTAAAATCAGTTAAAATGTTGGGCCAAGACGCCTGTGAACATAGAAAGTCGTGTATCATCCTAAAATACTGCCATTTGATTTTGGTACTTCACTGCAGCAAAAAAAAAAAAGCAGCGGTGAAATCTGGACCTCTCAGAAACAGATTTTATTTTAAATAGCAATTTTAGTGGCCAGTCTTTAATGTTATCAATATGTAAAAACCTAAGGAAATTTTGGTATCAGTACTTTTACCCTGCATTAGTTCATAGAAACATTAAGAATAGGAAATTATGGCTGAAATTAAACCAGTTGACATTCTTACTTTGATCCCAATGGAGGTATGTGTTATGGCTGTCATGTCCTGCACCCTTCTTGCTGTGGCTGAGCAATTTAGCTACCTTTAGCTACCTGTGAGTTTGTGTGACAGGGAAAATGAACCAACCAGAGATGACAGGACAGCATTGCAGCATTGTGTCCTTATCTGTTTGCTACCAACAAACTGCCCTCGAGCTCATCTTTCACTTTTAAATGAGTCAGGTTTCCCCTTGGAGCCTTTCAGTTAGAAGAATGAAATAAAACACTTAGCAAAGGCTACTGATAAGATCTACACTTTTTACTACTTTTTTTTATTATTATTTTTAATAGGAAAATGTGCAATCTCCCTTCTAGCAAAAAGATGTAAATTGTGGATTTTAAGAAACAAATTCTGCTGCACAGCAGGTTTAGACAGGCTGCTGCAGTCAGGGCCTTAAGGCATTCTGTGGCTTCCCTGTGGTAAGCCATGGTTCTCATTTGTAAAGCCAGAAGAATTCCCACTGTTGCTGTAATCATATGCATGATCCTTCTTCCATCTCAATGCTTGCAGCATCAGTTAAAAAAAGAAAAATAGGACAAATGTTCATTGTCATGTAGTCAGCTATCCAAGAGCTTAGAAACTTCATATATTTTGTGGGATTTAATTTTTTCCTCAGGAAAAGAATTAAGCTTTTTAGTGGAAACCTTAAAAAAATGCAATTAGAAGAAAGAAAAGCAAAATAATAAAACCACAGGATAAAAAATGACAATGACAAAAACAACACCTCCACCAAAACATGATTCAGACATGGCAGTGAAGTCATGAGAATTTTTTTTGGTAAAATATTCTCATTTTTTCCACGAACTTGTGTTTTTCAAATACATAAATAAATAAAATACATAAATACATAAAATCCTTTCAGAAAAGACCTGAGTTCATCCCATGAGCCTTGCTGTTACAATCTCTGTGTTCTGTCACTTCTGTGCTTGGTGACTTCCTGTCCATGTTTGATTCTGCAACTTTCCTATTAGCAACGCTTGATGGACTCATTTTAGCATGTCTTTTTGATTCCCTTTATTCTTTTGATACTCAGGAAATATAAGTCCGAGTGTTTCACAGGTCAGTTGGGTTTTGTGGGTAAAAGTACTTTGGTGTCTTTCAAGCCTTCCCTTTGAAAATTTTGTTTTATATCCCCTCCTTCCTATGAAAGAGTCTGAGTATCTATTCCCTACTTATCTTCTCTGGGTCTTTCATGGTCCTGTAAACCTCAGTCTCCCCTCTTTCTGTCCTCTGTCTTTTCCTTTTCATTGTTAAAAAGTGCCGGTCTGCTGCTTCTTGCCTGCTGTGGAAGCTGCTTCAGAAATTTCATTGTGCCTGCTGCCCTCCCATCTAGAAGCAGGGAAAATCGTAGATTGGAAGGAGCCTCTGGAGGTCATCTGAGCCCACCTACAGCTGACAACAGGGGTGTGGATTTAGTTATCCATTGACCCAACAAGACAAGTCATGAATTACTTCCAGTAAGGGAGATTCCACAACTTCTCTAGAAAACCTGTTCCAATGATTGGTTGTTCTCACAGTGAAGAACTTTTTCCTGTAGTCTGATGAAATTGCCTTTTGAAGCAACTGATGCTCATTGCTTCTTTTGCTCTTGCTGTGTCCTTGTGAAAAGAGTATGTCCATTTTCTCTATAACCCCTCTCTAGAGAGCATGTGATTAGACTCCCCCCTCCCTTTCAATGGGCATCAGCTTGGTGGCCCTTCCCTGAACCACCTCCAATTCTTCAATGTCACCTTTGAAGTGGGAGTCCAGAACTGGACACAATATTCCAGGTGTGGCCTAACAAACATCAAACAAAGCGGTGATAAACTTCCATCTGCTGGGTTTACTTTGCCTGCTGCAGTCAAGGCCCCAGGTTGGTTTCATTGCTGCAAGGATGCACAGCTCAGCCAGTCAGTCTTTGGCCTGTACTCCTGCTTGGGATTATTCCATCACAGATTCAGGATCCTGTAAATGTCTTTGTTAAATATTATGAAATTCCTATTAGCCTGTAGTCCTATTAACCTGTTGAGATCTGTTTGCTGTAGTGTATAATATATACCTTCTTGTGTCTTACTCTGTTTTTTCTCACAGAGTGTGGAGCAGAATTCTGTGAATCAGTGGAGGCATGGAGCCATGCTATTTGTTTACATTAGCATAATAATAACAACAAATAATAACAATAATATTAATATCAGTATGAATAATACTACAACATTATTTTAGTATTATTTTTATATTATCATTATTAGTTTCTTATATTGCTATTGTTTTAGTATTTTATTATTTGTTTATTATTAGTTGATAAAATTTGTTTCCTGTTTTGTTTTCTGTTCCTTTACAGGTTATCAATACTGATATATTTGCTTTTTTGACCAACAGTGAAACTGATGAGATGTTTTCACTAAAATGTCCATGCTGATTTTGAGATCAGTTTCATCAACAGCAGTAGCTAGACCTAGCAGGGTATTTGAAGAGTAAAAAGGGCATTTTCTTTCTCTACATATCAATTTGAATTTATCAACACTGAATATAATCTATTATTTTATTGCCTAGTTTTTCACCTTCGAAAGAGAAAACTGAGATATGATATGGTTGAATATGAAATGGTACTGTTTAAGAAAACCAAGTGTTCAGTGTTTCTGATAACACAAGAGGCAGAAGTCATCAAAAGAATTCGCAGAATTTTTAAAACGTACAGAAATACTCTTAATTCTACACTATTTAGCTGCTGAAAGTATGTATGGTTTCAATGCTTTTTTAAAAAATATGTTTTAAAGTGATGTCTCAAGACTCAATAAGGATAAAACAGTCCAGGCTCAGAAAGTCCCAAACACAATGGTTACAAAATTTCTTTATTTGACTGATTCTTGTTTTATCACCACAAATATCTGGTTTTCCTCATTATCAAAGACAGAGTACTGTACTACATGCTGTGATCAAGTGTGGCCATTTCACATTATACTTCAGAAGAAAACCTTAGTCCACCTTAGATTTAAGTTGCCTTAATAAATCTTTCATGTATACTTCCTTCTGTTTCTAAAGGTAGTCAGGGGAAAAAAATGTTGTTCTTTGCTGTAAAACATAGCCCAAGAACCTTGATGAATAGCATATAATCTGCTTTAGAGGAATTCATTGTGAGAAAGTTCATTGCAAATAGCCAAAGGAATGTGCAAAGAAACGTGTTGAAAAGATTCATAAACTGCTGCTCTTGTAAAAGTCCTTGTAGGTGCAGTAGTGATCAGGCAGTGTGTAAGGAGCAGGCTTTTCCAAACCCACTGGCCTTTGAGATGAATACTAGACATTGACATAATTTTAAAAATAAACCCTTGGGAGAATACGCAGACTGTATTTCTGAGAAATATATGGCTAAAATAACTAGTCATGCTTACGTGACTTTATGTTTCAATTTTGGGATGTTACCCCTAGGAGATTTGCACCTTGTGTTTCCATTTTTGGTTCTGCACAGCACAACCCCAGTTTTAAAATTCCCTTGTCTTTTCACAGGCATAATTCTCCCTATTTCCTAGATATTTGTTATTCATCCTTTGGTATGCTTTCCTACGTGAAGGGCTTCAATTCTAGAGTGTTTGTTGCTGTACTTTCTGACAAGGTGTCATATTTTCTTCTTTTATTAGCAAATAATTGGAAGTATGCTCTTGGCTGGGTGTGGCAGATAATTCTGGAATGTGGAATGAAGGTTTTGGGTTTGCTTTCTTTTCTGCTTCTAGGAGAGAGGGTGGACATTAGATAAATAACTTTATACTTCTACTGCCACTGAAGGAAGAGATCCTGCCCTCCTTCCACCCAACTGCTTTATTTCTTATCCTGTGTTTCTCTGGTGTTACCACAAGTGTTTCTGGAAGAAACCAGCACGGGTTACACCCACAAAGGCAGCAGTGTTAGCTGAGAGATCCAGGGCTACATTTGGTAGCAGCATCTGTTCATGCCAGCCTAAAGTGTTGACACTTTAGCTTAAACAGGCTTTATTTGCTAATATTTGCAACATCAATGAACAGGTTTTACACTTCCAAATGGCTGTATAAATGGGCGATGACACGTATCTACATCACAGCTGATCCCTTGAAGTGGTCCTGACTGACGACACAAGTTAATTTTTTTTCTTTTGCCTTTGATAGAGAAAAAAAAAAAAAAAGTGGTTTTAACAGCACACCTCAAAAAGTAGCATGTAATAGGTTAATTTATTATTTTGCTCCATTAAATTGCTTGAATGTTCCCCATTGAGCTACTTGGTAGTGTAGAAGTCAACTTCTCACTAAATAAAATGGTATCAGTAAGTCCTTGTTAACTGAAGAGATGGCCTGTAACTGCACATTTCAGTTAATTTTAGCAACTATTCAGACAAATTCTCACCTCCTCCTCTTCACAGATATGTTCTAATTCCCCAGGAAAAAGGCATAAAAAAGCCTGAAAATGATGTTTCCAATTAGTGTGGCTTTCTCATGTTTAAATTCTGTGTGGCTCTGCCAGATAATTGAATAAAATGTGATATATTCTTTTGATCTTTGTTGAGATGATGTAGGCTGTAAATATTGTTTCGTTATACTGTTCATGTTGACATAGAATGTGTTGTGCCACTTATAGCTTCTTTGGCACAGCTCTGGAATCAAGTGTTCAGCAGTGATTAATGACCAAGGATATATAGACCTACTGTTGAGTCTAAGAGCTCTCTAATCTCTGCTCCTGTTCCTTCCCTCAATTCCCAGCTTTTAGTTAATGTGGCTTCTGTGAATGCAGCAGTTCTGGTGACTTGTCATACAGCTTGTACTGCCAGCAGTTAGCTTAGTGGTGGCATAGAGCTAATGATCATTAAATTCTCAGTTTTCTTAATTTTTGCTTATTATTTTATCTTTGTTGCCCTTTCTCACTCCTGCAATCTTTTCTTTAGTGTTTAATAGAGTAAAGGCTTTTAAACCTGTGCTACAGCCTTTTTTTTCAGTCCTTGCACATTGTACAATCATTTAATATCCTTTGATATGTAATGCCAATTAAGTGATATGTGTGTTAACATAAATATTTAATTGTGGAAAGGGAGATCACTTTGGCCTAAAGCTTTAATTGAATTAGATGCTTTTCAGATGATTGTCAAGATTAAACAGTCCATTATGAACATTTGCCACTGCAGGAGATTTCTGCTTATTGAAAGACAAAAGGGTAATTTCATCTAGTATTGCTGTAAACTGTATGAGTCCTTCATACTGATAAGGGAATTCTCCCTCTTTTAACCTTGATATGTACTGTAGTAATGAATTTATGAATCTTTAAATTCAGTCACATCATTATAGTGGGGATATGATATTAACACTGCCAAGTAAATTAAAAGGATGAAAATTTATCTACATAACAGCTAAAGAGATCAGAGTCAATACCAATTTGTCAATAATTACCATTGCTTTAAAAAGCAAAACTAACACGATAAAAGTAGGCAGCTATGGATCTTTATTGCATACTAACTGGAGTTTGATTAATTCCAATGACAGACTTCACTTGGCAAACTGGAGTTTTAGGGAAACTAATTTTCCTTGACACTGGACTGCTGATGCACCTAAACTATAACTCCCACAGCATATGCTTGTGTTAATATGGAATCCAACTGTTTCATTATCAACCCAGAATATTTCTGGTTTGGGGCAAAATGTTCCTGTATTGCAGTTTTGCCTAATTATGTGAACATCATCCACAGATCAGAATCCTGTTTTTTTGATATGCTGTGGACTGTAGTCATGCATATATCTCACACTGAAAACACGTCACAGCAGTTTCCTTCAAAATATAGTACAGCTATGCATAATGCATGATAAGACTAGAGAGATGTGTAATGTGAATCAAAGTTTTAATGTCCTAGTTTTCCAGATATTATTATCTATTCACTGTGTTTTTAAAGGAGCTCTGATTAAGAATCATGTCAGCTGTGATCAAGCCATAAAGCCAAGCACAACTTTCAGTGAGAACCTGAAAAGAACTCTCTCTGAACAAGTTTTAGTATTAAACTCATTATCGGGGAACCTTGTTCTTATTTTAGCAGGGGTGGAGGACTGCATCAATAGAATCCCACTTGCTGGCAACATGTTGCCACCGAGGGTCATAGAGCAGATAAATTCAAAGCATAATAGGTTTCCTTTTTGTGTCTGACACAGCTGTCCTCACTCAAATGGTTGGTCTGTATTTGCTCCTCTATATTTGTTGACCAGGTCTTCAAAGGAGCAGATGCAAAATTTCAACCATCCTTGCTATCTTGGGACATGCTCTAAAGTAACCAAGTGCCTGGCTTGTCTTGGATTCTTATTTGCCCCCTTGGTCTGCAAAGCATCCAAATGTCAAATAGGCTGTTTGAATGTAAAATGTGCAGCTCTGCTTCACCTCTGAGTGCAATCCTCATGTGGGACTGCTCATTCTTGGGTTAGCTGGTTTTTTCACTTAGATCAGACTACTGGAGTCTACGTGAAATTTTATGCTAAATGCAGTTCTTACACAGGCTT
Source organism: Trochalopteron elliotii (assembly GCA_024734555.1). NCBI lineage: Eukaryota > Metazoa > Chordata > Aves > Passeriformes > Leiothrichidae > Trochalopteron > Trochalopteron elliotii. The sequence goes on from JANPWX010000038.1 coordinate 5,503,575, forward strand.
GTGAACAGTCTGGCCACACCCTCAGTTGCTTATTGTCTGGAGTAAACAGCATGAAATAGTCAACAGTGTGACTGATGCTAAATTTATGTCTATACAAGAGAGGGAAGTCATATCTAGATTAAAATGGAAGTGAAAATCAAACACCTTTCTACTTCTACAGGAATACTGGGGAGGATTCCCTCATTAATGTGAGAAGCTCTTCTATTTTGCTCTAGGGCAAATACTTGCTTAAGCAGGCAGGAGGTTTTTCTCTTGTTCCTTGGTTTGTGTCCAAGATAGTGAAGGACTAGATTTGTGGAGGTGCTTTTAGGGTCCCAGTCATGTAATGAATCTAAAATGAATTATTTTAAGTACTTGGATAATTTTATTGTCATGATGTTTTCTTTAATAAAAACTATTTACTGAGATGTGTATTATTACGTGTATTTATTAAGTCATAAGCAAAATTAACTTGATATTTTCTGTGTATTTATAGCTGATGGTAACTGAAAAAAAAAGAGCAGTACAAAACTGCTTTCTATTCTTGGAATGATTGAGAACTAATTCTGTTTTATTTAAGAATTTTAAGTATCATTAAAGCAGTAAGCTAGAGACGGTGCTGTTTGCCTGAGTGCTGTACTAGCCACTGGTAAGGGAGGTAATAAATTTGTATTGAAATATCATTTGGAAACCTAATACATGGGATGAGTTCTTACTGGGTTATGGATGTCCATTGATCTCTTTTCTGGCTGTATTTCTTTACTCTGGTGGAGACAGTAAAAGGAGAAAAGGACTGGTGGGAGTGTGGAAACATGAGGGTCAGTATGAGGAGCAGGTTGAGAAAGTGGGAAGAAGTCAGACAGTGAGGGGAAATATTTACTTACAAATAGTTAGTACAGATAGAAGAGCAGATGCTGGAGGACACTGCAGTAAGAGGTGCCTACAAAATAAAGGAGCAGACTCATGTAGTGAGGAGGGATTAGGAAAAAGAGGCACTTCTTTATTCTGTGTTTCTCATTGGTGAAGGTGGGCTTTGCACCTCTGTCTCTGTCCTTGCCAAGTTGTGTGGCTGGACCTGAGGCAGAATTGACAGGAGCAACAGGGCCAAGAAAAATCCTTCCAGCTTCCCTTCCTCCTGCTGCTCTTGTCCATACCTGCCCTTACAAATGGGAGTAAAGCTGAAGGGCAATGCGTGTCCATTCACTTGAGGAGGTGAACCTTACATATCAACTGCAGCATTGTAGGGCTGGTTTTGTCAGAGAAATTGCAAAATGGGAACTGAGCTGGGCAAGACCAGACTACAGTAGTCATTGAATCTAAGTGCAGACAAGACCACATGTGACAGCCTTGGGAGAAGATTCCCAAAGGCCACTAAAGAGCCAACAACTTGGACGTCTCCTTTACAGATGACCTCAACTGTTAGCGGAGATCCCAGTCTTCAAAGACCATGCCTGCTCATGGCATGTGAAGGGCTGCCTGGGCCTGCAGTGGGATTGCTGTTGATGCCTTCTGCCAATGAAGGGAGAGGCACAGTGCAGCTTTGCTTTCCCTCTGTGTTCCTCTCCAGGATGCTGACACTCAGCAAAGCACCATAAGGGTTAGAGGTACGGATTCAGTGAGCTGTCATTACTGGCTCCAGACTGAGTGAAAATGCACCTACCCAGGGAAAACTCTGCATAGGAATGGCCCCTCTTTCTTATGTATGCCACATTGCCCTGGGGCTGTATAAAACATCACAAGCACAAATACACTGCCTTTAGCTCAATGCAGAACCTAATGCTAACTGTCCTGCACTGTATAATCATGAAATGTGGGGGAAACATATTGCTTGTTGTGTTCAAAATTCAAGTTAGAACTTCAGCCAGCTGAAACAAGTGACTTCTTTGAGAAAGAGCTTATGATCCTAAAGGAGTCACAGATAGCCACGTAGTGAATTGAATTTACCCAAGTAAAGCAAAAAACGCAATTCTGAAGAGAGACAACACTTGGTATTTACAAACATTATTCCTGCACATGTAGTTTGGTTGAACTCACCACAAAGAAGGGGTTTTGTGAATATATGTTTTGCAAAAAACTATAAAAACCTTCTTTGTTTGCAAATTTGGAAGTGAGATGAAAATTCAGCCTTAAGCAAATTTCTTCATAGCTGTGTAGTAAAAAAGTCTGATAGCCTATAGATGTGCAATAAAGAAGCTCAGGAAGAACATTGACCTGCGCAGACAGCATTTGTGTTTTTTCTAGTTACCTCTTTGCTGGCCCTGTGATTCAATATTATGTGGGTAAGATATTTACACTAGTACACAGGAAACCCTTGAACATGGAAAATAGTACTTACTAAAATAGATAGCATTCCCAAGGGGAAAACAGCAAAATTACATGAGATTCATAGAATAAGAAATAACTGAAATTGCCCAATTATTTAAACTGAGGTATTTTTCTATCAATATAATATCTTGCTGAGCTTGTGGAGCATAATTTAGAGTAGGCATTTTGCCTGCAGATCACAATATAAATATTTTATATGATCTCCCACACTATTAGAATAATAGAGGTAGTGTTATTTAATCCACTCCTGGCAAATAAGATGCTTGCCAGAATGCATAAAGCACTCAAGGACCTGGTTTTGTTATCATTGAAACTGGTTGGTTGAATGGTTTATCTAAAGTTTGATTACTCATTGTGGAAGTGGATTTGATAGTGCTTGTGAGACAATTTAAGGGTGTGCTGAAGCCTCATTAAAAAAAAAAAAAAATAAAAAGTTGTTGATAGAAATGTTAACAATATGAGGATGAAAAAAGCTCCTTAAATATAAGCAGGTAAAGCAAGAGCCATGTCTGGGTTGGGAGGAGGGCTGGGAGAAACTGCCTTTCTGCAAATTGTTTGATTTAGACTTAATAGAAATTGTGACCACAAAAAGCGAATTTGAATACACCTCTTAAAAAGCAGTTGCAAGCAAAGAAACTACAAGCCACAGCAGAGAGCATGCAAGTGCTGCTGTATCTTCGTAGTGGTCTCATAAAGTATGTTGCAAGTCAGCAGGGGTGGAAAAGTTAAAAATATAATAAGGCTTTTACTAAAAACACAACCTTTGGAGTGTCCTTTAATGCCTCTCTTGACAGTCATTGCTTCTATTATTTTTTTACCTGCAACACATGTTTCAGTTTTGGTATCTGATGTACCCTGACTACAGTCCTTGGGGCCTGAGGAGGGTATTTGGGAGTTGCAGGATTTAGGCTAGGTGGTCCAAACACTTCTCTATCTTCCTTTTCTGCAAAGTGGATGGGAGATGAGTATTGATTACTAATCACCATAATTTTGCGCACTTGAGCCAGGCTTTAGTAATCAGAATTCTAAAATCCTGTGGAAAATATTTAAACTATGTCCTTTCCCCGATGTGATTGTGCCTAAAGCTGATATGCATAGGGAATTATGAAAAGATGACCATTGTTTTTTGCATTTGTATGTGATGTACTGTATCATTTAGCACTTCTTCTATTTATGCTTTGTTTTTCATGCTTAGTGTAGCTTTTATTGATGTGTTTGATAACATGGCTTCAGCTGCAAGGCAGAAATGTTTATTCTGTTGAGTTTTTTTAAACTTTTCAATGTAGATTAAAAAACTTCAGCAGCCCCTGGATGGATAGGCTTAAGCTGAAAATTTACATGTGAGTAACAAATATTAGAATGTAGATGAGCCAGAGAGAGAAAAGGAAATTCATAATAAGGGGCTACTCTGGCAGTATTAATCTGCCTCATGTAGATTGTGTGATGAATCATCCCATGTCGCCACAAGGATTGCTGCGGCTGCTGCTGCTGAGCTCTGCCAGCAAGTGGGACAATAAAAAGTGTGCATCAAAGAGTGGAGGGGAGGGCACACTCAAGGGAAGAGGAAAGGGACATAAAACCCCAGCTATTTAAAACTGGACATGTCAAGCCTGGGCAGTATTTCACATTATATATAATTCAGCCAATTCATTGGGTAAATCATTTCAGATGTTCCATGAAACGCAATTTGCTTCCATGGCCAAGCATGACAAAGGTTTAACGGAACTGCAGTTGGCAAAGAGCTCTTCCAGGATAGTTAATTCAGGGCCTGTGAGAGTGCTGAGGCATCTTGTCAGAACATAAAATAATCACACAATGTCACGAGGGAATATCTAATTCAGAGTCCAATTTCTCAAGGGTCTGGGTACCTGTTACAATGTGCCGAGAACCCTTAATTCCCACTGACAAGAGCGGCAGCTTAGGGTGTTCCCAGCAGGCACTTAATAGGATTGTGCCCTTACTTCATTTGGCTGGGGTAAGTCCAGGCCAGTCAGGTGAAGCAACAGTAATGAAACAAGACAAGATAATGACACATAGGGTTACATTCCAGCAGGAATATTATTGCAGATGACAAAACATACCGAGGTGTGAAGTCCCTGTGAAATACAGGAAAAGGTTTGAGGATGAATTCTTAGGGGTTAAATTTGTGCCTTTGAGAAAGATCTGTCTGTATTCATCCCATGTAAAAAGAGCTGTAAAAGGCAACAAGAACACTTTATCGCCCCCGACCATTATCATGTGTGAACAAGTGAGAGTTCCCATCCATGGTTTGGTTTCCAAGAACTTGAGTAATTTAAACAACCCCATGAGGGTTGTCTGCCTTACAAAAGCAGACAGCTTTTCATCCAGTGTTTGGGAAGCAGAAAGCCTGAGTAGAGGAAATGTGGGTGCTGAATTTCCCGGAGCAGCATTCTTGATGAAACCCAAGAGACAGAACAAAATTTGAGGTGGATAGATGAAGACTTACCAGTAAGACTTTTCCTTCCTTTTTATACCTGCAGTTATATAAAGGAGAAGAATGTTAGGTGCAACCAGAAGAGAAAAAACATTGAATTTTGGCTTATGACGCTCCTCTCAGAGACAAAGGTAGAAATAGTATTCTTTTTGTCCTGAAGAAACATTACAAAAATGACTAAATGAGTAGGGAGCATAGCATTACGTTAAGCACTTTTGGGAGACCGAAAAGGTAAAATTAATCTGTGTGTTGTCAGGCTCTTAACTGAGGAATGATGCATTAGACGACCTGATTTTATTTGATTTGTTGGGAAACCAGAGCAGCAGTGCTGTTTCTTGAACAGAATTACAGGCTTCATTTAAAGGGAGAGGCAAAGCGCACACATCATTCTGGAGCAGATCAGCATAAGCATTTTCTATATCATGAGTAATGTTTACTGGAAGAAATCAAATTACTGCTACACAGACCATCTGTTTTCTTTGCATGCAATCATGTAAGTGTTTTAGGACAAGCCATCCTTTTTAATCAGTTGTAAATCTCTTATGGCAAGGCACTGTTTTCTGTAATAAAATCTATTTTTATGATAAATGTAAGAGTTTTAAATACTGCTTTCTCCTGCATAAATGTAGTGTACATATTGTTCATAACATAAAGAGTAGGGGTGTACATCATTAGTTATTATCTGTCAGGAACTTAATTTTAAGGCTTTTTGCATAGCCATTTTTGGATATTTGTTGGATCTGCAACTTATTGGTGTTCAACTATTATAGCAAATAACATAATGACTAATACTGTACATTTATAGCCCAAGAAGTTAATTCCTATCTACATTTAGTAAATGGAGTATAATAGGGTCTCTATTTTTTAGCATGACTGCTGTGATAGAAGTGATTACTGTGGAAGATTATTGTACATTGTCTAAATACTTACCCTTGTAAATACTGAAGGAAACAAGGCATGACTTATGAAAAAATGAGCCTGTGGAATGACATAATGACATTAAAGAAAACTTGAATTTATGGTCCACGAAGGAGTCAACAAGAGAGTGTGATATTTACTTCATGTTTAAGGGTAGCTCATTCACAGATGTAATGGTCCCATTCATTTTAGTGGGTGCTGAATTGTGCCTACTATCTTATTTTTTTTATCACTGTCAGCTGTCAAGTTCCCTGATTCACATATTGTCTTTGGGTGCACAGAGGTTGCTTTTAAATTCAGAGGAAGCTGAAGGTCTGCCTCTTTAGCAAAGTCTCCTCTGATTTCAAAAGCAGCTGTGTGATTGCTCTGTATGGCATCAAATGACCCTGAAATAAAAGAAAGAAACAAGAACTGTAAGTAACACAATTGGAAATTCCCTGAGCAGGTTGGCCGTCCTTCTCAATGAGGTTGGCAAGCCTGAATTTCATTTGTTTAGACACTTTCAAATCAATGCTATTTTGTCTGAATAATTAAGCTGCTTACTCAGGCTTGCATAGTGTATGGTGCTAAATTCTTGTGCTTTTTTGGGTAAACATGAAGAGGCAAAGAGGGAAAAACAGATGGACCATGCACCTGGAAAAAATCTAGTGCCTACAGTCTGGTGCCAACCAATGGTAGAGTGGAAGTTTTCTGCTCAGGGAAATACCAGGGGAAATGTAGGGCCCCTCTAAGTCCTCTTGTGAAGGCTGGACTCAAAATCTCCATGTCCTGTGTATAGCCATTTACTTTCAGTGAAGGGAAAATAGTAGAACAAGTTGAATGGCTTACAAAATGATACAGGTGGTAGGGATTGAAAGAGAAAAATATTGTTAGTACGGGTCTAATGGTTTCACCTGTTTGCGTTTTTTTGTTGTAGTTCAAATTCAGTATTCTTTCTTTGAGAAAATTATTAAAGATTAAGTAAATTTTTACTTTTTATTCCCTCTGTTTTTTATTCTTATGTTCACCCTTCTTTTATTCAGAGAGATGAAAACTGCAGGCAAATTAAATTATATCATTGCATCACAGGAATTTGTTTGTTAGAATAGACTTCGGGAGGGCTCTGGAAGGTATCAACAATGTTCTAGTCTAAGCAAGAAAAAATTAAATAACATCACTCCCAGCCTTGTTCTCCTGAATTTAGAAGCATGGAGATTTGCCAGCCTCACCCGGCAACCTATTTCTCAGACTTCCTTTTGTTCCCCTAGAAGCTCATCTGGTTGTTTCTCATGTTCCTCACCAGTTTCAAATCCAGCTGAGGTCTGGCTTCCCCAGTTTCATCCAAGCAGTCCAGAGGAAGGAAGTTTTGCATTGCTCCCAAGTAGTTCTCCCAACCTCTTCACCTTCTTGCTGTCCATCTGCTGTTCCTGCATGACTTGCCACATGGCAGCCTGGGAGATCCCAGTGCACTGGGGTAGCTGTTTTCCTCTACTGGGCCTCTTTTGCTGTCTTGGCTTTCAGGAGACACATTTCAGTTGGAGCTGTCAAAAATTTGATGCAAATATTTGGTTTATATTTTTCATGTCATTCTTCCAACTTCCATCTTCACACTCCTAAATCTTTTTCATAGGCTAAGGTGATACATAGGGTAAGGTGAAAGATATCAAAACAATCTATTTCCACAAGGGATTCTTTTTAGCATGATTTTTCTTTTGCATGTGAGTCAAATTATTATAGTATTTTGATTTCTTTTTAATCTTATTGTTTCTGTTGGGTTTTTTTGCCCAGAACTTTTGAGCAGTCACCATGTGAGTTCTTTAGTAGCTTCAGTAGAAAAGACACTATATTTTCCATCTGTATGGTCTGTTTTTATCCAAGAAAGATATTTTGATGGATTTACAATTGTCATAAAAGACATTGGCCTAGTTTTAAGAACAGTAAATGCTAACAGTACTACTTGCAAATTATCACATTTTTATTATCAAGAAACAATTCAGCAAAATTATTTAATTTGCTTAGTAGTAAAGACAGTGGTAAACTATGAATTACTGTTGTCATAGCTACACTGTATTTTGATACAGTAGGTTTGTTCATTGAAATCATAATAAAATAATTTGCTCTATAACAAGTATTATGCATATCTTAAATTACAATGAATTACTTATTGTAAGGAATATCTTAAATTATAAATACAGAACTCATTTTTAAGTGCAGTAAGTAGACAATTCTGCTGTTTATTTTAGGAATTTCCTGTGTCTGTAGTGCTGATTACACTGAAGTGGGAATCAATGACAATGTGCCATATAGGAGACTTTATTTATAGTAGCCTTATAACTGATCTAAAGTGAGACGATAGATTTTGATACCCATGACCTTTAATAGAAAACTCTCTGAAGAGAAGTTTCCAATTTTACCTCCAAAGTAGCCCCTACTGAAAGCCCTTTGTGTTTTTGACTTTGTGAGGCAATTAAAATAATGACCTATTCTTGGTTCCTTTCTCCCTCTGTTACTTCTGTATCTTGGCTGTTCAGTTAACAAAATGGAAAAATTGTTCAGGGTAGCTCTACAAAGCTAGACATTTACCTATTTCTGCTTTTTATGTTATTCTTAAGTGCAGCATGTTTGGGGTTTGTATGTTTGCTTTTCTCTCTTTGACCTGTTGCAGTCCAGTGGTCGTAGAGGATATGATCTGTGCATGTGTTCCAAAGTCTCCTCTTCCACCTCTTTACCAGATGTGTTTTTGAAGGAAATGAAGCAGAAAAGTGACATAGACGATTATCATGCTTGGCTTTGAACTGGTGTCCCTCAGCTCACCTGGTGGCACAGGAAGGAAAAGAGGGAAATAGAAATGCTTGGTCACGATTTTGAAATATATTTAGTTCTGAGCAGTTCATCCTTAAAGAGAAAAATTCTGTAGGTATTAAAAAAAAAAAAAGCAACAAAAAACCCCCATAATACCAGTGAATAATCTTCCTTCTGGGTGTTCTGGACTGAAAAACAGTAGAAAAAATAGCTTAGAGAAGGCACAGGGAAGAGAATATGTGTAGCATGGTGAGATTGAATTAATATTTCAGAACAGATCATTGTAGTATCTGAACAGTGGGATAGAAAGTAAAAGTAAATGCATATAACTAAATATATCTATTTGAAATGTGATCTGTTAACTAGTAGATTTAATTAAACTACTGAAAATTCTCCTCATACATATTTTTTCTCTACAACAAAATAGGGCAGCGTAAAAGATTTTGGCTCTTACTAAACAGTAATTCCCATAGGCTGCTTATTTTTTTAATGAACTCTTGGAGTTTTTATTCCTCTATATTGGCTACTATTGAAGGCAGGAGGTCAGAACTACCTGAATTACAGTATGATTGTAAATTATTGTTCCAGTGCCTTCATGTGCAACATTTGATCTTTTTATTCTCTCTGTTACAGGTAACTATCTTACACCCAGAGCAAGAAAAGTAAATTCACTTGGCTGTCCCATATCTCTAAGGAACCTGATGCATGAGTGGACTAGACAAGAGAAAGAGAGAAAAACCCCAAAGACCTACAGATCATCTGGCTGGCAGGGTGAGTAAATGTCCTGTCATCTCAGTCATGTGTTGTCAGGTACATGAGTGAGCCTGCTTTGAGCATTGCCTCAGGAATTATTTATCCAGTAATTGCTGAGAAAAAGAAGATCAAAATGGGTCTGCTGTTTCCAGGACTCTGACACTGGTGCCTCATGTGCATTCTGAAGCACTAAGCCAAACACCTCCTACATTTTCAGTTTAAGCATTAAATGTGGATTTAATAGGCAGTTCTGTATAGGGAGGAGGGGTTGCTGTTAAAAGTGTGTTGTTGTGCTGTGCTGTTAAAGCCATTTTCAAATGTGGTAGGTGAAACAGAAATACCTATTACTGAATCAGTCCAAACTCCTCATGATTCAAAAAGAGATCCAAAAGAGGAAAGAAAGGAAGAAAAATCTTTTTCTCAGTGCTGAGTGTACTTAGATTCTTACAGATGTGGGCCTCTGTTCCCTGCTTTTTCTAAGCAACTTTTTCGTGTTTACAAAACACAATTCAAAAAAACCCAAAAACCTAGCTGAGAAGCAAACATGCAGTACCCTTATGTAATAGTCAGAACCTGATTAAATGATCCCCTTTTTTTCTGGCTTTGCCTGTTCCAAAAGTTGGTGGAAGCAGAGACTGTAGCATGTTCTGGAGCATTTTCTCCAGTTCACAGCAGTGAGGGAGGGGTTCTGTCAAGTAGCAACAAGCCAATTTAAGGGAATCAAGAGCCACATGTACAGAGAATGACTTATTTTTCAAAAGGATGATGCAAATAGAAATAGATGAACATGGAAGAAAATATGACCCAAAGATTACCTCAGAGTTCTCTCTCTGATGGTTTGTGTCTCTACAAAAGACATAATAAAAATGTTGTCCTCCTCCACTGGAGTGGCTGATGTATTTGGTGTATATTCCCCACTGTATTTGTTCCTGCACGTTTCTGCATTCTAAACGCTGGCCAGGCCCATATGCTAGGGTGAAAAGCATGAGTACAGCAAATCCATCTTCCCTGAAAACCAGGCCCAGTCTAAAATTTTTTTTTAAAAAAGGAAAAAAGCAGCTGAATTACAGTTTTGGCTGCATGAAGATCCACCCTGGCTAGGAACCATAAGACAACTTAGCAAATCCTTCAACATGATAAAGCAAAATAAAAGACACTCCAGGGTTTTTCCTTCAACTCCAACTTCTCTCTTATAGGGGAAGCAAAACCCAGCAGTACAACAGTGCCTTTACAATTCATATTAGGTGATGTGTTCTGTATATTAGGCTGTATTTCTTAGTGTATAAGCAGTACTCTGACTTCAGTGAACGTCTGCACTTTCTGATTCCACGTTCTTTGAGGGCATCTGTGTAAATGCAAAGGCTCTCTGGACTTTGCCTTATGTTCCAGTCAGAAGAAGGAGAATTTTGCTATTTTTGCTTTTTGTTGTGCTTTGGATTATTTTGTTTTCAGTAAGTGCTCCTCTGAATGTGCTGGAAGATAACTTTCATGCACAGAATTTTTACAGAAATCAGGTAATTCCCTTGGCCACTCTGAACCCAACAGCAACAACCAGCCCCACCCTCTGTTTCTGCACTCTGAAAACCATAGGAAAAGGCGTTCAGACGCTGATGAGACACTTTCTGCTCTAGCAGCTGCTTCTTGCCTCCTTGTGGAGAAGGCAGTGGAGCAGAGAGAGGCTGGGGGCACAGGTTTGTCCGTACTTCACAAATAACAGTGTCTTCTTCAGCAATGTTATTACACTCTCTTGTTTTAATACAGTATCTTACTTTTTAAGCCAACACTTACTTGCCTCTTCATTTTCTACTTTATTTTATGTATTATCTGTGCAATGGAGATGAGCCTTATGTGTTTTGACACTGTTATGTCACTAAATGAAGGCCAGTGTGACTGACAGCAATAAAGGTGTTCAACATAAGATGTCAACATACCTGAAGATTAAAGTTAATATTTTTTTCTATTCTTTAAACCATTTCTATGTGTATTGCTTTTACAGTTCACACATAAAAGAAAATCAACCTCAGATTCAAATCTTATTGAAGCTTCATGAACATTACTTCAAGAAAATAAGACGTTGGCAAATGATTAAATGTGTAATTAGAGGTTTCACATTTAATCTTGCCACTGTAGTGATTTATGGTTTATTATTTTGTCTAAGTAATGCACTTCTTTTCTAGTGTTTTTTTCTTTCCTTCAATGTTGTTAGTCTCTGTATTATTACAGTGAGGAAATTTGTCACAAGGACCATGCTTTTGTTCTCAGCTGCAAGATACGGAGTAGAGTTAAATCAAAGCATAGAAGATGCAATGCACTTCCCACTGCAGTTGGTGGGAGAATTGTGACGTGTTTATGTTGTTGGGGCAGCAGTGCTTTAGCTGTGAGAACAAAGGGCAGGATGTAGACTCTATGCTTCTCTGGTGTCATATTTAGGGCTGAAACAGGTGTCTTCGGTAGCCAGTCCCAGGAAGGCTCAATAAAGGCGTGGAGCTGGGACACACAATCTCCCTCTGTAGTGCATGCCAGAATTGGGTGGAAACCTGCAAACACAGCAGAAACAGCCTTGAAATAGCCTGTAGCAAAGGTTGACCAGAGTCCAGTGCCTACAGGCTGTGAAGTCTGAGCCCTTCTCCAGAGGTAGGTCCCCGTAGAATTTTTTAAAAGGACTCATCAGGATTTTTGGTCACGGCAGCTGCCCAACAGATATGTGGGACCTTGTTGTTTGTGTGAAACCAATGGTTCTTCCCTCCCTTTCCAAGCTGCCCAGGGCTGTGCCGTCCTCTCTCTCCTTTTTTCCAGCTGCATGAAACTTGCAACTTTGCTCTGGCAGGGCTGTAGTATGTCTAGTGAAACAGTCCCAGGTCCTCTTTTCCAAAGAAGCTTCTAGTTCTGCTGCAAAGGTGATGTCCACACTGCTTCAAGGTGGGGAGAGCCTGGAAATGGGATCCCTCACACTCTAGTGAGTGTTCCAAGTTATGCTTGTGTAGTACAGGACACTGCTACTTCCAGCTGCGCCATAGAAATAAACCAGATCTGAGATTTTGGGACTTAGGTTGTTTCAGGCTCTCAAGGGCTCTTGAACTTGAAATGAACATTTTATTGCTAAGGTGGAGTTGTTTGTGGGACTTCAAAGATAGAGTGAGAATTGAATTTTTTCGTTACAGTTTTCATATGTATGTATGAAATGTAAATTATGTATGTATGATGGGTAAATTTTTATGTGCTCCTAACTTCCTCTTGATCAAGATTCCACTTAAAGAAATAAGATTTATTCTCCTATAACATATGGTACCAAGAGTCTCGTCTTAGAGTAATTTCACACAAGTGTTGTTACCAGACTATTGCTGGATGAAATAGCTTAGATTTTATTTCTGGTTGGGAGTTTGAATTTGCATTCATGTTAACTTCACCTAGTACTGTTAACATGAGCAGAAAAAATGTGTTGTCATCTTCACTGGTTTAACCTAACCATGACTAATAGATGCACTTCACTGCAATGTTTAACATAGTTTAATTATGTTCTGTTGAAGTATTTTACATTCTCCTTACCATTGTGTAATATTATTGTGTTTCTTCATGTTCTCATACTCTTCATATTTGTCTTATTGAAAACACTGGGGCCATTTCTTTTAATCCTCTGCAACAATTACAGTAGGAACTTCCAAGAGATCTTTACAAAATTGTAGCCAAATAAAAAGTGTAAAGAATATTGTTCTTGAGAAATGGTTATGTAAAAAAGGACTTCTGGTTTGTCTTTTGTCTTTAGTATGTCTCTTTGTCTTTTGAGCAAGTTTTTCATTGCCATAGTATTTTTCAGCCAATATTGCATCTTTTTCATTGCTGTTTGTTTGTTTGTTTGTTTGTTTGTTTGTTTGTTTGTTTGTTTGTTTGGGATTTGTTTTGTTTTGTTTTGTTTTGGGCTGAGTTTTGGCATTTGTTTGTTTGTTTCTTTGTTTTGGTTCTGGTTTTTGTTTTTAAGGTAGGTAACCAGTGAGAATATGCTGTTCCAGGAAGTTATAAGAAGCTGTAACTCCAGTATTTCTTAATATTTTTTGAGGCTGATATTGATGTCTTTTGAGCAGATGTGTGTTTGTTTTAGGAAAAGAGGTGTTCACATTAAACTTGTGGTTTTTCCCTGAGTTATAATAGCTAGTTTAAGATCTGGCAATCTACATGAGAAGTTCCTGTTGCTCTACTCAATCACCAGACCTTTAATTGGCTGTCTGGCATTTTTCCCTGCCATTGCAGTCCCCATTTGAATCAGAGGTCACTCAAAATTTTGTGATAACTTTCTTCATATCTGACTAACTTAATTAGTGATTGGTTATTATCTCCTCTTCAGAATAATCATTAAATGCGTGCAGTAAATCTATTCCTGCAGAAATAGAGTGTTGTACCATCTTATGCTGATGGTGCAAAACTGGGGGGAGTGGCAGATACACCTGAGGGCTGAGCTGCCATTCAGCAGGACCTTGGGAGGCTGGAGAGTTGGTGCAGAGAGAAACCCGAAGTGGTTCAACAAGGGCCAGTGCAGGCTTCTGCACCTGGAGAGGAATAACCCCAACTCCCAGCACAGGCTGGGGTGTGACCTGCTGGAGAGCAGCTCTGCAGAGAAAGGCCTGGGAGTCTTGCTGGGTGACAAGATGACAATGAGCCACCAGTGTCCTTGTGGCCAGGAGGGCCAGGAGGATCCTGAGGTGCTTTGGGAAAAGTGTGGCCAGCAGGTCAAGGGAGGTGATCCTGCCCCTCTACTCATCCCTTGTGAAGCCACCTCTGGAGTGCTGTGTCCAGTTCTGGGATCCTCAGCAAGGAGGTAATGGAGAGGGTCCAGCAGAGGCCACAAAGATGATTTGGGGTCTGGAGTACCTCTCTTAGAAGGAGAGACTGAGGGAGCCAGGGATGTTTAGTCTGGCAAGAGAAGACTGAGAAGGGATCTTATCAGTGCATATAAATATCTCAAAGGTGGGTGTCAAGAGGATAGTGCCAGACTCTTTTCAGTGGCTCCCAGTGATAGGATGAGGAGCAATGGCTGTAAATAAAACCACAAGAAGATCCACCTCTACATGAGGAAGAATTTCTTTACCTTGAGGATGTCAGAGTACCTTCTGCCCGGGGAACAGACTGCCCGTGGAGGTTGTGAAGTCTCCCTCTGTGGAGGCATTCCAAACCCACCTGAATGCACTCCTGTGTAACCTGATTTAGGTGACCCTGCCTTGGCAGGGGGGTTGGACTGGATGATCTCCAAGGGCTCCTTTCAACTTTAACAATACTGTAATTCTGTGATTCACATCTTGCTGTTATTTAAAGTCTCTTGCTGTAACTCATTTTATGGGTACGAAAAGTAAGTGTGGTATCACCCCTTATGACGCTTGAGGTTTCTAGTCTTGCACTGTGAAGCAGAGGTATAGATCACCCCACAGCAAGATGAATGGTCCTGGTGGCTTCAATGGGTTTTTTGTTTTTCAGGAGTCACAGTTTAAAGATTTCAGCACTTCTCCTTATGAGAAGCTTCCAGAAAAGCACTGCTATGGGCTGCCATCCATAATATTTAGCTGTGCTTAGGATTGAATAATTTATATTTTGGAACCCTCATATACATGCTTATTTTGACAACACTGTTTGTTTGTTTGTTTCATTTTTTTAGACAAATTCCTGCTTTAACAGTAGATTGAACAGCTTTTGCTTCTTCTGAGCCATAGAAATCTAGTGTGTAAATTCATTTGAGCTTGAGGATTACTACCCTTTTAGTGTTCATGATCAAAAGTGTTAGCAAGATGCTTGGGGCAAACTCCTTACTGGAATGAAATAGCATGGGCTATTTGAAGTCAACTGGTTGAATCATTCCAATGCACAGTAGAAAGGAAATCGGCCTATGGGTCTTATGCCAGTGAAATGTACTGGAGTTTTTACATACAGTACTTCCATATAAAAGAGTACAAAATTTGGAGGCAGAGTGTATTTCCTGCTGCCTGCCTGACTCAGTATTACAATCACAGAATCATTGATATTGGAAAAGACACTTGAGGTCATTAAATCCAACCATTAATCCAACACTGCCAAGTCCACCTGTACACCATGTCTCTCAGTGCCACATCTACACGTCTTTTAAATACCCTCAGGGATGGTGACTCAAAAACTTCCCTGGGCAACTTACACTAAAGTTTTCAGTGGAAAAATGTTTCCTTTGTAAAATATCCAATGTAAACCTCCCCTGCTATATTCTGTAAGTGTTTGGATGGTCTATAACAGAATCCCACCATGATATCTGCCCTGTTGACCTTCCCTCTAAACATTGATAAACATTCAGCTGATCATAAAGCTCTAGACAGTCGAAACGCTTCCTATGATACAAGACTACCCCAACTACCTCTCCTTCCTTGCCTATCCATTCTGAAGAGTTTATAGCCATATTGTTTGGACTCCCTAGATGCTACAGTGTTAAATATTGCATATTTAAACATAAGAGCTAAAACAGATATTTTCATTGACTAGGAAATAGTGTGCAAAGTTTGAGAACTGTAATGTAGATGCAAAAATTACAGATGCTGAGATCCCTGAAAATGCAAGTTCTAAACAAACTTTGCAGCTCAGATTGAAATCCTGCTTAGGTGAAATGGTTGTTTTTCATTCTCACTGTACATATTTTTGCCTTTTTAGGATGGAAGTGTTATGTTATATTACAGCCATTCCTTCAGAAAACTTGGGCAAAAACTGCTTTCTCTAGGTCACAAGGAAGAATAGCCACAAGGGAAATAGTGCTTGTTTTCTAAAATGCATACATTCTGTTGTGCATTGCTGAGTAGCAGGGGGCAAGCAGTTAGGAAGAGCTGATTCACTGAGATGATTATGTAGAGGTGAGTTAGCATTGTGAAGTGAATTAAAGTGAAAATTTTTATTGCTTCCTTGTTTCCAGGCTGGATTTTTTCCATCACAAGAACCTCAAGGCACAAAAGCCTCAGGGCCTAAAGCAGGCAGTTTTTTCTTAGAGGAGATCATCACTTTTTTTTGATCACTGAGTTCTTTAGGAACTTTGATAGGTATCATATAAAGCTTCTGGATGAAGCAGAGCATGTGCAATTTGACTTGGTACTCTGACATGGCATCAGGCAGACCTGGTCTCAGGGTGAAATATTCACAGCTGATTTCTGCCATTTCAAGCACAAGACAACAATGTGTAAACCCTTAAGCTGTTCCTCTAGTTTTCTCCTGTTCTACTGTTCTGTACCCAGATGATGTAATTTATATGCTTGCACATATATAATAAATCTATAGCATTTGCTTGTTACAGGGGAATAAAATGCCATTCCCAAGTGCTGCTGTAGTCAGATTGTTCTGAAATTCACAGCATGGACCACCTTTCTTGTAGTGTTATGACACACCAAGACTGAGGACTTTTAATGGAATGGGGTGCTCTCAGAGAGCAAAGTAAGTAATGTTAACTTTAACGATTGTGTGAAGTACCTTGAGTCTCACATCCAGATTTTCAATAAAAACCCTATTAAAAGTATAGTAACCACTTCACAAATATTATTGAGTTATTCTGGACTTAGCGAGGAAGCACAAGCGTACTGGAACTTACCAAAAGGTCACAGACCTTTTGATGTAACAGAAAGGCAACATTTCTCTTTCTAACCACCTAATCCATACAAGAAAAGACTAAATTTATGTCCCACAAATCAGTAACAGCTACCTCTTCTTGCTTACCTCCCACTGCATCTACTTTGATGAAATAATTGCACTCATTCTTGCTAAAATATTAGCATGAAATAATTAATATTTGCATTTAAAGCAGTGTGTGCATGAGCTTTGTAGTTAATACTATGTGGAAAAGGTGGAAAATGTTATTTCATTCACTGTTTTTCACAGCCCAATGTTGCACATAGAACTGAAGTTTATTAAGTTGCTCTTCCAATTGTGAGCAACAAAAATGTTTCTGCTTTGCAAGAAATATAGTAAACTTGGGGTACCATTACTTAGTGTTGTTTGAAGATTGACAGCAAGGCAGAAATTTCTCTATGGTATTTTTAAGTTTTAATATAGATAATAATGTTTTTTGATGGGTGTGAACCGAGACTAAAAAGGATGGCAGCTTTTTTAATGAGGCTCATTCCTTTTTTCTTGCTAGACACTTTTTTGGAGTGGAAGGTGGGAAGTAGGGAAGGGTAAATGGAAGTCCCTGTGGAATTATTGAGGCTGAATGAAAAGAAAAACAATTCTGGTGAACTTCATAGGAGAATGACTGGTTTCCTCACTTCTGTGATTGCCTCTGGCTGTTGTATTTAAGAGGCAGTAAAACTTATCCACAAGCAAAATTAATCATTTGGAGCAATAAAGATTGGAGGTTAATGAAAATGAGAAGCAACTTAAGTAAATGAGGAAAGCCAGTGGGAAAGACCAGAGCGACTGAAGCAGGTGATAAAAATAAATTTGGGAAATGTGAAGACAGAAAACTGGTATGATAGGAGTGATAACACTTTTGTTCCCACAATCTTTGGCATTTATTCACTGTTTTGTCTTTATGCATAAAAACAAGCCTCCCACCAGCCTGTGTCTCAGTGTATCTGACTACTTAATGCATTAAATTTTTCTCCATGATTACCAAAACTTTTTTAAAAAATACTCTAAATTAAACCCTAAAGTAACTTAAATAGTTTTTTGTTAAACTGAAGAGCTCCTTAAGTAAGCAAATGAAATATTAAATCCATATCTTCAGCATTCCCTAGCCTTTTGGCTTTCTTTTTCCTCAAGCAACCCAGGACTAACCTGGGAGATTTTACTGACTTTAAATGGATTAAATATATTGATCTGCAAAAAGCTTTGGCGCCAGGCTGTCTGTAGCCTGTGTCATACTGTCAGAAAGGAAATGCTCCTGATTTTGTCTACAGAAAAAACCAAAATGAAAAACATTATCTGAGGTTCTGATTACTGTGAGAGCTGGAGAGGCCAGGGGAATTGGCTAATAGCAGCTTGTATTGCAATTAGCGGGGAAGAACTTCGCTGAGAGCAGCAATGATTCTTTTTAGAATCTCAGAAAACATTGAATGTATAATTTTTGAAAAATAATTTGTTCAGAAATAACCTCTGTATTCACTATATACCTACTCACCAGGCTCAGCAGCATTTTGGAGGGGATACTTTACATATCCTCTCCTATTTATAACACCATATTCTTTCTTCATAATGAGGTTCTCTTGATGTCAGTACAGTCTTCTTTGAGTTCTGGACTAGTTTCAAGCTGTGACCGGATCATATAAAGCCACTCCTATTTATCTTCTCTATTTTGGTAAGTTACTTGGGTTCAGTGTTTTGCCCCTATGAGCGTCTTAGTGCTTAGTCAGGTGAGAGGTTAGTTATCCAAACACACTGCCCCTGTAATTCAAAACTCACACAAAGCATCCACCACCATCTTCTCACAGGAGCACTGGGTCAAGGCTTCAGCTACAACATGGATTGAATCACTGTTGCTTTCTGTCATAGAGTTTAGCTAAAAGTAATGTTACTTTGGTCAGTGAAATCAATCTGGGTTCACCCAAAATACTTAAAGTATATGACTGCTGTCCTGAGCCACTTCCTACTGCATTGAATAATGACTTTTTTCCATCAGTAATTGCCTGAAGAATTTTGTCCTTCAGTCAGACTTAAATGGGAATTCTAAACACCTTTAGCTGCACTGCACAAACACATCCCCTTGGTGGTGGTATCCACCACCTTAACACCACACAAAACTCCCCTATTCCCACCAGCAGCCACCCACAATTCCCTGGTCTCATCACAGTCCGGTCTTCCCTGCCAGACCACAGCTGAGCTATTTTCGGAATTTTGCCATACAGAAGAACATCTTCTACCCCTCTTACCAGCGACCCTTGCACATGTATCTCCCTGTTCAGGTTTCATACAGCCACAGGCACCTCGAGTCCCTGCCTCTTCCCTCCTGAACATCGTGTAAAGCAGTGCAGGGAGTACCAAGAGGAGTGGCAGTGGCATGGCACGTCTCTCCCGAGTTAACCACATTGGACCTGAAGATTAGGCATGCTTCTGGGTGCTGTCTGCACACAGATATGGGAGTAGGTTTGAGGTTTGTGGGGTTTAAAAAAAAATTGCTGTATGAACATTGATCCCTTTTTTTTTTCTAAAACATTTTTGTATTACTACTGTTATAGTAGTCCAGACCTCAGTGCAGAGATTGCAGCTGTTTTATATTTTCATTTTACTTAGGTAACATATACTCTTATATAGTATACAGCCTTGCCTAGAAAAATTCCTTAGAGATCCATTTTTCTGAATGTCAGTGCCACCTTCACAGGTGCTGCTGCTTTGCTTTCATTAATTCTGATTAATTATCCTCCCAAAGAGGAGAAGAACCTTCCTGTATGGCTGTTTGCAAACCAAGACAATGGTCCGGGTGAAATGTCTCTTCTCCTTACAGCCAGTTCTTAGTTGGTGCCTACCTGGTGGTACTGGGGTTTTTTTGTGCTGTGCAACTCTGCTCAAGTGAGACAAGCAAACTCTTCTGGTAAGGTAAACCTGCACTGGAAATGAAAGTAGTGTGTGTTTCCTAGATTTTGTCTGATTGTTATGTATAGTAAATATATATAATGATGTATAGTTTCTTAAAGGAAGTGTTTTACCGGAGTTGTCTATCTGTGTTGTCCTTCAGCTTTGAAATGAGGTAGCACACAGTGCATTAGTAAGGGTAGTGCTGGGGTTTATTAAAGTTATTTTCTATTGTATGGCTGTATAGCATTCTTTCTGTATTAAATGAAGGAAGATGGATGGGAAGGTGTCTTTTTCATTTTTTGCTATCAGGATGGAGGTGATTTAATTGCAGAAAACAGCAGGCCTCCTTAGTCTCCCTGACACTAGTGTCTTAGGGTAAGGTAAAGGCAGAGGGGGTTGAGATGGGGAGAGAATAGGAGAGATTTGAAGTTGTTCAAGAACTACTTAACACTGGTACTGTTTTCTCTTTGATCAGCTTGACCTCTGGTCTTTAGCAGAAACTCAAATTAGGAGCATATGATTTGAAGAGACCTCCTAACTAATCCTGTCTTTCCCCTTGCCATTACAGCTGCTGTAGTATATAAATCTCTGAGAAGGTTGTTATAGTATATCTCCAGTTTAACAGGGTTCTTTTGCCCTTTTATAGGCTGGCTGTTCTATAGGTGAGCTTCTGTGGAAATTGGAAGCCTTCTAATTTTTTTTTACTAAGGCAAGTAAGTTCAAAGACAGTTTATTCATATTTATTTTACTGCTGGTGTTGCTTTTTATCTTAGATACTTTTGCCTCTTTGTTGCATATGAAACCTTCCTCAAGTTTTATTTTTGTAAGAGTTGAAAAACTAAGGTCTTTGAACTGTGTCTTTTCTGGTAAGTGAGATGGAGAATTAGGTTTTGTTGTTTGGCAATTTCAATTAGGTGTTCTGTCTACTTTCTTCTTTTTTTTTAATTGTTCTTGTTTTAGGATGTGTAAAACTATTACCTCTTAGCATTTCAAATTACTTTAAGACTTTCTACAGAATCAATGCTTCCTAATATGAAAACATTTATTGATACATCTTGGGCTCTCCTATGGAAACAGAACTTATTGGTAGCTTGTAGACTTCACAGGTAAGGGGAGATTCATCTTTCTTCCTGTGTCCATATTGGAAGTGGCCACCTTGGGCTATCTGTATTGTCACTAGAGAGAAACAGGGTGAGATTAATCTGACCTATTTTAGTTATCCAATTTCAGATAAAAGGAATTGAACCCTAAACCTTTGAAGACCAAGGTAGCTTGCATTGATGAGAATTTCTGCATTATATTAGAATAATCTTACTTCTTCTGACTGGCAGATTAGCTCCTGGTTTATAGTGGTAATTCCTGCTGATGTCTGTGGCTGCATGGAAACATACTAGAATACAATCTTACTACTTCTCAGTTCTTAATGTGTGATGTCAAATGACAAAGACAAAAGCTAAGACCTGTTACAGACCTGCTTGTACTAAATGGACTTATTTTCTATATATTTCTGAATAGTAGCTTTGCAAGGGCTCATTCTGCTCTTAATCTTGCAAAAGATAAAGAACTTTGAACTTCCTCTAAGATTTGAAGGTGGGAGTTCAATGTTGGCAAAAAGGAGTCTCTCAGAATTTTTTTTTTATGACATCTATTAAATGTCAGACAGGGCAGTGGGACTTGGCTGCTGTCAAGGAATAGGGAGGCAGACGGAGGACCCCAGACAACATAAAACCTTCTTTTTGATGATTTTAGTAGAAAAATACTTTCTGTTATCTCACCTACTAGATAATATTCAAGTAATATTATTGAGGACCTAGAGCAGCTCAAGAATTTTCAAGCTTGGTCAATGCTGTGCAGACCTTGAAGAAAGTACAAAGGTGTTCAAAATTCTTGAAGCTTGGCTTTCAATCTCACACTGAAGCCAAGGATAAGCTTGGACTTGTATCGATTTAATGTTCTCCATCAATCTTTTTTCTAAGGAGGCAACAATGTCTGTAAAGTCTTACTGAATGACAGTTACTCAGAATTATTTGCAACAGCCTGTTTGGAAATGCTTCACAGCTGTCTGCAAGCCTCGTAAGTACTATATCAGGGAACATGCTCAAAGCTAGTACAAAGCTATGAAAAGTGGCTTCTCCAACAATTGTCCTGGTAGTCAGTGGTGAGACCTAATGGGTCTACTTGTACTTTAAAATTTGTCTAGCCTGTCACTCTTCCCCTGCCTAAAGTGAAATTCCTCACCCAGAGCAATGACTGGTCCTTAATTCAAGAAACATTAGTCCTTCAGGGCTGGAGGGCAGTTCAGGCCAGGAAACACTTTCCACTTTGCTGGGGAAAGGGAAAGCATGTTCCTTCATTTACAGATAATGTCTGCTCAGAGCTGCTCTGATACAGAGTCGGGAAATGGATAAGAGAAGCAAATGCAGCTGAGACAGCCCAAAGCCTATGGGCCAAGGTGGGACAGACAATTCTGTTCTGTGGTAGGTGCATTCAAAATGCATGGAAATGCTGTTATTGCTATGAAATGTAAAGAGAATGAAATTCCATGGATGGTGTTGAAAGACCTTAGGATTAGGTATTTTGTCTTGCTCACACCATCCCATGTAAGTGGAGGTCCCACTGATAGGTTTGTCTGCCAAAGTACAAAATGAAGTGTAGAGCTTTTGTCTTGCCACTTTAGAGGTTTTGAAATATTGATTTGTTTATTTCTGAGGCAGAGTTGCACTTTCTGAAAGAATGACAACTTTAATCTAATTTACATCTGCTGATATGATGGATGAACATCATCTTGATGGCTTATGAATGGACAAAACCAATTTCGTTATTGAGTCATCCTAACTCACAAATTTCTCTGCTGTTTGACTCAGTATGCATGGGGTTTGCTGTACAATTGTTTTTGTAGAGTCAGAGCTGATGGATGCCATCCAGAGACTGTGTTCCCCCTTAGAGGCAGATGCCAGAGCTTAATCATGTTACTGCAGAATTTCTCTACTTCTTTATCCTTGGTGTTCCCATAGTTGTAGAACTGAGGAATTGTTTTTAGGGTAGTGTGGTTCCTATCATACTATGTTTCTGCTCAATTTGTAGACCCTGTGTAGGATATTAATTGCCATCACCACCCATGTAGTCTACTGATGTTGTAGCAAATTCATATGAGTCTTTTCACTATCACTCATATCACATTTCACTATCATTCATACTGCACTTTTCACAGTCATTGTATTGGCAGCTTACTTGAAGACTTATAAGCCAACTAAAAATGATGAGAGCTCATTTTGTCTCGTTTGGTTGTACCTGCATGAAAGCTTTGTGGGTTGCTGAAAAGTAACTATTCAGCAACTGCCAGAGAGAACTGTTCAATTCATTTATAACTTAGGCTTGTGGGATTTCAGTGCTCTTGTATCCTTTACCTTGGGAATAATATCTGCTGTAATTATGAGTATTGTAAGGATTGCAGTCTCTCAGGACTATAATTGCTGGTGTTATCCATCTCTTTTCCAGTGTTATCTGTAGCACAGTCCAAGCATCCCTATCTACCCTTCACAAGACCACCTTTGAGGTTTGTCTTTGATAAGAAAAGCCTTGACCTTGAAGCCCTTTTCCAGGCCTAGAACACTGTGTTATGAACATACCAGCTTTGTTTTGCTGGATTTAAAACAACCTAGGCATGAGAATTTAGGTTTATTAGTGAGCTTGTTTGATGTGTTTTAAAACTAGCTCTAGTCTGAGAGTCATCCTACTCATTGTGAGTCCAACTTATAACTTCTGTTTTCTGTGATGCTGTCTTAAACAGCAAAGATTAAATACTTTGCTTGCTTTATGTAGATCAAGCCCTATCAGGTTATTTTGTCAGTACCCACCTCCCATGGAGCTTCCTTCACACCCCATGGACAAATATAAGAATTTGGGCTCCTTGCTGTATTGGGATCACCACAAATCCTACTCATCTATGTAAAATCACCTGAAGGGGAAAAAAATTCCACACAGCAGATATCTGAGAAAGGGAATTGGATGCTATCAAAGCTGAAATCCATAATTCAGGATGTAGGTTCTATGCAACTGCTTTATTTCAAACTTTTGGGATTTAAAAAATTTAAAATATTCTCTGTGGGTTATGTACATGTAAGTTCAGAGTCATGTGCCTGTATACACATATGTAAAATTACAAGCTTGGTGTGTAAACTGATGCATCTGTTACTTCAATGTCTCTTAAGACATCCCAAGTCTGACCATGTGAGCTTCTTTCTTTGGTCCTGTAGCAGCTTCCCCACAAACAATGTGCTCTGCTTCTCTCTTGTGGACATGTTTTCTTACCTTTGAATTGTTGGAAAGGTGCTGATGGTCCTCAGGCAATACTCAGCCAAGAACATTGTGAAAACTAATGCAGCTATGAAAGAGGAAGGAAGTCAATCCACAGAGTCATTATTTTATAAAATACAAGTAATAATTTCTTACTGAAAGCGATGAGGATAAGGAACTAAGATAGCTACTTCAGGTATAAATATTTTGACTACTGAAGCTTTTAAGTGATGAGTTTAAGGAGACATAATAGAAAACCTATTTGCAATAAGGTCTCCAGGCGTTTTATGGAGGAGCAGTGTGGCTGATTCTAGTTGAGTTTTATGAAACCATTAGACATTTTGAAATACATTATTTTGTGCTCAAAGAAAAACAAATCTTTGGACAGTTCAAAATTAGTTTATGTCAAAAGGGCTATTTTTGGTCTTGAGTCCCATTGATTAAATATAAAAGATGCTGGTCAAAGTGTTATTACATTACTGAAGTACTTCAACTTTTATAAAACAGTATGTTTGGCAGAATATTTACTGTAAAATTTCTACACAGAACCTTGTGGTTATAAGATCGGCTGTCTAACATGAGACAGCTGTTGGTGACAGTACAGGCTGATTAGGCTATATGGTTAGACTGCATGCTATTCAGATTATTTTGATTGATTTAAAAATGTAAATAAGTTTTAATCCCTATTTTTCCTATATATTAAATCTTTATGAATTAAATCTTAATTATTAAATATAATGTTTTATTGTTAAATTTTAATTTAATGTATATTTTAATATGTATGAAAGACTTGTTCTTTGGTTTGGATATCAAAGGTAATTTAAATTTTAAGCAGATTTAGTATTCATAAACTGTACATCAGCTCAGAACAATATGAGTCCCTTGCTAAAAGGCTTCATTAAGTATTAATAAGAAAAATACATTCTAAATGTAAGTCTAATATCAAAGTGAAAGATGAGGTCTGGGTTATTTGTAGTACATGAAGCTTCCATGTGTACTCTCTTAAGTTTCTGAGAGATCACCACATGAGAGACTACTTACTAAATTGTGGTATAACTGTTGTTTAACACTTCTTTCCTATTTATTGTCAAGAGGTTTTTTATCTCCTCAAGATTAATTGGAGTATGGGACCTACCTATGAAAACTTCCAAAGAAGAATAGCGCTTCCTCACAAAAACAGATATCTGCTACTTGCTTGTTGTAATCAAGGCATCATAGGTTGAAAATGTTAAACGCAGATTCTGACAGAGTAAAATTACAAGATTTTTGCCAGAATCTTTTTGCGATTTAATCCCAGCTGTCAACTAAGCCCCACCCAGCCACTCACTCACTCACCCCCAGTGGGATGGGGGAGAGAACTTACGAGACAAAAAAATCCCAACTCACTTCAAACTTCTACAGGCCAATGCAGCATAGTACATATATGTGGATTTTTGAGCCACAGAAACCCTCAAAATGTGTATATTTTTTTTTGCTTTTAGTACAGGTAAAAGGTGTTTTCTGGAGTTTCACAACCTGCATGTGTCCTTGCCTACATCAGTCAAAACCACACCTGCACAAACAAAAGCCATAATGTTTTTCTGTTCCTTTGAAAGACCTGTGACCAACACTTAGGAGCTGGAGTTTTCATTTTCTTTGTCAGTTTGCAAGAAAAGGTGGTATCTTGAGAATGTATGTACCAGGCAGTGGGAAGTTAGCACCTAGCTCTCACTACATTAATTACAGCATGACACTGTTAATGTAAAAGAAGATTTTTCTATCAATACCAGGTCTTGGTGACCCTAGTGACTGTGAGAGTTTTGGTTCATAAAGGTTATTGTATGAAAAATCCCTCTATATTGTATGATCTGGTCCCATATCAGTTTTTTATTTCAAAACTTTAATTGTAGAAATGCTACTTAGATGACAGTCTCTGCTGAACAGAAATGGATTCACATTGCTTTACTAGGAAAAAGACAAATGTTGATACCTCTGCTTCATTGTAGAACCTAGAACCACCTTTTGCTCTTAGATCTGGAGATGTAAATCTCTTTCAGCTACTAAGGATGCCTTTATTTCATGTTTGTACAGGATCAAATATTGTGGGGTGTGGGCCTGTGATTAGGATGTCTAAATGCTGTGGTGTATCAACAAAAATGGTTTTGAGTGGACATTTCCAAACTGACTGTAACTTAGCCTCATTCCTCGTGACTCGGTGTATTGAAAGTGTTCATCCTGTGATACTGAAGTCTAAACGTGATTCATATATTGCTTAGGTCATAACAGTATTTTTTGTTTCTTTGGTTTTTTTTAACAGGTGCTGTAGAGTATACTTCAGGGCATCAACAAAGTGTTCACATTTCTATTTTTGTTCCCATTTTGAAGTACCAAGAAAACAATTGCAATCTTTTTCTCACTTCCCTTCTGGCATTATAATAATAAATTTCCTGGGCAACTTCTGAGATAAATGTAACAAGTGTTAGCACATAGCTATTAAATCTTCTAAGACTGTGAAATAGCTGTTCCTGTCTGGCCATTTGCAGCCTTGTAATAAAGCATGTTTTAACTACAAAATCTATCAAGTTATAAAAAAAGTCTTCACATTCTGTTTTCCCATAGTAGTCCCTGTTAAGCCTCAATGTATGAAATAGCATCAATGTCAGCTGTAACTGTAGATTCACATATGCACAATTAAGAGTGTAATAGATTTTTTTCTGGTTTCAGCATAGGACTCAATTGATACGTTCTTTGCTGTTCCATACTAATTTTGATACTTGTCTAGGATGAGATGTAGAGAACAGGTGTTTTCAATCATGTTTTGTACCTGATATTATGAATTATTATTGACTTTGGTTTAAGCTTAGAATTTGTTCCACATTGTACTGTTTAAAATCTATTCTCTCTGTAAGATCTGTTCTGCACTTGCACACAGCACATCTTTACCACAAGCACGCAGCAACATGTTATTTCTAGCCCATTACTCTGCATAATGCAATGCATGTGATTATGACATTTTGAAGACAGGAAACAATCTAATGCCAGTTTGAAGCTCTTCTATTGGTGAGGTTTTTTCCTTCCATTAATTCTACTACAAATAAGATGTGATTTTTCAAAGCAGTAAGATGAGGTTGTAGATGAGGAACTTAATTCTGCTTTATCTTCAAACACTGTATACATTCACTTAAACATCTTCCTAAAAAACACGGTCCACTAAAAATATGTCTCTAGCAAATGTGAAAGTCTCTGCTAATTTTTTTGAATTGAAGTCCCTAAGACTTTGGGTTTTTTCATCCTGTATCTTCAGATCCACGGATGTTTTATTACAATGCTTTAGTTCCTTAGGGCAAGCTGTGTTCAATGCTATCTCCCAAATTGTCTTGCTTTCCTTTTCCCTTCTGCCTTTATGATTGAGAAACAAGATACTTGCTGAATTTCTCCAAGGGGAACCTTTATTTTACTAATAATCTCCATTTCAGGAAGCTTTAAACCTATGTTCCCTTACTGTTTTGTAAAGCAGTAATCCAAGATTACTGAAACCAAATAAAATATTTTCCTGAATTGAATTTCTCAAGTCAGTGTTCCATTAGTAAATTGAATAATTCCACACTACCTTTTGCCTTTGCCTAATGCATTTTTTAGGCCAGATTTTGTGTGGAGTGGGATGCTGTTGTTCTCTAAGAAAGTAATTTTATTCTTGATTTATTTTATTGAATGAATTTATGGAGTCCTATCTTACATACTCTTCCCTCTTCTCCCCGGCAGTAGCTGTATCTGCTCTAGCCAGATGTGCAGCACTGCTGCCCCTGCAGAGATCTGAGCCATCTGCTCTGTGTCAGTTGGACATACCATCATTTCTTAAATAATTAGGTGGTCTTAACAACAGTTTGAAGATACAGTGTTTGACATGAGCTGCAGGGAAACTAGGTTTCAGACTTTGATTTTTGCATAGAGTTTTGACTCCTTTATAACCATAACAGTCAATTACTTCTCCAGTGTAACTTGATATTTAACAGTCCAGTGAAAGAACAAGTGTGTGATCCTCACACAAACACAAAAGTAAGAAGTCTGGCTTTTACCCACTCACTTTCCTTCCTCATTCTTCTTAAAGGCTTAACCCTAGAGTAACAGCCTGATATCTGCCTTCAGCTGTGAGCACAAGGCCTGGATGGGGGTTCAGTGGGATTACAAATCACAATAGCAATTTATCTTGCTCTTCTTACCTCCCTTTTAGCTGGCATATGGTGTCAGGTGTTTTACAGACCTACAACAACAGTCTCACAGATGAGCAGAGTATTTGTTTCCATCTCAAACAGGGAGAAAAATATTGGTTTCTTAGCACTGCAACATCCCAATTTCCAGAAAAGTAATTTTGAACCATTTCAGGGAGTATAACAATGTATTAGTACAAACTTCTTGACAAATTGTAGCTTGGGTGCTTGCAGAATAGAAGACAAAACAACACTATATTATAAAGAACAAAATAGTGCTGATGCTGAAGTATTTTTCTGTTGCTAGAAATAAATTATTTGGAAACATTTCTGGAATGGGATATATCAATCTTGATTTTGCTCCTGTGGCGTTTTGGGTCCACGGATTAAACATTGAATGTTCCCTCTTGTTTATTCCAGAACTTAACAATGAAAGAGCCTCAATATGGTCTGAATTGCGGCACTCATTGGGGGTAACCCCTGTGACTTGCTTCTAAATGTGATGACTTTAATGTAGCTAATAAGGTGTTCTTAGTCATCTTATTTGCCCAGTATGACCCTAAGACCTGAATAAAACCTCTAGGTCTGACTCATGATATTGTTTAAAGTAATTCAGCAAACTGAATTACTGAACTAATACCAATGCTAGTTAGATCTCTGCTCACACAGAGCCTTGCAGAAGAGTTGAGGCCAGAAGAAACTTCTTGAGATCTTTTGCTGAAGGAAATTGTGTAAGAGCAGGTTGCCAGACCTGCTCACACCTTAAAGCAAGACAGGATGCTGTTGGAGTGTCTTGCCATGAGGGTACACTGCTGGCTTGTGGTCAGCTGGTGGTTCACCACACCCCCAAAGTTGTCCTCTGCAAAGCTGCTTTCCAGACGCTTTGTCTCCAGCGTGTACTGGTGCTTGGTGTTATTCCTCTGCAGATGCAGGACTTTATACCCTGCCTTGTTGAGGTTAATTAGATTCTCCTCTGTCCAGGTCCTGCTAAATGGCAGCACATTCCTGCTGAATGGCACAGGCTAATACCATCTGGTGCATCAGACACTTCTCCCAGTTTTGTACTGTTCACAGACTTCCTGAGAGTACACTGAGTTTTGTTATCCAGGTTATTATTGAAGGTGTTGACTGTACTGGCCCCAGGGTAAACCTGTGGGGTACATCACTAGTGACATTCCTCCTGCTGGGTTTTGTGCTACTCATCATAACTCTCTGGGATTGGAAGCTCCACCAGTTTCCCATCTACTGCACTGCCTGCTTGCCTACCTATACCTTGTCAACTTGTCTAAGGATGTTATAGGAGACAGTGTCAAAAGGTCAAGGTAAACAGCATGCACTGCTCAAACAAAATCCACCAAGCTGGTCACCTCACAGAAGGTGATGAGATGCTCAGCACAATTTCCTCTGCATAAATATAGGCAGACTACCTTCATGCCTTTTGTCTGTTTGAAAGTGGTTTCCAAGATAAGTTGCTCTGTCACCTTCCCAGGGACTAAGGTGAAGCTGACTAGCCTGAGCCCAAGTCCACTCCCAAGTGTGTTAAATAGTTCCTCCTCTATGCAAAGCACAGATCACACCAAGTGTTTTGGCATAAAAATAGTAATAACCATCAAGTATTTAGGCATAGTGACTCATGTTTTTCTAGCTGGGTGATTCTGCTCTGAGACGCAGCACTGTGAACCAATCTGGTTTGGCAGGAGGTAGGCACTCCACCAAAGGGAATGATGGTTGTTCCTAGCATTTGCTGGCATATGTGAGAAGCAGGCAGATTTCGTCAGTGATAAAAGCTGCCATTCCTGTCTTCATTATGACATATTCCTTTTCCAAGAGAAAAAGAACAGTAGCAGGTTGCTCTGACACTCTGGCCCTATGTGTTGTTACCTCTAAGCGTGAGGGTATCCCTGCTGCAGAGCTGGCTATGGGTCAGTGAAGTTTCTTGGTTTCCTCTTTTTTCCTGGCTCTCACATATGTCTTGAATGTTTTCTGCAACTGTAATTGGTAAGTTGATGTACT
Organism: Trochalopteron elliotii; assembly: GCA_024734555.1. Lineage (NCBI taxonomy): Eukaryota > Metazoa > Chordata > Aves > Passeriformes > Leiothrichidae > Trochalopteron > Trochalopteron elliotii. The sequence goes on from JANPWX010000038.1 coordinate 5,533,776, forward strand.
TGAAGGAAACTTCCCTTCAAGTGGAGCATTGTGCCTCATTATAATTCATTTCTAGCCCATTGCAGCTGTTCCTCATCTTAAAAATATGGAATTTAGTAGTCTTCTGGTGAATTGTGCTCCTTATACAATGAGGGGCAGGTGGGGGTGGGGAGAAGCTTTTAAAGGCAGCTATTTCATCTGTGCTCACAGTTTTACCACAGCAGCATGTTGCAACATAAAATTTAAGGGTCAGTAAACAACTTGGCAGTAACTAAGCAATTTAAACAAAAGCTTCTACTCAGTATTTGATGATTGGAGGGAGAGGAGGAGAATCAGGATTCTATTGTTTAGTGTGTTACCACGGTTGCTTCATTTCTAAAGGGTTGTGTTTAATAAGCATAGTAACTCTTGCTTTAAAATGGCAGGCTTTTTCCTAGATCATTGTCGAATTTCTTTTTTGAAATTGATTGTTGAGGCATTGCCACTAATGAGTTCTGTATCCTCCAAAAAAATGTAAAAATTGTTGTCTGCACTGGGGAATTTACAACTGAGTTGGTTATGCCCCACTTTTTAACAATTAGCATCAGAAAGATCTATGATTTGCATGCAACTAATGAAGGTACTGATTAATATTATTTTTCTCTTTAAGGCCTTTATGTGCTCTTTTCCTGTCCTAAAAATATTTTACAGTATCCAGTCTATGATAAAACTTGTTTTCATTAGGGGAACGCTGCTAATAAAATGATACGGCTTATTTTATGCAAAAAAATCTCCTGCATATTAATTATTAGACACGTTTGTTTGTACTACGTGGTCAAGACTTTATTGGATAATGCTGTAATTGTCTAACAGATGGATAGTAGATTAACAAAGTACATGGATCTGAATTAATCTATTTGCATCTCCTCCTTCAGTGATGAATTTCTTGTTGTTCTTTAACCATATTCAAGTAAAATTTAAAGATCAGTTTCATATTCTGATTATAATTCAATCAGTTGGATAATTTTTCTGTAAGTGAGTTCATACCAATAATTGATTTTAATTTTGGCATAATAGACCATATTTGCTTTTGTAATTTGGATAGAAAGACTAGCAAACATCATGGACTAAAGTAAATATCACTGGTTTTGGAAACAACCATGCAAACTGTTCCCAGTGAAACTGAAAATTCAGCAATGTTTGACTCTGAGGATTCTGGTCTGACCCTGTTTCACAGTCTTGCAAACACATTCGTGTGCATGTGCAGGGATTTGGGGCAGCATCTGCTAGAGCAGGGATGAACATGGAGACAGCACCACAACAGAAATGCTGAGGGGCTCAGTCAGGGCAGGCACTGCAGCAGCACCATACCCAGCCAGCCCTCACCATACTGCACAGCCCTCACAATATCCTACAAGTACACCAGACCTTCCTCTTCTCCACCCTGGGAGCACCATGGGGCCCTGTGCAGAAGGACCAGTGAGTGATATGGGGCAGGTTCAGAGCCATTTATTTCAACTGGCTTTTTCAGCTCTAGATTTTGAGAGAGCAAGTTTACTGCCAAGTTGCTCAGGAAAGTAGTTTGTGCTTTTGCTTTATTTCATATATATTTGTGCATGCACACACATATATGTGTGTGTATATATATACTTTTAAGTTTTGTACCTGCTGCTGTCTCTAATGATTTTTGTTATATGATTGAAAAAAGCAAAATTTTGTATTTTTCAGGATGGGAGTACTTTTTTCAAAATACCTTTACTGTTGGAACTTGTTGGCCTTTAACATGTACCATTTACAGTCTATGTGCTTCTAGTTTGCACAAAATGATACAAGTGTGGGGGGTTGACATGGTTCAACAGCCACCCAGCCACTTGCTCATTCTCCACTCGTGCAGAATGGGGAGAAAATAAAAGGAAGGCAAGAAGACTCCTGGACAGGGATAATGGCAGTTTAATAGGGAAAGTGAAAGTTGTGTGTACAACAAGAGGAGGCATTAATCCACTACTTCCCATTGCTGGGCACACATCCATCCACTTCATGAGAAGCAGAGCCTCAGCATGTGTAATATCTGCTCAGGAGGAAAATTACCACAACTATGAATGCATGTGTGTCCCCTTCCTCCTCCTCACTATATGCTTCTGTTGCTGAGCTCTTTAAGAAACACACTGAATTCCTTCATCCTTCTGTGTTTTCTACCAAGTGCACCTGGGTTCTTGACAGAAGGCAGTCCTAGGAATGGATTTGGTTTTTCCCAGGAGAGGAGAAACCCATGCTGCTTTTTTGAGCTATTTTCTTATGTGCACTATGAGATCTTTGTGTTCTCACAGTATATAAGCACTTCATTTGGATAGCTGTTTGGGTGTCTCCTCCAGCAGCCTGAAGTTTTACACTTAAACAGCACTGAAAGCTAGGATTTGTGAGTTGAAGATGAAGAGAGAAAGTATAATAGTGCTTTTTTCAGGCATCTGTTTCTGAATGAAATGTAGTAGTGGTCTAGGAAGGCAGCTGTCATTTGACAAGCTTGGGGATTCCCAACCCAGAGCAAAAGTTAGGGGGAATTGGTGTCACACCAAATGATGTTTGAATATCCCCATCTTGTCCTCAATTAGAATTGTGTACAAAGCAGTATATAAAGCATGTATACAAACAAGATTATTTGAAGGAAGGCTGTACAAAGCCCACTTCTTTCCAAGTGTGGTTCAGCCTCTAATGGGGATGGAAGACACAGATGGTTCCTTTCTGCAGCTTGGTACTGTTTCTGCATTGGGAACACCTATCCAGGGAACCAGGAAAATATAGTTTCAAGTAAAATACGCCAGCTTCTGATAGATGCTGTGTCTTTGACAACTGCTTCAATGTACTACTCTGTTCATCTTGCACCAATTTTCTAGTTACTTTGAACAGACCTAGGGAGCACTACAGAGATTGCCAGGAGGTTTAGCTTTTGACATGGTGTGCAAGCTGGGGCTTTTCCCTGAGGCCTGTGGAAGCAGCTTACTTCTGGTAGATGAGCCCTTGGAGCAGGATTCAACTTTTCCCTGTGAAGCACTCCAACCTGAGTCCTCAGAAGAGTGAAGGGTGCTTCATTGACAATTCTTAATTTCTGTGTGATGATAATTCACTTGCTGCTGTGTGCCTTGGATGCTAATTGCATGAATGTTGGACTCACTTGAACTAGGCAATCACAGTAAATCCAGAACTAATGGTGATTGTGCTTTGGATGGGTCTGATACCTATTTACATATTGTATCTTCACTTAGGGAAGGTACATCGTGTTAAAGTAGACCTACAGAATTGCTCTAACCAAGTCCTGAGGGCAGGAGGGTTAGGAGAAGAGAGGATGTGTAAGCATTGCAAGGGTTTTTCCAGGCATTAGCCTGAAGGGAAAGGGTACAGTTGTAAAGGCTGAAGTTAAATCCTTTGAAAGGCAGAAGTGTTTGTAGACTGAAGGGCTGGCTGAGCATGCAGTTCTGGATAGGGCAGCTGTGACCTGCCAAGGCACACGGAGTTGCTGGCAGGGAAGGTGCTTGCTTACCTGGAGAAGAGGTTTAATCAGTGTTCCTTCAATTCAAATGCAAGCATGAGGGGATTTTAAGAAAATATAGTTTTGCAACCACTGGTGAACAAATCTGTACAATGCCTTGCTTCAAAAGGCTTTTTTTGGCCTGAGTGTGGAGTACCATGGTGGGTGGCTGTAATGTGATCACTGCAGTTCTGTCCCCAGGGGCAACACACTGGTGGCATGCCACACCTACTGTGCATGGCAGGAAAACCCTGTAAGGAAACTCAATACAGAGAGAATTACAATAGCTTTTCTTTGTGGCTGCAGGGGCACGTGTTTTGCTGTTGTGAAGCTGTACAAGGATAAATAAGGTGACAACCTGTTCAAACTATGCAGCTGCATGAACTCTTTTCATGCTGCATCTGATGCCATGCCTTTTTGGTAGAGTGGCCAAGGTCAGAAGCATTGTAAGGGTTCCTGAAGTGCCATGTGGCTTTCACGTATCCTGGGCAGCAGGCATGGTGTTTCATGTCACGTTTCCAGGGGCAGGGTGTCCCTCCACTGAGGAGAGCTTCCTTTTGTTATGCAGATGTCTTTTGGCCAAACAACTCAGTGGAAGTGGATCCAAGTTAAGTAAGTAATTCAGAAAAAGGAATACCTCATTTTTATACTGATTATACAGAAGATAATCTGAAAATTATCTTGTGTACAGGCTCTCCATGATTCTAAATAGTGCTGGTTCTAATGTGAGGTGGGTGTGTTTCTCTACTGCCATAAGTTCTCATTTTGTGGAATGGAGTTTCACAGGCATCACACAAAACAACAATCTGGTGCTTCAAAATAAGATCATAGTAACTGTGGTAGCCAGATTTATTTATTTATGTATTTATTTTTAACCTGAAATTCAGGAAAAAGTAGTTTCTGTGTGAAAAGAAACAGTTTTCAGCTTGAAATTTCTACTGAAATGGAGCACTGAGAGTTTTGATTTACGTTCTCTTCTCCGGCCAGCTCTATGACTTTTCCCTGTCCAAGCAGAGTGTACACAGCACATCATAAGCAGGTGATTAGAGTTGCAGATGGTTCAGTTTAGCCCAAAGGGATGAATGTTGCTGCAGAATTGCTCCTCTTTGCTGTAAGGCAGTGTTACCATTAGCTTTAATTAACTTTGCTTCTTCTCTAATACTGTGGCATTTCTTTAACATCTGTCTGACTGCTGTTGAGAAGAGAGCTGTATTTTTCCTGATCACTGCCATGCTGAATCTACTGACAGTAGATTCTGCATGACTACTGACAGTATAAGGCCTTTTGCAGGTCATTAAGATCTTTCATTTCTTTCCTTGACCTCAGTTTTTCAAGTTTCATAAGTTATTTGTACATCTGTGTTGGCCCTTGTTAGTACAATCTCTGTTCCAGCATTTCTCATGTGCGGTAAGAAGGAGTGGGAGAAATTTAGCAAAGTCTAGAACAGTATAATGAGTGGTTTTCTTCATGGGTACGAATCTTATTTTTTTTAGTTTCATGATATTCTGTGGGGGGTAGAAGGTCCTTAGGGCCCTTAGAGCCTCACCTCAAACACGTGTAAACTTTTCCCTGTTCAGAGAGTTTGCTATTAAAGCATGTCCATTTCATGATTTGAGGTGGGAGGACTTAACCACCAGAGTGCTTCAGGGAACAAGAAGACTGCATGAGGTCGGATGTTGGCATCTGAAGAGAGAAACCATTCAATGCAGACACAATTTCCTATTTTTCTCCCATGTACAACACAGTGCATGCTCTAGCATGGCCAAATGGTACTAATCTGTTAATGTAGACTGATTTTTTACAGTTATGTACCTTGTACTGTCATTGTTATTTGAAGCATGTATGTGCCTGTGATGTACAGAAGAGTTAAAGCCTTTATACAAAAGATGAATTTTATAGCTTGCTTTCCTCTTGATATTGGTCATACTAATTATCCTTCAGCTCCCCAGGGCAGTTTGAAAGAACTAAAGGGCATAAGAGGGTTCAGTTTTAATTATGCAAAAACTGTTTCACATTGAATGATGATCTGATGCTTGCATAATTGTAGATTAGGGATTGAATAGGAGAATATGCCTTACTTTGTTGTATTGCAACTGTAACTGGCGGTCTGGGACTGAGGTTTTGTTCAAGTTAAGGAGGATGAGTAGATATGTGGAAATTTCAGCAGTCCACCAGCCACTTGCTGAGGACAGAATAGGGAAAGGAAAACACAGGAAAAGTACTGTATCTCTGTAAAGCCATAAGCACTAACCTTGACTCTCTTCTGAGCCTTAAAACTTGGTTTAACCACCAACAGATGGAAATTGATTTGCTCAGTTTTGCCTCTAACTTGCCTTGTGGTTTAGGAGTGATCCTGTTTGATATAGTTCTCCCACTGAATCTCCAAACCACTCTCTCCCCTTCCCCTCCCCTGTGGCAGAACAGAAAGAGAATTGGAGGCACAAAAGGTTAAGATCACCATTGTTGAGATGAGAACAATTTACTTAATTGTTCTTAATTAAGTAATGAGAAACAGCAATGAGAAAAGACAATAAACCATAACAGCAACAATACTAATGGCAGAGGGTGCAAGAAAGAGGTGAACAATTCACACTGAAACCCCCAAAATAGACGATAGCTGACCACTTCCTCTGCCACACAGCACCCACCCAGAAGGAAACCTTCTCTCTGGAAGAGATTTCCTTCCTACTGCCCCAGACAGTGATGTGGGGTGATACAGAATAACCTCTGTCCTAGCCATTCCCTCTCCTGGCCACTGTAAAAATGAACCCTGTCCTGGCTCCAGCCAGGACAGTTGCTTCTTCAGTTCCTCTGCAGAAACCCCAGTATCAAGCTTATTGTTCTCAGTATAAAAATCCATTTTCATGGCTGCTTCCTAATGTCTCTGCTCTTGCAAATCTTCAGCTTTCATTCACTTTTGTGAACAAACATTCAATTTGCAATTATAGCATTGTGGACTTTGTAGATCTGTGATTTCCATTTTCACCTCTGGACTTCAAGACTTTAACTTTGTGTGATATTATTATTTTAAAGAAGTGGAATAACCTGCTGCCTGTTCTCTCAATGCTTAGAGGAAAGGGGAAGAGAAGATATATTGCTTATATTTGACTTGATAGATGCAAAGTCAGTTCAGGAGTCTGAATATTTGCTGAATGACTTGTATGTTACCTCTACAGTCAGACTGAATGTATCTCAGTTTTGGCTCAGAAAAATTCCCGGACACTCCTATTTGGATGTGTGGAGGGAGGGTTTCTTGATGTTTGTTTGTTTGTTCATTTTCACAAACAATATCAGGATTATGAGAGCGTTTCCTTCTTCCTCCATGTTATGAGAACGTGTCCTTCTGCATAAGACAGCTGAAATTGTTTTCTCCCTGAAAGATTTGAATCCATGTCTTTCTATCTACTGACTGCAAGGATGGGATAGCTTTCCAGTTCTGCAGTTCTGTCACACAAAGCAGAGATATTTATCAAGCAAGTAAGCAAGTGTTTGTGTTGTCTGAAAGACTGAAGATTTTGATTCACACATCTGTTCCAGTGCATGTAAAATAGAAAAATTAGCAACTCTGTCTTAAGTTTTATGCCGCTCCAGAAAAACTGATATGCTAGCAGTGAGATTTCTCCTGGGATGTAATGAGTTTAACTTACCTCTCACTAAGGAAATGCTATATGCAGTGGAATATTGGTTAAGATGGAACATTCGGTGCTTTGTTCTGTATTTATGTTGATCCTTTCTATTTTTCTAAGTGCTTAAACCTGTATAATTAATTTTGGATTTGTTAGAAACTCCCGTTTGAGACAAATACAAACAAAAACTTTAAGGCTTGTGCTTCCATGCTTGCTTTTGTTCAGTGGTCAAGCCAAGAAATGTTATCTATCCAGCCTTACATTTGACTTTCTTTGCAGGGACAGTCATGAAATACAGGGGAAATGTGAGAGCTCTCTCACTGCAGTCTTTCAGCACCAGCCAGAGTTGCAAGACGTTTTAAGCTACTGTAACACATCCCTTGTTTTTGTTTTAGTGTGGATCCAGCTTGTGGGACAAAAGGTGGGTTAGATCATGTTACATTAAGCACAAGGGCATGAACTTTACAGTAACAATAATTTCATTACACCTTAAAAAAAGATGTAATTGGGCAGCTTGTCTAAGGCAAACTTTGCCTACAAGGACAGGAAAATGATTGCATGATAAACGTGTAAACACTAATCTTCAATTTACATTTTAGAATTTACTGTTATGAGGAAAATGCCCAGAGTAACTCTTTGTGAAGGAGAAGTTGCCTTAGTCCTCAATTCCATAGTGTAATTGTCACATTGTTGGGGAAATGTTTTGCTGTCAAGGCTTGTTGCATAGAATTTGTCAGTTTGCCAAAGAGCCTTTATTAACTTGACTTGTTTTAGAGCATTCTGCTTCCAAATTGTGCATGCTCAGAGAGAATGAGATATCAGGATGGGTAAATCCAAGTCACTTCTCAGTCAGAGTCATCCAGAGCAAAAGGACTCTCTTGTTTTTTTTGGGGAAGATGTTGAATGGTAACTCTTAAGGAGTTTGAGCTACTCTTTGTAAGCCTGAAGTATTTTTGAACTGGCTTCCATGCATTGGGAGTATAAAAATAGACTTACAAAAGAGGATACAGCAAAGCTGATGTGAGTATTGGAGCAAAGAACCACTTAAAGTTCATATTTATGCTCATTGAATGGTGTTCTCAATTTCAATTAAGTATTTTTGTTTCATGGAGATGGTACAGATCTTTCTTCAACCACATCCCCACTGTTTTGCAATTTGTCACTCAACTGTTCCAAGAGTCTCTTAATTATCTGTGGTGGAAGGAGACAGAGCAGGGGAGGACAGTGACACTGGTGGCTGTGGAAAGCAAATATAGATAACACAAAACACATACAAATCATGCTATAAAGATGCACAGTAAAAGTGTAACTGAGATGAGATGTCGGAGACCTAGTACTCACTTGAGTCAGTTGGACACTGGCTGTGTGAGCTGGTTCTGTTGGTTCTGAGTCCAAGCTGGCTATGCCTGGAGCCAGCAGGGATGCTTCTGTGTCTGTAGCCTGTGTAGTCCAGCACCTGAATACTCTGCCTTTGGCTTGTGGTAAACTCAGCTGGCTGAGTTTGATGTAAACGTATTTTTTCAAACTTTACCGGGTCCTTTTGCATTGTGTTGTTGACCTCAGCTGAGTGTTTTTAACCCACTCTTAAGCCTATAAAACCCTTACTGTTTGGTAGAGGTTTCCCTGTCTTTGAATTGAAATTTGTGGCTTTTCTAAGAATGCCATGACATTGCTTTCTACAGGATGGTGATATCCTAAGATTTCAGTTTTGAATAGATATGATCGTATATAAGAACCGTTTGGAGGAAACTGAGGAGATGAACCCATGAGCAATTTTTTCAGATTGTGTAGGAAAGCTAGTAAAATAAAATAAATTGGAGGGATGCCAGGAGAGTAAATGAGACCAATAAGAACTGATTGCTTTTTTAAAAATTTCTGAATTCCCCATTTTAGCTGGATGTGAACATACTTGTTCATCAGATTGTCATTAATAATATGTAGATCCCCATAGATGATTTTAGTAGAAGAGGATAAGTTTTTTAAACTCAACAAAACAAAAGAAATCTTTTAATGATAAACTAAGGCCAAGCAAGAATTGGCTGTGAGCATGAGTGTCTTTCTGTAGGGTTGAATATTACATATAGATTCCTGACTGAAGTGAACTGAAATGTGGGATGGAGGGGTTGCATCCCTGCTTCCCAGCATCTTCTGCAAACTGCTGGATTGCTGCCAAGCAGAGGCATCCTCTGACCACTACAGCCCCTTTTTACTGTTTTATTTTTTGCTAATAGTAGGCTGACTTTCACCAGAGTTATGGAGCAGATGGATGGTAGCTTGCATGATGCTCTCAGTGGTCTCTCCCTCACTTGTAGAAGTAATGGCCTTTCCACCATTACATATATGCTGGGATAAGATTTTAGCATAAGTAAGGCACACGTGCTTTTGAACTGCAGCAAACATCCATCTGTTGTTTGAATGCCATTTGGAATGCTTAACCCCTGCCAAATCCTGTTGACTTTGAAGTTCATGGGAGTCTTGCCCCTGATTCCAGTTGGGATAGAATTTAGATGACAACATTTCTGTTTGCCCTTGTTTCACAAAATTTTTATGTGGACTCTAACAGACTAATCTACTTATGATTGGGGCTGGATGAGGAAACAGGGAATTCATAAGCAATATGTCTCTCTGGCCTAGTGGTGGAGAATATTCTAGTTCTGATTTTAAGAGGATAAGTTTTGATGTTGCTGTCTTTTCTAATTCCCTTTTAGGAATCATTTACTGCCGGTATGTCTTGACAAAGGGAGATTTAATTACATGAACTTGGACATCGTACCAATTATTTAAAAATCAATTATTCATAGAGTGCTGCTTTCCTGAACATTGAAGAATTATTTATCCTTGTTAGGAAAGACTGATGAATGACTCCAGACACTCATTGTAGTGAGTGGTTGTATGAAATATTTAATCTTGTGGTAATATGCAGTTCCACACTTGTGGAATTTATTATGTTTTATTTCTGGATCACTCACATACTTGTGATGTGTAGTATGCTTTTAAGCATCTGCTTAAGTATTGCCTGCTCTTAATATTTTCAGTATCTGTGATTATACCATATGCTGCCATGGAGAGGATTATACTGTCAGTGTTTTGTCAGAGCAGCATGGAATTGCAGTCTGATGTATAATTAGAAGGATATATTCAGGAATGTTTCTTAGGTGACTGAATTTATATTGATTATTCAGAAGAAGTGCACATCAAATTACAGACTTTGCATCTATGTAAGAAGCATACATACACTTCAAATGCCACAGGCTGGTAGGGCACTGAAAAAATATGAAAGGATGAGCAGAAATGGATGCAGACCAGATCAAGTGCTCAGAACAGATTAGGGAGAGGTGTTTTGTGCAAAGTGATTTTGTGCTTAGTGGCTCCTCATCTTTCTTCGTGCCAGACTGTTCCTGTCACACAGATTAGAGATGGCTGGAGGGAGGATTCAGGGAGCTCTGAAAGGCGTTAGCAGCAGTGAGCACTGATGAGACACAGCAGCGTCTCTTTGGTGCTGGGGTAAGCAAGGAGAGGTGGGTTTCATGCAGAATATTTTGCAGATGGGAAGAAACTACACTGTTCTGGTACATGCCAGATTTATCCATGGCAGGATACATCAAAGCAGCCCTAGAGCTTCAGGAACACTGGCTCTATTAGCTGCTGCAGTTTTGGTGCTGGACAAAGAGGCTGAAAGAGTCTAAATTGCCCAAAATAAAGGCTCCTCCTCCTTCTGCTGAGTGAATAAAAAGGCATGGCTGGAGAAAGTCCCCCTTTTGCCTTTGCTTTTTCTCAACCCATAAATGCAAATGGTAATAAATGATGTGGGTTTGCTCCAGAATCTCCAGCTGTTGTTTTAAGAACACCTTCTGTTTATAGGCTTATATTAGGAATGTAATGGATGTAGGAATGTAATATCAAATAGATGGTTCCATATTGTGTGAAACTCTAGCTTATTGTTTAGGATCCTGCAGAATTTAACATGAGATCTAAATGTACTTCCAAATGCTGTAGTTCAGTGCCTTGGGGTCTGTACCTCATTGGTGAGATGCAAACACCTATAACTAAAGAGCTTGTTCTTATATTTCTTCTACCAGATGCAAGATGGGTGTTTCAGATGTTTATCAATGTACAATTTAACCAAGGAGGAAATATATGTCCTGAGCAGGAATTGTAAATGTAGAAACAATAGCTATTACTAATTTACAATGGATTGTTTAGATCCAGACGTGTTGTCAGAATCTTGCTTGACTTTTGTATCACTGTGAAGCTGCAGAACTTGCTGGACTTTCTTGCTGGACTTTCTTGCTGGACTTTCAAACCTGAAAAGAAGACAATAATCATGGCTTCTGTCTGCAAAGTCGTGTTTAAGAATGAACAGGGGACTTGTTGTGGTTGCCCTGTGCAGCTACTAAATATTGTATATGAAGTGCTATTTTGAGTATTCTATTAATTATTTAAAACTAAACATGGTTTCTCTTTATGACATGTGAGATTTTTGACTAGCAAAGGCCAAAGTGTAGAGAATATTCTTGCCAAAACTATTTATTTTTTGCAGTAATCTGCTAAAGTCAAATGTATTTGAGCAGTGACTTAGGTAAGATTTCTCTTAGATAAAAACTAGTCATTTTAACAGGGATTTTGGATGACCATTTAGACCAGCTTCGTGACCTGTAACATTCAGTGTCCTGTCACTGCTCTTAGCTGCTCACAGATTTTTTCCAAGGAAAGTTTAATAAATCCATCTATAGGAATGATTTTTTTTAATATTGTGGTTAAAATTAATTCATCAAAGTAATCTCATTGGTTCTCCTTTATCTCCATATATTGCTGACAAATTTCAGCTGTGTTTTGTGCTGCTGAAGTTATAGGTAAATAACACTGTTTCTGTTTATTGGAAATGTACCCTTGAAAAACTAGAAAAAAACTATTACAAATATATAAACTATTGAAGCACCAACTATGAGAGACCTACATGGAAAAAATCCTGATAGGTTAGGGCTGAGAAATCTGGGTTTGTTCAGCCTGGACAGGAGAAGGCTTCAGGGAGACCTTCCAGTGCCTACAAGGGGCTACAAAAGAGCTGGAGGGGGATTTTTTACAAGGGCATGTAGTGTGAGGATGAGGAGAAACGGCTTCATGCTGATAGAAGGTTGGTTTAGATTAGATATACTGAAGAGATTTTTTTGCAGTGAGACTAGTGAGACACTGAAACAAGTGACCCAGGGAAGTGGTAGATGCCACAAACCAGAAAACATTCAAGGTCAAGGCTGGATGAGGATCTGAGCAACCTCATCTGCTTAAAGATGTCCTTACTCTTTGAAGAAGAGTTGGACTGCATGACCTTGACAGGCTCACTTCAGCCTAAACTATTCTATGGTTTGATTCAGTCCTAGAAGTCCAGCCTTAGTCTTTTTTTAGTTGTCTTTTACGGGTGACCTCATTTATTAACCACATCACATCACAGGCTGCATTATGTTGTTGCTTTTTAATTCTAGTAACAATATTTTCAGATGGGTACTCCAGTTAATTTAAAACTGCGGTACTTGCAACACTTGTTTTTTATACCTTTTACATTATACAAGAAAATATAAAAAAGTTTTCATTCACTTGATCATGTTACTCTGTACTACATACTTTTTCTGGTTTAAGAAATATGGGGGCATTTCCTTGACAAAAAACAAACAAACAAACGAACAAACAACAAGGCAGTAGTAGTATACCTAATGATGTTTAGGATTCTGTTCAAGGACATTTTCAATCTGATCTAGAGTTCATGTGAATAATTCAGGCTTGGGATGGTGCAGTTAAATTCATACTTAAGACTTACGGGAGAGTGCGGCTCTGGTTTTTTACTAAAGCTTGTAAAACTCATTCTTTGCTGTCACAGTCAGTGACATTTGGATGTAAAATTAAACTGAGAAGCATTATTGCATCCACACATTTCTATTTCTTCAGTGGGGCTTTCATTTATGTCCCTATTGCATCACAGATAATGATTATGGGTAGGGCTGGTCCCACAGTGCAGTCTGTAGGATCTGTAACCTTGCTGCAATAGAGCAAGAAGAAACAGGGATGCTGCACTGAACAGAAGAAATTTTGTGGGTCTGTCACTCTACTTCTGAGTGGCACTTAGGAGCTTGTGAAAGTGGGTGACCAGACTCCTGGGATCTGCCTGCCTTGGTGGCAGGTTCTCTCCTTCAAGGGGACACATTGGTCCTTTTGTTATCCCATAAAAAGAGCACCCTGTTTTTCTTTTGGATTGGCCTATGTCTACTTTGAATAATTTTCAAAGTGATTGTATCTGTGGGTTAGAATCCTTAAATGTAATATCATAATCTATTAACTTTCATAGTTGTAGCACTACTTTTGTAGGTTAGGAACAATAGCTGAAAGACTGCAAAGTTTAAGTAAAGCATGAGATGCTTTTGACCTTTTCTTCATTAATGTTTCCTAAGCTTGAAAGAGCATGTGTGGACTCCACAAGATTCCCATATACATAATTTGTACCATTAGAGAAAAATAACTAGTCATGTATATTTATTCATTAGTGTAAAAATATACAGTGGTTGTCTATCGATCTCTTTTTTTTTTTCTCTGAAAATATTTGGAAACAGCTGTGATTTAAAGAATATATTTGTTATAATATTTTTAAGAGGAGCTTAGGAGAAGAAAGATTACTTGGATTATAATTTTTTTTCTTGTAGCAAAAGGAGCCATATGCCTTTTTCTAGGCACTGGTGGTGCATGCTGCTTCTCAGGGCTGCTGGGTGATGGGGTGTTTCCTCTCTAATAGTTCGAGTTTGAGGTTTTTTAATAATATTTTATAGAGAAGATTTTGATATATGTGAATATACACTCTTTAATTTCAACATCTTTCCTGTCCCACTTTGGAAGACTTTGGCAAAGACTTATGCTTGCACACTGGTTTTGGGATTCAATAGTACTGTCTTGCACTTGGCTTGTTTTATTTGAAGTGTGGAAGCCCTTCTATGAGCAAGGAATTCTTCATTTTGCTGTGATTCATCCAGCATTCTCAGTGATAGTGAAGTGGTTGTGATGGTAAGATGTGGTGGCTGGGGGCGTTGTTTGAGAGCACAGGGTTGCTGCCACTTCTGTCAGTGTTTTATTGGAAGATTTTTCTGTGTAGAGTGGATGCAAGTCATCTAAAGCTTTCGTACATCATAGTAACAGCAGTTGGTTCTCAATATTAGAGTAAGATTTTTGCAAAAAGTTTGGGTTTATGTGTCAAAGTGTATATATCACTTCTTCCACTGGTTGCCTCCCACCTACTCTTTGCTTTTGAGGATATGGCATCTGTATGTGAGACAGATGAATCTGGTATTTGTTCCCATTCTAATATGAATGTCCAAGGAGTAAGAAGCAAAGCTGTTCTTATTTGTGATTGCCTTATAAGTGGTCCCTTCAGGGTCAGGAACATGAAAATATTTTGGATCAATTTGTTTTAGACTGCAGAATATGGCACACTGTTAAAACTGGTTCCAGTTTGTGTTGGGTTTGATTTCTTGCCTACAAAACTTCTTGCAGCAATCCCTTTGCTCAGGGACTTACAAATCCTCTCACCTTGCCTTCTTCTCTTCCCTTCTCCTTTCCTGGGAGGACTTGGATACAGCAAAAGGTATCCACATGGGAAGTAATGTTGGCAGAAACCCAGGAGGGGCTTCCTTCCTAAAAAGCAGGCAAGCTGCAGATTGAGAGCTGTACAGTAGGGATAAAGCCTAACACAACTAGCCAGCTTTCTGTTACCTCTCATGTTAGGAATTCATTAAGCCTTGCCCCAGAAGCACCAGCTGCAGTGCTGTGCTGCTCACTTTTTGGAACACAGCGTGCATCAAGTCTTCCTTTGCCTGGTTGCACTTGATGTTTCCTTTGTTCTTTACAGATGGCTGAAAATGGATAATTCCAAATGTGAATGCATTAAGCATATCTTACGCCTCACACTAGCTGTGTTTTGTGCTGTCAGTGTGGGTGGTGGGCTGCTTTTCGGGTTTTGGCGGCGTCCTATTCTGTTACCCCAGATAATTGTGTTGGCTCAGTGCCGTCTTTTGTGGAGAGTTGTGCCAGGATTTACTAATAGCAGTAGGGCATTCACTGTTGGGTGCTGGGGATACATCAGCTTAGGCCTTGTACAAGCACATCCAAAGCATCAGTGATACTAACAGGAGTTTCATCACTGACTTGCTGAGTCCAGGATTTTCTATGTGGCTCTAAAGAGAGATCTGACTTTGCTGTTGTTCTCTGTCTTTGTACTTAGCTTCTGCACCACACCTGAGTGCTCTTGACATCAAAATTTCTATAAAAGCTCTCTGGTTTCACGTGTCTCAGTTTGTCTGCCTAATCAGGAGGAGGATTTTTAAACAATTCTTCAGTAGGCATAAGAAAAAAGTGTGCTTAACGTAACAGCAAGTGTGAAATAAGCAACCTTCTGCTGAAAGTTCACATGTCAAACACAGCTAATCCACCATATGTGTGACCTAAAAAGTACAGACATATGGATATTCTTCCCTCCCCCAGTTTCTCAGCCTTTTCATGGCTGCCGCAATTGTAAGTAGCCCAGTAACACTATATCCTTGATCAATGTATGGGATCTGTGGTGGTATTTTGCAGCTGGGCTTACTGCATTGCATAGCATGCCTCAAAGTGAAATGAAAAGAGTACCATAAGCTTTTCAGCTATGACATGTCACCTCGGCAGTCGTGTGCCTTTTAAAAATACATAGGAGTGACAGTTTTTCAGAAGCCCAGGGAGGATGATGTGTAACAGCAAATACTCTGGTTCTGATTCTTCTTTAAGCGGTTTGTACATTCCTGATGAGTTTCCCATAAAAGGGACAGGTATCTTTTTTTTATGATATGTAACTCATGTCACTTATTGTGTGGCTGCATGCTGTGGTACGTCACCCATTTAGGTCAAGATTAGAAAAACAAGCACAGTACGTCCCACTTCGTAGCCCAAGTGTAAGCACGTGCTTCACAATTCTGTTGTAGACAGAACACAGTTTGGCCAAAATGAATATAATCAGTTCATTTGTATGCAGAGCTGAAATTGCTGAAGAGTAGCTTCCAGATAAGGATTCATTTAGGGAACTGTGGCAACTGCCTAATTAGCTATAGGTATGGCTTTAATTGCAGTCTGTAGCCAATAAAGAATATATTTGGTCTATAGAAAGAAGCAAAGGAATAGAATATGTGCACGAGGCAGTTTAATGTTTAAAGTTCTGTTTGCAAATACAAGCTATTAAAAAAGTGAATCATGCTGGAAAATGGTCCCAAGCCATAAAATATTAATCGATCCTTAAGTCCTTGTAAGAGGCACTGATATATACTTTGTATCTAAATGTGTCCCCTTTTTAACTTCCATCTGCTTTGTGTACACCAGTGAGGGGGAAAAAGCCACATTTCTGAGGGATCAGAATGAAACAATGTTTGCATTTTACAGAGGATAGGGTCTCCATAGACTGGCCAATACTTCCCCAAGAAGAGATTTTGTTCTAATGGAATGATTATGTTAATATTATTGGTTTTCAAATCAAGAGAAGAGAGAGAACCATGTCTCTTTTGGGAAAGTGGCAGATTTGGAATATGGCATTACTAATTTTATATCAAAGTCTAGCTAATTTTCACGTATAAGAGAGTATACATACAATATAGATATGTAATTTAAGAGAGGACTCGAATCTTTGTCCACCTTGGGGCTAAGTCTGGAGAAATTTTTATCTTGCTGGCAGAGAGCTGTAGTGATGATGATTGCAAGATCTGGGTTGGGGACAGTTCTTCAAGAGACAACAGAATAGAGGATAACACATGTGCCTGTACAGGGCAAGAGCATCAACTGATGGAGAGTATCTGAAGGATGAAGCAGCAGATGGGGACTTGATAACTATTTGGCAACGTAACAATGATTCTTCACAGAATCCTAGAATGATTCAGGTTAAAAGGGACCTTACAGATCACCTAGCTCCAACCTCCTGCCATGGACAATGACACTTTTCACTCAACTAGGTTGCTCAGGACTCCATCCATCCTGGCCTCAAACACTTCCAGAGATGGGACATCCACAGCTTCTCTGAGCAACCTGTTCCTGTCCTTCATCACCCTCAGAGTCCAGGATTTCAACCTAATATCTAAGCTAAACCTGTGCTTTCAGGTTGAAGCCATTACCCCTTATCCTATCATTATATGCTCTTGTCAAAGATTGCTCTCCAGCTTTCCTTCACTTTCCTTTGCTGGGAGGCTGCTATAAGATCTTCCTGCAGCCTTTTCTTTTCCAGGCTGAACAGTCTCAATTCTCAGCACAACTTCAAAGGAGAGGTGCTCCAGCCCTCTGATAATCTTGGCCCTTCTCTGTATTTGCTCCAACAGGACCAAGTCCTTATGCTGTGAGCCTCAGAGCTAGATGCAGTCCTCCAGGTGGGTCTCCCTGGAGCAGAGCAGAGGACCAGAATCACCTCCCTTGACTTGCTGGCCATGCTGTTTTTGCTGCAGCCCAGGATACACTTGGCTTTCTGGACTGTAAGAACACATTGCCAGGTCTGCCAGGTCTCTGCCACCTTGAGCTTCTCATCAACACCCAAGTCCTTCTTCCCAAGGCTGCTCTTAATCCATTCTCTACCCAAGCTGTATTTGTGTTTGGGATTGTCCAGACCCAGGTCGGGGACCTTACCCTTGGCCTTGTTGAACTTCATGATGTTCACAGAGGTCCACCTCCCAAAGTCCCTCTGGATAGCATCCCTTCCCTCCAGTGTGTTGATTGCACCACACAGCTGGTTATCATAAGCAAACTTGCTGAGGGAGCACTAAGTCCCACTGTCCATGTTGCCAGCAGAGAGGCTGAACAGTGATGGTCCCAATATCAACCCCTAAGAAACACTTTCTCTTGCTGGTCTCCACTTGGACCACTTCACATAAAAGAAAAAAAAAAAAAAAAAGAAAACAAAAAAAAAAAGAAAACAAACAACCTTCCAACTGAAAATCTCACTAAATCCTGTTGGTTAAGCATCCAGGCAGGACAAGCTAACTAGATGCAAAAGGAAGGAGTAAATTAGCCAATGCACTTGGCTGTGGGTCTATAATATCCAATACATGCATATGTGAAGGAAAACAGCAGAGTACACATTGAAGTCTGCTAGATTTTCCTTTTACTTATTGTTTTGTGTCTCTACTTGACAACTGTCTTCTGGGAAAATAGAAGTTTGATAGCAAACAGTCTGCTGTGAAAACATGCACAAAAGAGGATGATATCGGCATTACTTAAATATTTAATGTGCTAAAACAGCACTAAAATACTACCCGACAGTACAATATATACTGTATTCATGTACATGTTCCAAAACTAAAGTCTGATGGCCATATGTTAAAATAAATGAACATGGCTTTGCCTGGAAAGTAATTTTTTTTTTTTTTCACTTGTAACAACAGATGTATGTAGTGCTCTCTGCCAGAGAGAGGAAAATGTCACAGTTAGGAAAGGGGTTGGAACTGGAGCTTATTTGCCTGCTCAGACAACTAGATTTCTCTCTAAACTTGTTCATTTGTGATTTCTAGCATTGAATACAGACTAATATTTTCTGATGCATTTTACTTCTAGAAGGACTTTTTGGTAGTGTTGATCCTTCCATTAAAGCAAAAACCTTGACAAACTGTTCTAGTGTAAATAACTGACCCAGAGAATTTGAAAATCCAGAATCCAAAACTAATACCCTAATTTTCTAAAACACAGAGTACCTACTATTTCAAAATAGTCTCTTGGGCTTGGAGGAGGGAGAGGAGGAATATATACTTTTATCTTCTAAATTTAAAGTGTTTTAAATGTTTCATTTTGCCAATTTCAGACTTGTTCAGCTTCTCTCTCCCAGAATGTCTTGGTCACTGCTTGTACCATGGTAGAAGAGGGAATATCTGTAAGGACTGTTTTCTCCTTCTTTAAGCAGGTCATGCCTATGTATTATATTTAACATGCTACATGGTATGCACCTGCCAGTGTCAAAAATAGTGCAGGGAATGGTGACACCAGCACTTTTCTTTTTTTTTTTCCCTTTGAAACTACTGTACCCATGGTACTCCTCTGTAGGTCTTCCTAGTCTTCTTCTTGGATAAATCAGCTACTGTCTGTGTTCTCCTCTACACTAGTTCCACCCATGCATGACAAATTAAAACTTGTAAAACACATGGATTCTTTTATTTCTTTGGCTTGTTTATACTGATAGTCATAGGCAGTCCCTTTTATCACCACGTTCATACTAGTCCCCTCCAGTCCTCTGCAATCACAGGGAATTCTGCACTGCTGTGAAGCCCACATAATCTATTCCATGTGTGCAATACACGAGCAGCCATAAAGCATCTATTTTGTCACAAATTTAATCTACAGTAAAGGTGAAACCCAACAGTTTCTACTCTTTCTGTCCCCACAATGGAGTCATTGCCCAGAGGTGCCGTGGAATGGAGTGCATTATTCACACTCAGTCCTGCTATAGCACAAGACTTGGTTACAGTAAAACTGCTTGCTTTGGACCCCATACACACCTTGTGTTCGTACACGGTGTTATGTGGAGCCTGTTTAGAGCTGCTGTCAAGTCCTGAAAGAAACAGGGAAAGGCCCTGAGGGATTTTACTGCATGCAAAAATTGAAAGTGAGATGTTTGAGGACTTAGTTATTGTCCAGTACTTCGTGTTGGAAGGACTGGTAGGACTTTCTTTCTCTGGAATTTGGAAAAAGCCTGTAACTCCCTTCCATGCTCAAGTAGGGATGGTTGTTAGATGTTTCTAGCTGGTCCAGTAGCTGGAAGGACTGATGTCATGGGGTCAGAAATCTGGTGGAAGACAGTGGGGAAACTGGAAGGCTGGACACAGAGAATTGGATCCTTTCTCCATGGGCTTTCTGCTGTGTGAGAATTACTGGTGTTCTGGTATTCTTACTGAGAGCAGATTTTTAGAACACAATGACTGAAACTGTCATCCCCATTTAGTGGCACACAGAGAAATAAGGATGATTTATGCTGTGAAATGCTGACAATTACAGGGAGAAAAAAATCAACAGAGATCAGCTTTGCAGATTTTAATACTTCTACTCATAATTTAACTATTACTTAACTAAATTCTTCACCTGATAAGTGATATATCTTCATGGATAAAAAGTTGAAATAACATTTTGAAATTTCCTCCTAGTTTGGACCCAGTTAAATAAAGTATTATGGCTTGATTTTTGCCCTTTGTCTTTTTTAAGCTGAACGCTTACTTGTTTGTCATAAGTTTGGGGTTTAGGGTTGGTTTGTTTGTTTGTTTTTGGGTTTTGCTTAGGGACAGGTACCCTAAACTTGTAAAATTTTTCATTCAAAATTTTTCATTTCAAAATTTTATTTTTGCTTAAAAAACACAACCCCACCCCCCCCCCAAAAAAAACCCCAAACCCTTATGTGAAGAAATTAACTACAAGGAAGTTGTTTCCAAGCTAGCTAATTGCATTCTAGCTCTGTAACTTTGCTTCTGAGACCCCAGCTAGACACAATGCACACTTCTTGCTAATCATGAGAGAGATCCTAATGAAGGACTAAGGAAATTACCCAGGTAGTTTATGTACTGGCGTCACAGCTGCCATCTAACATAGTGCCTCAACATGTTTAATTGATGCATCTGTTACCTCTCAGACAAATAACATTAGCTGTAGGTCAAGTAAGTTTATCTACCTTGATGAAATTCGTATTCTCTGTTGAAGGGGAATACTTTTCTGCTTTCTGTGTTCAGGCACTTGTTCTGAAACGTGAAGGTGCACAGGAGTCCCTGGTGCAAATTAATCTTCTGTGGTCTTCTTTCAAGTGAAACTAACTCCCATGCTTGTCTCTTCTGTGCAGCTGTCAAGCCATTTGCAGACTTATTGATCCTTGCCACAATAGAACGGTGACACTTGAGCAACAACAAACTGCTTTTGAATGTTTTCTGATGTATTGCTGGCATTAGTGCTATTCAGGTTAGCACTTGGGCCAGATATGTTTTGTTTCACTTGCTGTTGCTCTGTTCTTTGTTTATTGTCTTCAAATATGGATATGGATATGCTTACAATCTAATTTACACGGTGACCTAGAGACAGAGCTCTGTGTTTTTAAAGTAGGCTGTTGTGTACTACCATTGTTTTCACAAACAGAGAAGCAAATAAGCTCTAGCATTGGAGTTTGTTCCAGTGCTGAAAAAGGAGAGGAAGAATTGCTGGAATCTGTGTTATACATGAAGCCAAGATTGCTAAAGTGTATGGGTTGCTGAAATCTCCACTGGGCACGTGGAGGCAGGGCAAGTATGGGTTGCCTATGCTTTGTTTTTTGGAGGATATAAGCAATGGAAGCCATATGGTTGCACTGATCTTCAGACAAATAAATTGAATGGAAAATTTGTAACAACTGAGGCCTATGAGCAACTTGTGGCAATGTAGAGAAGCAGAACATTGCAGAGCTTGTTTCACACTCTCAGAGATGATTTTATTGAACTGCACTGAAAGATGCTTGAAAGATTCAGGAAGGTTTTGTGATAGAGGGCAGGGTATGTATGGTAATAGCAGAATGCATATGACAGCAGGAACAGTGGGACAGTTGTCATACATGATTGTTGGTGTCAATCCTTTCCAAAAAAAGAAGCTGCATAATATGTCAAACTACAGGGGAAAAAAAAAGAGAATAAAAATGCAATGTGTTGAAAACATTCCAGTTGGAGACAGACCAGCTTTATTCTGATATGTCCAGTATACTGAAGTTTTATGGAGAACCCTGTGGGTTCTCTGGAATTTCAATCGAAAATTTCACAGAGTTTAGGTGTCATTGTTTGCTCATGGGCATTTGGAGGGATCTTGATGTCACAGACAAGTAGTTAGGTGTAGATAGTTCCTACTCTCAGAAACTTATGTGAAAGACTTGAAAGTTTTTTTGAAAAAGAAATATTGATAAAATCCTATTTGAAAAGCCATTTGCAAGAAGTATGTCTCAGGGTAGCAGTCACAAACGTCAGGTGTTTGATGCAGCTATTTCTGCATGGCATGTGGTAAATGTACTGAGTAATACTTCTAATAGCTAATCTACTGTCCCTCCAGACGTACAAGAAATGTGTCTTCTGTTTTATGCCCAGGGCTGGGAACAGTCTCAGAGATGTCATTTGGCAAAAGGAGATAGGTGAGAGTCCCAGCATCTCCTCCAGAGAGTACTCAGAAATGCTGTCTGCTGTCTCCTTCTCCACAACTGGTGGCCCCTAAAAATAGCATCAGTTTAACAGCATTTTTTTTCATGGGAAATAGTTATAGAGGGAGGAGGTAAGGAAAGGAAAGAGGGTGCAAGCTCTGCTGTGTGACAGCTAGAGAGTTAGAGAGTTTATTGACTCTCTAAGGCTTTTCCTGAGGCCAAGGTGAGGCATGTGTTATGGAGGGAAGAGGACCAGGCATTTTAAAAGGGAACCAAAGATGATGGAGACAAAGAAAGAGTCTTTGAAGGGTTCTGAAGATGAGTATGCTGAAAAAAAAAAGTATGTTCTATCCCTCCTAATTTTTTTTGTTTGTTTTACATTTGTGTGTCTTTATCAACATATGACAAAAAGAGGAACAGCATGGGAATATTGTTCCTGGGTTGTGACAAAGCAGATTGCTTAATCTTCTAATGAAGTTGTAAAACTGATTTGTTATTTCCCTTTCCATTATGCTGAGAAAGTTGGAAAAGTGAAAATCCTAAGGACTTCCTTGTGTCAAAGGAAAATTTTGGGTTTGCATTTTTCAGTCTGTGGCAGCCGAGTGTGTATCCTGTACTGGTGTGTGACAGACTGTCAGAGAATGAGTACTTTGTTAAGTACTAGTTAATTTATTGTGACATTCATCACTTTGCAGTGATTAGATTTTTGACGGATGTTTTTCCCCTTCTCAATTAACACCTGTGCAAGGAAAAACCTCGTCTAGGCAGGTTATTTATTTGAGCCACCTTAGACTCAGTTTTCACCTTTGGATGCAAGAATACAACAGTACACTGAAACTGTGCTCTGCCTCTGGGTCAAGGAAGCAAATATCCTTCTTTCTAAAGCTAAGGCAACCCTCCTCTGCAGCCTGCCTGAATCTTTTGTATTGCTTCCTTTACCAAAGGCTCTGACCCTGACACCACTCTCCTGAGCAGCATTGCCCACAAAATAGTGCTGTGTTCCTACAAAGTTGTCTTGATGGAGTATTATATTCCTGCTTCAAAACTAAAGCTTCTTAGATTTTGCTTTAATCAACTTTAAAAATAAAGAGTTGCTCAAATGTGTTTTCTCCAAGTATATTTTCATATAATTCTATGATTTAAAGATAGAAATAAAAAATTTTGAAATAGCCCTTTTGTGGAATATTCAAATCTAAAATCTCTAGCAATGTCTGATCATTTGATTATTTATTTGAGTAAATTAAGTAATCTATTTCTGTCTTGGACCAAAGACCACCCCAGGAGCACTGGGGTTTTTGAAAGCCCATAAACCTTTTTTTTTCATGGAAAATGAAGTTATTCAAGCTAACAAACTTTTGGGTTGAAATATATATGTCCAGAAAAAATGGCTGAGAGATCAGAAAGATTTGAAATGTGCTGAAGGACAATTTGATAGAGAAAAAGATTGGCCTGGCTGAGCAGGGAGTTTTCAGAGGAATTAAGGGAAAAAAACCAGAATGTATCATTTTTGGAAAAAGGGGCAGGCAACTCAGGAAGTGTACAAAAATGTCATTAGATCATGTAGAAAGAAAATTAGAAAGATGAATGCTCAGTTAGAACTTAATCTGGCCACAACTATAAAAGGCAATTTTAAAAGGGGTTTGTAAATACCCTTTACAACAAAAGGAGGGCCAAGGAAAACCCCCATTCTTTATTAGATGTAGAGCAGGAGAATATAGTCACCAAAGATGAGAAGAAGTCTGAGGTGCTTAACACCTTCTTTGTCTCAGTCCCCAGCAGTAAGACCTGTTATCCTCAGGACCACTGGCCTCCTGAGCTGGTGGACAGGGACAGGAAGAGGAAAGGATCCCCTGTAATCCAGGAGGGAGCAGTTAGTGACCTGCTGAGTCACTTAGATGCTCACAAGTCCATGGGACCAGATGGGATCCATCCCAGGGTGATGAGGGAGCTGGTCGAAGGACTCTCCAAGCTGCTCTCCATCATTTGCCATCAGTCCTCACTGGAGATGTCCCAGATGACTGGAGGTTGGCCAATGTGACACTCATCCAGGAGAAGGGCCAGAAGAAGGATTCAGGGAACTGCAGGGCTGTCAGCCTGACCTTGGTACCCAGAAAAGTTATGGAACAGAACCCCTTGGGGGTGATCACACAGCATGTACAGGACAACCAAGGCATGAGATCCAGCCAGCACAGGTTCAGGAAAGGCAGGTCCTGCCTGACCAACCTGATTTACTTCTGTGAGCAGGTGACCCACCTGGTGGATGCGGGACAGGCTGTGGATGTGTCTGCGTGGACTTTAGCAAAGCCTTTCACACCATCTCCTACAGCATTCCTGGAAAACTGCCAGCCCACGGCTTGGACTGGTGGGACTTTTGCTGGGTTAGGAGCTGGCTGGATGGCAGAAGGTGAAATGATTCTGCCTCCAGTTTGAGCCAGTCACTGGTGGTGTCCCCCAGGGGTCAGTGTTGGATGCAGTCCTGGTTAATATCTTTATTGAAAGGAGGTTGTAGCAAGGTGAGGGTCAGGGTCAGTTTCTTCTCCTATGTAAGAAGTGACAGGAAGAGAGGAAATGGCCTCAGGCTGTGCCAGGGGATGTTCAGGATGGGCATTAGGAGGAGTTTCTTCACAGAAAGGGTGATTAAATTTTAGAATGGGCTGCCCAGGGAGGTGATGGAGTCACCATCCCTGGAAGTGTTTAAGGAAAGACTGGATGTGCCACGGTTTAGTTGACACGCCGGTGTCCGCTCAAAGGTTGGACTTGATTATCTCAGAGGTCTTTTCTAACCTAATTGATTCAGTGAATCTGTGAATGAAAATAAGAGATCTTTTAAAACCGAGTTTGCCAGTTAAAAGTCTTATGTCACCCATGTTGGTAATGAAGTGAAAAGAGAAAATCTGAATATGTAGGACTGTAATGCATGTGAGGTGAATATCCCTTTGGGGATAGCTATCTGCTAAACTTCAAATTCATTTGTCCTGGTGAAGCTGCACCCACCAGGATGTACTCACAAGGACAGGGCATAGCAGCTGTGGCCTGGCTGGGCCAGAGGGGAGCTTGTGTCTGCCTTTGATGTGCTCTCTGATGGGCAGAGAGCACAGTATGGTCCTCCACCCCTTCCAAGAGTGTAGGAGTCAGATCATGCATGATGTAGGCCCTGCCTGGTGATATGAAGCAGAAGGAGCTGTTCTGAAGGAGCAGGGAGAGGAGGCTCCCTGTTTCCCATAGCCTGAATAAAGAATCCCCTCTACACTCCTTAAAATTCAAATACTGTTTTTACTCTGCTAGGAAGGATCCTGCAGGCACCAAGCACAGGGAAGGTGCTTAACAAGTAATAAAGAACAGCAGTAACAACTGATTAGGTCTGGGCAGGTAAGAAGAAGGGGAATACTCTGTGAGTATTTAAAATCTTAAAATGTATTGCAAGAAGTCCCTCCATGCACTGTTGTTAATTACCTAGACAACAGAAGCTGTGCAATCACCTTCAATCACAGACTCCTATTTAATAAGCTTATTGTAATGTATTGCAATTAACGCTCTCCTAATAGTTTGTGCAAATTTTCAGCTTTTTCTCCCAGAGTAGTGTTATAAATCAAGCTATAAAATCCACTGGTAAATCTACTTTCCCCGTGTTAATGTAAGTGGATGAAAATACCTGGTGGCAGAGCTGAAAGTGGCACCCTCTGGGTAATGGGATGGGATTGCCAGGCAGTGCTGGGCAGCTGCAGCTGTGCCCCCAGTGTGGGTGGGTCCCACAGTTAATTGTGAAAACTGTGGGGGAAATCTCACAAATCTCCTAGAAACATTTGCACATTCACACTATTTAAAATACTTTCAGTGTCAGAAGCAGAATCCTATTTGTCTCTCATCCATAGCTAAATCAGGCAAAATTCCTTCTCTGTTGTACCAGGTCTATTCAGAGCAACATTCAATTGGAAGTTGATGCAACTGACATCAGAAAAATGAGAGCAAACTTCATCCTAAAAAAAGTTCCCTCTAAGTTTAGTTTGCCTTTGTATGGATTTGGCTGAATTTTTTTCTTAGATGTATCTGCAGCATCTGGATGTATGCGTATACACTTGTGAGATTCTGCTGGCAGACAGCTCTGGTGTGTGTGCTGTTAAACAGTCACAAAAATAAAATAATGAGAGGGAACAGTTAAGAATGAAGCAATTCTTTACAGGCAGGATAGTACTGTTTGAAATATTATTCCTTGGCTATTTATGATCATACTGATACATTTTCTATTCCAGGTTAGATTTAGACAGTGCACTAGAATGCTGAAATAAAAGAAACAGCAGTATTTTGACAGACACACCCCCAACAATAAGCATTAAATTCTGAGAGATGTTTCTCTTTTCCTCATAAGTTGTTTAGGCTACTTATAGGTTTTGCAAAATATTTATGGAGGTGAAATATCTGCAACAGAGTTATCAATGATCAGATAAGACATTTAACCATTTAAAAGATGTTTATCTGTGGTGTCTGAAGATACCATGCTGTGTAGAATTGGACAATATAAATGCCCTGTGTGATGTTTGTATCTGTAAGACTCTTCAAGATTGAGTAGAGGAAAGGAGGAAATTCTAAAAATATAAAGCACAGGCAAATAGAGGCAGTTGTCTCAATTGTCTGTTCTCTCTTTTTGTAGTGTTTTTTCTAAGCACAGAGTTGAGTGCAGCCAGCTCTCACAACACATGGACACTTGCCAGACCCTTCTCGACACCCACTGAGGGAAAAAAGAAATCCTCTTTCAGGAAAATATTTAAAGCTTCAAAATTAAAATGTTTGGTTGGTTTGTTTGTAATATCTGTCTTCATCTCCAAGTAACCATGCTTTAAAATTAACTCTGTTGGTAGGCTTTTTTGTTTGCAAGTTGTTAGCCTCTCCACTGTGTAAATCCTCAATCAGGTTTGTTTAAACAGTTCCTTTTCTGCTACAGAGATGGACTGGAGTCAGGTGCTTTAATTTTTTAGAGGGAAGACTCTTCTACATTTAGGTGTAATTTGAATCCCATTCCCTTTCCTCCTCCTTTTTTTTTCCTTTTTTTTTAAATATTTTTTTTTCTTTCTGCATTTGTGCATTGGTGAGAAATAGGCAGAGAATAGCTTTTCAGCCCTCTAGGGAGTGGTGAAACTGCAGCCTGAATGTGGAATGCTCAGAGAGACTTACTCCAAGCTGGGTCCTGCTCCCTGCTTAGAAATATTGCAGCAAGCAGTATTTTGGTGCAAATGCAAGCAGCCATGGTGTGTGCAAGGCTGTTGTGGTTCCATCTGAACTACAAGAACTTCTTTCTGTAAAGCTGAGTTTTTACACATATCTGAAATATTTTGGTTTTTCTGGGTTATGGGACACCCAGTGCCTCATTATTGAGTTCTCAGCCAATGGCAGTGGTACTGTGTTGCTGTTATGGGTGTGTGGTCACTTTGATTAGTGGACTTAATGGGCTCGTTCAGCTGCATTCCACTTCCTCTAATGTATATTCCTATCACAAATGTCATTATCTCAAGTTTGTAGCATAAGTCAGGAACATTTTTAACTGCACAGACCAAGGAATATGAGAACATGGCAAAGTGCTGGTAGAGCTACAAGACTTACTGAAGAGTTATGTTAAAGTTCAGAAAATGTTACATGCTGTCTATTGAAACCAAGTCCCCAAGTGAGAGAGAAAAACAAGTACTGTAAAAATTAATTTTCAGTTTTCATCCAAACTGGATCTGTTTAGCCATAATGCCATCTATTTGTGGAAATTAAAGGCAGAAGATAAGCTCATTTTGGTAACTACAACAAATGTCTACCACACGTAACTATGAATGAACCCTATATTCAGATTTTCTTGAAATGAGGAAAAAAATTGTTTCAAAATATTAGAGATTTGCTTTTTTTGGTTTTGTGTTTTAATTAAGCTTCTGGGAGAAAAAAAAAAAAACAAAAAAACAAGAAATAACACTTGGGGGAAGAATATTCAGAGAAAAGATTTCCAGAAATAGTAATATTCAAAACAACAAACTCCAACCAGAGAAATATCTTCTGTAAGTCAGAACTGTGTGGCTCATGTATTTTTGACATTTTTTCTGGGCTCGTAGCATGTTGTTTGATCACTGAGCTTTTTCCCTGTGCCCTTCATCATTCATGTGGTTTGAAGAATATCTAAGTGATAATTTCCTTTTCTTGTTTTGCTTGAAAGAAAAAAAGCAACAAACAAGTTTTTCATAACATGAACAGGAAATATAAGGTAAGTTACACATAAATTAGGAAGCCTTATTTCTGCTTCATGAGACTGGTTTAACATTTTGATTGTAATATATCTGCTCCCCAACAGAATCCCCAGAGGAGTTTACACAGCTTCATTCAGTGGTATTTGTTTAGAGGCTTCAAGGGAAACTTTAATTAAAGGAGGTTATCAAAGCTTAGAAAGTATCACTTCCAAAGCATCTATGCAGATGTCACAACTGCAGTCAGCCTTCACATCTGCACAATAAAACTCTCCCTCAATCCCTTCTTTCTTTTTTTTTTTTCTTTTTTTTTCTTTTTGGTCAGGGGGTGTCATGCTTTTGGTTTTTTTGAGAGCAGGAAAGGCAAATATCTTTCTTTTTTGTAGGTGTGTAAAACTAGGCATGATTCAAACACCCTACAGATTTGGGAAGGAGAGGAATGACTGCACACATTACCGCCTTATCCTCAGCCATTGATTAAAACTGTTTCCATTGCAAGTTTTGGGTTTTCTGTAGAGTAACAGCACATTTTGCCTTTTCTCTTACATACATATTTTCTCTCTAATTATTTATACAGAGAAGTCATACATAGGATGATGCAACTTCTGTAAGAGACAAGATATATTTGACAAAAAACATCTATCAGGGAGTCATGAGAATTCTGAGATTTCAATGACAAACCTTTCAAGTTCTCTCATCTACCAGTTTCTGACTTAATTGAGAAACAGTGGTCTTGAAGTACAGATTGTATGTCTGTCTCCAAGAACAGTAACAACTGATATGTGCTAAAGTTGGTGTCCTAAGATGGAGAGGAAAACTTTCACAACTCTTGTATCCTAGGGTTTGAAGTAGGGGATTTGATTACTGTCAATATTTAACAGATGACTGTTCAATTTATGTATATGCAAAATCCCTGGGATCCTGATGTTGATGCACATTAATATAGAATGCTTTGCTTCTTAACAGAAAAATAAAATTTGACATTATGTAGGTTTTTAGGACATCTCTCTTGATACATAGCAGATATTTGGATTTCTGAAAAATGCTGAAATAATTTTGATTGAGCATTCTTGCTGAAACCAAGTAAATGGACAATGTTTTGCAGAGTCCTATCTGGGAAGTGTATGGAAATGTGTGTATTGCCACCCTGTTTTTTTTTGCAGTGCAAAAATATCCTTGAAACCAAGTGAAGGAAATATGCCTACACTAACTCCTTCCATATTGTTCTTCACAAGCCTATTTGCAGCTAAAAAGGTAAAACAATATTGAGAATGCCTGGAGCAGTGATGCTTGTGTGGCCTGTCCGATGTCCTGGTTCCTTATAGGTAACTCTGCTTAAAAGATCTTGCACTGGTAACTCTAAGGGAAATGGTGCTTTGATACTGGAATCACTTTGGAAATTGGTTTTAAGTTAAACCTCTGAGTAGCTGCACAAAGAGGTGGTACTTGAGACCAAGCTCTATATCATCAGCAAAAAGCAAGGTCTGGCATGTGGAAGCTGAGGAAACCAGACTGGGAATGCAACATAATTTCTCAGTAGTGAGGGTAAACTGCAAGTAGAATGCAGAAGGCTGTGGGTAACCTGGCACTTCTAGATTCTTGGCACTTCTTTAGATCAATGTCAGATGGTTTTGGAAAAGATACTTTCAGTTCAATCATATCTTTTTATTGAAAAGGAGCTCTTGTTAAGAGTATTAAGGTTGAACAGAAGAATTAGGAAATAACTTTCTCAGATATTATATTAAGAAATGGTGAGTAGATAATTTCAGTGATACAATGAGTTTCTAGTTCCATCAAAAGGTATTGTAAGAGGCTTTTTGTTTTGCTTTAGAGTTTAATGGTAGTTTTCCATACTGTATTGTAGTGTATACACTAATTTATATCATGCTTGAGAGTTTGAGGCATACAATGCAATCAGTCCTGTTAATATCTTCACCTATTAGATCCCAGGCTGCTGTCATACAAAGGCTTTGACAGAGATTTTAGGTTTTCACTCATCCCTAAAGATGCCATTTCTTCTGCCAGCAACACCAGAAGCCACATGTTCTTGACATAGAACAGAAGCAAATGTCAATGAGTTTTTGTACTTCTGTCGCTGCTCAAAATAGAGCATCATTCATGAAAAAAAGCTATTCTTTGTTATTCTTTCTAAGGCAAAGGTATTCAGTCCAGATACAGAAACTTTCTATATATTTTGAATAGAATTAGCGATAGCAGATGTTTCAATTTCAAGGAGTTTATTCAAGGTCCAGCTCTTGAGCCAAGAGCACAAACTGAAGGTAGGGCATTAGGCAGAAAGGCTAAAAGTCCTTGTCTCTCCATTATAACAAATATCCTCTTACTTTTCTGTCCTTTTGGGAAAGGAGATGGGCTAAATCTGCTCTCTTGGCTAAAGGTAAGTTCTTCTGTTTCTGAGAGTCATGAGTTTTCTTCCCTTATTTAATTTCCATGAACTCCCTGCTTCAGAACTCAGATGACAAGAACTGGTTCAGGGTAAGATAACTTCTGTAAACTTGTTTAATGCCCCTAAAGTCTTGCATGAGTTCTTAAAGTATCTGTTTGACTACAATCTGAAAGGGACAAAAAATTATTGTGATTCTGTGTGGGCACTCATGCAGTCTTACAGATTCTTTTTGTGTAGTACCAAATACTTGACAATATTAAAAAATTAAATAAATCATCAAAAGAAAACAAAACATGCTTTTATACACATGAAATAATGCTATAAAACTTGTACTGAAAACATGCATTTATACCAAGTAAACCTCTTTTCAGATTTACTATGGCCAGAAATTTTTTCTGCAATCTGTGTTTTCAGTCAAACATGACAAAGGAACACTGGAAACATAGGAGGTGGAAAGCTTATCTTACATTTTCAGGAATTAGCCAAATATGCTGAGGGACCATGAAAAAAATTTGAAGTGAAATAGAAATTTCATATATAAACCAAGCACTGAGTCCGTGTTTCCTGAAGGTATGCATCTTGAATGACCTGAAAACCTTGCTATCATTATATAATAAGGTCTGAACAGGTTTAGGGGTTTTTATTACACTTGAGATATCATCCTGCATGGAATTAAATCTAGGTAATGATGAAAGACAAGGGTTTGAGTTTTCAGGTGTACCAGAGTGGACTGGCTCATATCTGGGCTTGGTACAATAAATTCAATTTAAATTTTGGGGAAGGAAGGAAGATGTAGGTGCTCATAGGGAAGCTGAGAGAAACAGTTACAGACATAAAGAGAGATCAGTTTGCGGCAGTATCAGAGAGCCCAGTGACTAAAGAATCCTCTCTCTGGTGGTGAGGGATTTCTGTTGGAGCTTTTACTGAGCACCCACGTTGACCTGATTGCATGCATAGGCTTGCACAAGATCATTTAGCTGAAAGGGCACTTCTCCCTGGCTCTGAACTGGGAAGAAGGGGAAGCTTCAGATACTGAAGTTTTAGAAAAGAGAGAAGGAAATGTAAAATGGATGTGTGTTTTTGTGGGTGAATTGAGATATCTAAGATCAATAAAAGTAACCCATGTCTTTATTTTATTATCTATTAAAAGAAAGTGGTGAGAATTTTGGTTTTATTGCCTGATAATTGGGCCATGTTTTATGAATGATGTGAACCTCTTCAGAAGTCACATTTTCATTTAAGTTAGTGGAGTTTGGACTGGGGGAAAAGAGTAATCTTCAGAGTAGAAGTCCTCTTTGGCTTTGTGGGGTTTTATTTTGGTTTTGGGGGTCTTTTTATCGCTTCAAAATAACATATATCCAATATCATAAAACTTTATGCCTTACAGCCAATTTCAGGAACTTGTTTAGTTTTATATCTAGCAGACTATCTGTAGGCATCACAAAGACAAGGTTCCTGTGAAAAACTGAAAATGAAGACATTTATCTTCACCTGTCAAGTTTGCTTTTTCTTTTTTCAGAAAGAAGTGCTTTTTTAAAAATTGCATATATGTCTAGAAGACAGCCTAAAGTCCACTTAAGCAGAATGGAATTAATCTCGATTCCTTTGTTTTCATAAAGATATTTATTGCTCTACATTGAACACAGCTATAAATATCAAACAACATGAACAAAATATTTTTGCAGTGGAAAACTCATTTGCATTTTTTTGTAATAACTTATTTCAGATACTAGTTAATCTGCTCTAAGTGCAAGTATGCTTTTATGCCATCCATACACTAATGAATTATTTATTAATCCATTTGTTTTAAATATATCATAATAATTTTATTTTTTTTTAAATTGCCATCTTTTAAAAAATATGTAAATCCCCCCAGTAATTAACAGCAGAAACAATGACTATGGTATCTCAAATTCCTCCCCCAATCCCAAAGCATCCTAATCCTTGGACTACAACTTATCTTTCTGGAGAATGTGGAGGTTGGGCAAGACAGGCTCACTGGCCATGTAGTTTTGGAATGGGCCAGAGGCTCACAGCTGTCAGAGGATTTTTTTGAGTAGTGCCCCTTCATGTAAGTCTGGGGTCAGAAGAGATCTGGAAGCTCAAGGAGGAAAATAAATAAAATAATATTTAGGAGAAGTTCCATTAAGGATTTTTGCTTTCCTAGGGATATTGAATGTCACATGTTGCCTGCTATGACCAATTTATAGTATTTGAGCCGTGATCTCTTAAGCTTTTGTGCAACTTAAGTAAGAACTGGCTTACAGTAGTGAAAAGATCAGACTAAGACTCTTCAGGTGGACAGCAAGACATTTGTGTAATAAAGTTTTACCAAGCCAGCAAAATTAGAAGCTTATCCTTCCCAGAATGGGACTTCTACATTTCTTATGGGATTTGGATGTGACAGAGAAAAACAGGATTTTGTTTGTGTCTGGTCAATTCTAAATTTATGCTAGAATGGGCATGACTGAAAAATGGGACAGACTTAAAAAAAAAAATCTGCAGGCTCTGATGCCCTCAGAGAGAGGGCATTTTCCCTTAAAAAGGGAGCTTACCTTAACTCATTTATTCATCAGATGAATTCAAATTTATTTTTGTCTGCCACTCTTCCCTTTCCCCCTTTTTCCACAATTGTCATGGAAGGATAATTAGCAATATACGTGACCTAAACATGTATTCACAAAATATTTAAATTAACATCAACTATTCTGCTTTACACTAGTATATTGTCTATATTATGGGGTTTCAGGGTTGTGTAGTGGATTTTGGTTTTTTTTGGGTTGTTTGGTATTTTGTTGTTGGGGGGCTAGTGGTTGGGAGGAGTAGAGCTCTTTTCAATATAAAGTCAGGTTGAGATGCTTGTCTTTTAAAAGCAATAGTTGCCAACATCGCTGATAGGGTCAATTGAAAATATGTAAATATGAGAAGGCAGCTCTACTCAAATGAATGAACAACTTGTTCCGACTGAAAATTTGCTCTAGTATTTTGTTTTTAAAATTCTATAAGCCTGCATGAAAATATGCTTATTTTTACAACCCAAAATAAACCTTTTTGCTGATGCCCTGAAGGCTCATAAACAGCTTAAAAGCAATTCTGAGCACTGATGTTATTAGCAACTGGAACTCTGTTTTGATTGACTGGCAGTATTAAACCAAGAGCTCTCCACTGAACCTTGTAGCATTACATCAGTAGCTCTGAGTAAAAATGAGATCATGCCATCATCCTTCTGCAGTGTGAGCTTTGTATTGTATCCACTGCACGCACACTTTCTAGTTTGGTTAGAATTGTCATCCTGTTGCTTTCATGGGAAGTGATTTCACTAATAGGTTTAATATACAGTAATGGTGCAGGCTGTTTTCCATTGCCTTGTGGGTTTGGGTTTTTTATTTGCTACATGAACTGTGCAATGTGAAGTTACGTCTATAATATATTGAACAGGGTGGGAAGAATGAGCTTCTGATTTTATTTACTTTCTTTTAGAAAGATCTAACAGTCTCCTGATCTCTTCTTAGCATTCAGATTTGTTAGGGGGAGAGTAGGATGATTCAGTAATCATGACACAACAGGGTGACTTAAAGTCAAGGTTCATTTCTTACTTCTGCCATCAGTGTTATTTTGAGATTCTTAATCCTTATGCTCTCAGTTCCCTTGTGTATATAGTGTAGATAGCAAGAGTTTCTTGGCAGAGGTGATTTTAGGGTAAATTGATTTATTTCTGTAATGTTTTGTTTGCAGCATTTTAGTTCACAGATGAAACTGTAACAGGAATTTAAAGGAGAAAAGTATGTAACAGACTATGAAGGGTAAAAAGGTGTCAAACCATCATGTAGTTGTCACATGTAAAAAATAATGCCCTTTACATTGTTTTTCTCTTTTACATATGCTCAACATCTACCTTTGCTGTGCCCAGTGCCTTCATTGCCTGTAGTTTTTCTGTTGTAATGCCTGCCAAGAAAGTGAAGTATTTGCCATAGCACATTTAGCTGACACCATGCCTTCACTCCTCTGGCATGGTGACGTGCCTAAGTCTCCCATAGATGCTGCTACTCTCAGATTTGGGGTATTTCACATCACAGCAGTTCTGAGAAGACAGTAAAGTGTAAACAGAGCATTAAAAAATCCTGGCAGGATTACTTTTTGCCTTTGTTTCTACCTGTTCAGAGGAGAGAGATGTCATAACCAGTGTGTCATATATACAATGGCAGCATTTTAGGATGAAACTCGTTGAGATTTATATTGAGAAGATTTGTAGAGGAGAGATAGAGCTAACATACGGAGATTTTTATCTGGTGTTAATTTTGACCATCACAGTAATTAGAAATGTTTGTGATCCTCTAAGAAAGTCAG
Source organism: Trochalopteron elliotii (assembly GCA_024734555.1). Lineage (NCBI taxonomy): Eukaryota > Metazoa > Chordata > Aves > Passeriformes > Leiothrichidae > Trochalopteron > Trochalopteron elliotii. The sequence goes on from JANPWX010000038.1 coordinate 5,569,003, forward strand.
TTTTAACACAATCAGCAAACTTGATGAGTTATTATAATGTTGAAAAGCCACTTATTTTGTTCACAAATAAGCAAGGATCAGTGAAAACTGTGTTTGCAATTTATACAAAGTTTGACAAGCAGACCACCTATCTTTAAAATTATTTGTGGCATGTGGTAATTTTCCCTGCAACTTTCAAGGAGAGTTTGGATCTTGAGGCTTTGCGTTATGGCTTTGGGATAATTTTGACAAAATGTATATTTTTTGATTTGCAAAAGGAAACTTTGTTTTCATACTCCTTGCAATTTCAAAACTCAAGAGCTGGTGAGCATAAGATGTGCTCAGCCATCATAGACCTCGGATAGCGTTAGGTAGAAATTCAAAGGCTCTGGATGAGCCAAAGGATGTGCCTAGGAAAAGCTGATTTGAGAAGTAGCTTTCTCTAACAGCTCAGAAATGGTGTAAGCAGAAGAACCTCAGATCCAGCTGATGCCTATATCTAAAGGCTGGTTTCATTTTAGTCACTGGACTAAGGGATCACCAGAATTGGGGCAGGAGGCAGGAAAACAATCCTGTCCCATTTGCACTTTCCATGGGACTTCAGCGGCAACATCTGAGAGAGACCTGTAGGAATGTGTCATTTGTTATGTGACTCCGTTGATTCTTTCTTTTTAAACTACAAAGCAGTACTAAATTTTTTTTTCCACAAACTATTGGTTTTTTACATTGGTTCTCAGTATTTCCAGCCCCCAAGTTAAATGCAGGGGACACCACAATTTCATCTTACCAAAAAAACCCCACCTTATTTGATGCTGAAATAATGCTCAAGGCTTTTAAGTGTTCCACTAGTTCTTCTTCATTCCAAAAATATATTTTGCAATGTTGGTAAATGTGAGTTTGGCATTGCAGAATATGGGGTATGACTCAGCCTCTTCGAAGTAATAGTATTTAAATTTGTCTGTTGGCTGATTGATCTTTTCTTTAAGTTCATATCAAGGGAAAATACCTAAACCCAAATGCTGTAGTTTATAGTGTGTTCTGTGTTGTCCTGGGTTTCTTAATTTTCATTCCCTTTTCTGTAATCTTACTGGGATTTTTTTCCCCATCACTTTAGAGAACAATATCTTGCTGTTCTTGTTTAAGTTGTCAAGGATAAGATTCAGACTTACAAAACCAGTGGGTGTTCTTTTATTTTATGCCAAAAGCTACCCAAAATAACTTCTTCTGGATGCCTTCATTGGTACTGGTCTTGGTATGAAGTTTGATGCTAAGGGAATAAAAGCTGAAACCAGGTGAGTTTTTATGCTTTCTAAAGTAAGTTTGTCACACTGCATCAAAAAAGATTTTTTGCTAAATTTAGGTCCTAGTGCTGGATTCTGAGTATATCTTCCTGTACCTCAACAATTTCAATAAATTCAATATTGAATTACACCTGCTATACAACAATAAAACATAATATATAGATTGATTTTTTTTTTTGTCCCCAAAGAGCTGTACTTCTCTCAAACACTATATCTGGGAGTCCTCCATAGTTGTCTTTTTTAGTTCAGTTTCTTCTGTTGCTGGAACACTATTTTTTTTTTTCTGCTTTTGCATAGTGTCTATGGCCATTTTTAATGCAGTAGAAGGTACCAACTATTTCTACATTAATGTTCATCAGGGATCATTTCTTAGGATGAGATTCTTGGAGGGTCTTTGCTAGTGAGTAGCATTTCAGTGTACATGAGCACATGATGGCTGGTGGCTGTCCTCTGAGATATCTCTGCTCTGAGGAAGGTAGTGTCTCACAGGTTAGTGACCTCTTTTCCTAGGTTGGTTAGGAGCATTACAAGACATTAGTCAGCACTATTCAAGGCTTAATATGTTACTAACAGAGTTGAGCTGTTTTGTTCTTACAGCTCTTAAGTGGCAGCAGTTGCCACCATTGAGGAGTTTGCAGGGCTGCTCTCCCACTGTGGCTGGTCTGCATTGGCTGCCTGTGGTCCATTCCTGTGCTCTAGGGTGAAGGTTTTTTGATTGCATAAGAGCTCAAAGTAACCTCTAGTAAAACTTTGGGGGTCTGCTTTGGCTGTGTTTCTCTCTTTCAGGATTCAGAGGAGAAAAAAAAAAAATGCTTGAGACTATTCTTGCAGTGAATGGGAGTAGAAAGCAGTCCTGAAGAGATGCAGGGCTTCACCAGTTCCAGGAGGAACTGAAATTCATGCAATAAAACCAAAGAGAACTTGTAGGTGTCTTTAATTCTAGGGAGAATTCATGAACATTATGCATTTGGTGACCCTCTTTGGTAATAATAATCAGAGAAAATGCCTAACAAGGACATACAAGGAGGGGTGAAGTTGTTGGGGTTCTTTTAATTTCCACGGAAGCAGCAGCATTAGGGCATCACTTTTTTTTTAAGCCACTTCCAAATAATTTTCCAATCAAACTTTTGTTCTATTGTTTTCTGTTTGAACAAACAAGAAATCTGTCCTGTAACAATATCATTTATATTCTTAGGAGCTCTGATTAATTTGTTTTCATTTTTCAGACAGTAATATAAAGATCTTTGGGTAAGAGAGGGATTTTTTTTCTTACTTGTATGCAGTACAGCCACTCACTCAATAAAGCAGATATTTCTAACTGGCACCTGTACCTCCTATCCCAATGGAAATAGGAATATCATCTAAAGCTTTTATTTTGAGGTTCTTTACTCAAAAGTTTGTTTCTCCTAAAGAGGAGTCTCTCATTAATGGTCACTAACTGACATGCTGGCTTTGATTAGCATATTGTATCCATTGTCCTGGATAAGTCACTTGCTTGGTTAATGTCAGTTAAGGAATCCAGCATTTTTAATTTTTTTTTATTAATAAATACATACCCCAGTAACACGGCTCATCACAGTTATTTGTGTCTCTGGGTGTACAGCTTCAGCTATTTGTCAAGTTGATCCCATTTGTTGTTAAGTGGTGTAGGAATTTTGGATGTGGAGTCAGTCTGCATATACTCCCTTACCCAAAAATAAGCAGCAGAAGCACTTGCTTATGCAGGGTTCCTGGCAAATGCCTGCTATCTACTCATGCAAAATAAACATATCACTTCCATAAACACTCTAGGTATGCAGCTTCTACCCTGTTTGAGATGCATGGCATTTTAATATGAAGAGAAGAGGCATAAATCAATCTGCACTTTTAGGAGCATGCCTCTCTTCCTGATAGATACTTTTTGGGTGTGCTGAGTTTGACGTGCAACAGGTTATATATACCACAGTCTAAATAGGAATGTTTCACACCAGAACATGGCACTAGACCAAAACTAATATATTTGAAAGGCAACCAGGAGACTTGTCAGCATTAGACTGAGAGGATGGTCTGCTTTAAGAGGAAAGGAAGGAGAATGCCTAGATTGATATACAAACAGCAGAAGTCAACTATTTGTGTCAACATTTCAAACTTTGTTCTTTTTTAAAGGAGTAAACTAGAGAAAAACGATGGAAACTGATATGAGAATCATCAGCAGAACACTAGGTATTGTGAAATGCACAACTATAATTAACTTCAAAGGCAATGAATTCTGTGCATCAGTTGGCAGTAGGACAGGAGCTTTGATTTTTAGAATAAAATAGCAGAGAGGTGAGCTTTCTAGTCACATTTCTCATATGGTTAGAGCCCTTTCCATTTCTCTGTGCTCCATAACACTTTCTTATCTTTATATACTACTGTAATTGTCATTAAGCACATCTTGGGAAGCATTATTTTTCATAAAACTGCTACAAATAGTTTGCTTCCCCCTTGCCCTTTGTATTTTCTAGCCTCAGCACCAGGATTTTTTGCCACTTGCCTTTCACCAGTTGATTGGGATTTATTATGTAAGTGTAATCAGGCAGGTGTGATAAAACTGGTAATTACCAGTAACCCCCTTCTTTCATTCTGAGATGTTTCTATCTCAAGTACTCACTACTGTGTCTTGTAGGTGTTCCAGAAGCATGTCTGCATACATATGTACACACTTCGTTATAGTTTTAAAATAAAATCTGGTCACCCATATTTTAAATTGATATACATCAGGTTGTATTTGAAAAGGATCTATGAATAATCCTATGAAAAGTAAACTTGTTTTGCTTGTTGTTGCTTTAGTCAGTCTGGTTATTTCTTCTGTCTAGTGAGATCTATAGAAAAGTTTTTTTTATACTCAAAAACTTGGGATTAATTGAGGTTGCAGTTAAAACTTCTGAATTTCTCTCATACTTGTGATACAAATTTCCTCTTGAATGTGTCTTTTCCATTAGAAGTACTGTGATGGAATATTTTCCTCATGCTGTGTTTAATGTCTTTAGTAACTAAAATTTTACCACATCACTGTTGTGTTCAACTTTTTGAACATCAAAATTACTTCTTCATTAATTTCCCTGTGTTTCCAGCATATCTGTATTAGAGACAATAATGAAAATGCTACATAAGAACTATATTGACATATGCATAGAGTCATAAAATATCTCTTGTTGAAAGAGACCCATAAGGATCCGAAAATCCAACTCCCTGCTCCTCAAAGGACTGTCTAAAAGTAAGTGATCTAAGATCATCATTCAGAGATCTTGTGAACTCTGGCAGGACTGGGGCTGTGACCACTTTGCTGCAGAGCCTGTTCCAGTGATCAAACATCCTCTCATTGAAAAACCTTTCCAAATGTCCCATCTGAGCTTTACCTGACACAGCTTCCTTCCATTAGAATGTATTTAGACAACTGAAGGACTATGCTGACAACTTTAAACCTTTCTTCACTTTCCAATTACCTTTGTACATTTTTCTTATGCGTGGCCAAACTTTGCAGGTCTTTCTCCTGCAAATAAAAATCTCAATTTTAAACTTACTGTTTAAATGCAGTCTTTCACCTGTTTCAATGATTTAAAATTCTGAAATATCTGATGTTGTTTATGTGTTTCATACTTTTGAAAATTAATTGGAATTGGATAGAGAAGCTCTCAGCTTCAGGAATGTTTGGATTTGGTCGGGGTTATTTATATATATATGTATGTATTGAGATGTCTTGTGAGAGTGTTTAAACAGGCTTGACATCTCTCTTCCATTTATGTACAGTGTACTTTTTACAGATATAAGAATAAACCTGGTTTTTACAGGCTAGTCAAAAGGTGCCCTTAATTACTTTCCTCGTTTCTGTCTGTGTTGAAGTGTGCCTAATCTTAAATTAATTTTATGTCTCTAACTTGTTCTGTGTCCAGATTTAAAAAGAAAATTCTTCAAATTAAAAGGACATTATTGAAAAGAATTTTTTTTTCTATGCAATTTTTAAATGAAAGACAAATCAGCAGGCGGCACCTTCTAAAAGGTGCACAGAGGGGTCAAGAGATCACAGTGTCTTTGCTTGTGCTGCCGAGGTTAAGCCAGCTTCCTAACCTTTTCTGGGTGACATTTCAACAGTGACACTCAAGAAGCAGACCCTCCTGTTTGAAGTAGCTTCTCAGGTTGCAAAAACTTACTGATCTAATCCAACAGCTGGCTGTCATCTAAGCTGGTAATCCTGTTTACTCTTCTATCCCAAACTGGCTATCTGGTCTTGTCTTCTCTCTTGCTTTGACTCTGCTACTTACTGTTCAGCCAGCATGCTTTGCCAGCAAAACAGACAGTGATGGCTTTTATTCTTCCCTCAAAAACCAAACCAAAAACTGTTTCTTGCCAATTTATTGAGGTAAAATGTCCAGGAACTGGCTCAGACAAATGCCTATGTCAGTGATGAGGATGCTGGCAGATGGGTTGGTCTATCCTCCTTGGAACTGCAGCATTTCCTATTGAACTCAGAAGATTCTGTCCTACTCAGAAAGGGCTGATCTCTCCCAAAAGAGACCCTTAACATTTGTTAAGTCCTCTTTTACCTACTGCTTGTCCTGTTAGCTTGATCTACCAAACCTTACATTCTGATTTGCAGCACATCCTTGTGATGGATACTGGTAATATTTCTGAACCAGCTACCATAATTCAAGAGAGCCCATCTCTAGCCAGAGAGAGCCTTGAGAGCCTCTCCCTTTGCACCATAATTGTGCAGAATTCCTTGGGACACCAGCAGGAGTTTTGACTGTGCAAGTGATGCTGAATAAGGTCTCTAGTTTACAGGACTAATTACCCCATACTTTGATTTGGCTCAAAGAGTGCAATTACTGCAGGAGAAAGTAGGACTGGAAGAAACCATCTCAAGGCAAAATTTGTTTAATTAATATCTTTTTAATTAAAGCTAGTGAATCTTTGCTCTGTTTCTTACTATGCTTTTTACGCTATCCCAAGACAAAATTTGTATCCAAACTGCTGTGAAGAAGATGAAAATAATCTATGCTTTTTGCTGCAACATTTGGCTCTGTGTTTTTTGTTCACAAATGTTATCTGTAGCTGCCAATGACTGTTGTCATGAGGTACTTTTTTTTTTCTGTTACATGTTGGCTTTCCCAGTAGACTTTTACTTTTGATTTTCCCAGAAGGTTTCAGTGATTTTTTTAGCATCACTAGCAATAAAAAGATCTCCCAGAAGGACAGATTTTACTTCCAGCTGGGTTCTACAAGTGACTTGAAAAGTCTTAATAACTCATGCAGAAAGTGGCTTATATTCCCAGGGAATTACTTAAATTACTCCTTTTCTTACTTCAGCTCTGAGTTCAAAGGGGATTCTTATGACACCCACACCACAAATTCTGTCTTTAATTCAGAGGCCAAAATGACATCAAACAGGAGTGAAAAGCCCCTCTGCTGTCCTCGCCAGCTGTGCAGTGAGCTTTTAGCTCAGGGGAACTGTGATACCCAAAAACCTTCTAAGAGGCCACTTGTTCAGCAGCTCTTTCAGCTGCCTGCAGGAGCAGCCTGCAGAGCAGTGCTGCTGGATGCTGGAGAAGTCCCATTATGATAAATTATGCATGATAGTGGTACCTGCTGCTCCCATATCTGATGCACTTTGAATTCAGCTCGAGTTTATTTGAGGGACTCAGTACCTCTTGCAAACTGCACTTTCATAAATTATTACTAATTAAAAATAGCTTAATGTTCAGCAGTGCTTAGAACCACAATTCCCATCGAAGTTGGCAAGTGTGCTTACAGCATTAAGTAGGTCTTGAAGCAAACCTTGTGGACCAGGTACCAGATTCAGATTTAATTCCTGTATGTTTTTTGCCTTCGTGAGTAGGCATGCTGGTGTAAGAAACATATTTTGTTTTCAATTATTTTGTGACTTTGTTCTTTAAAAGTATTAAATGTGCTGTCTTTTTTATGTGGTTAGTAAATGCTCTTTTCCTCCTCATTTCAAGTAAGTGACAGTTGGTGCAAGTAGCTCCTATAAAGGACTTGTGTTGGAGTAACTGAGTATCAGGTAAATGTTGTAAACTGAAGAATCTAACAAAGCTAGTGATCTTTATCTTTAGAATTTTCAAGAATAGGATCTTTAACAAATATTTATTTTTCCTCTTTTTCCTTCTTTAAAAAATGCAAGCTGTGAGTTCTAATCCATTTCTTTACCCCTTCAATTCTCCCCCTAGATATCAATGATAGATCTTAGTATCTAAAAAAAAAATGCAAAATTGATTTTGTCTTTTTGAGCTTTTTTCTCTCAAAACTCCAGGCAGGAGGAGATCCTCTGTGGGTCATATCTTTTTAGTCTTAGCAAACTGGCTTTTTGCACCATCTTTTGATATACAACTCTTACAATAGAAAAATTATGATTTTGACACGTGGAGAATCTAGATGCCTAATAAGTTATACTAATTTTACTGGTTTGATTCAATTTGGACAAAAAACTATGCACCCTGAAGAAAGTAAAATGTGATGTATTGCCTAGTGCAACTGACTTCTGCAAAATTGGGAACACGAGCACATACAATTCGAATTTTCCCTTGCTTATTTTTCTTTTATTCTGTCTGTCCAACCTGTTGCTGCTGAACAGTGAATGAAATAGAAATGATGGCAGTGATGTGTCAGTTGTTGATAAGTTAAATGCTATTTTAAAGGCTATTCAACTCCACATTGTTTTTCTGGTCAGTTGTTCCTGTCATTTAAATTATGATTTCAGTAAATATTAAAACAATCCCCCCAATACTGCAGCTCCCTTGATATATTTAACTTGATTTATTGTGACTCATTGTCAAGATGCCTTGAGGGACAGTTATAGCTCCCCTTAGCATTTTAAACAATGTGAAAATGTTTTCATTGTCTTCAATGAATTCAGCTAGAATTTCCAGCTCTGTTGCAGTTAGTTATTGAGGAATGCTCTGAAAATTCATTTTAAATGCTCGCTTCTCTTGAGCCTGATGAAAATGTAGATCTTCACCGGCAGGACCAAACCCAAGGATTTGTCTTTTCAGTTTTGGTTTTGTTTCCTTTTTTCCATCTCACGTCTGAGTGTTATGGCATAACATGGGAAAAGCAAAGCAGCGTGAAAGAGTCAGTCTCTGTGCAACTGCATTGCTGGAAATTCAAGGGCAGGCACTGGCTGGCTGGCTGGGGGATGCTGCTGCTATTTTACCTCATTCCCCAAGGCTTCTAATTTTATTTCTCTCAGGTACCATAAAGAAAATTAAACACTTTTAAGATTTTTTTTTTTTTTGTCTGAATGTCAACACATTTCCCTTTTCAAATAGAAAGCATGCGACTTCTTTTCCCTTAGTTTAGGGGAAAAAGCTTCGTCTGTGCAGTAGGGTGTTGTTTGGTAGGATATGGGGTACCTCACCTCAGGTTTTCTTTCTGCTCAATTCAAAATAGTTTTGCATCCTGTATCACTCACTGAGACAGATCTCAATCACTCAAACCTGGGCTTCCCACTTCCTAGCCTGTGATATTTGTCTTAGTTTGCTCTTCTTGTTCCTGAAAAATAATTTCACTGAAAGCATTCTCAAAATGGATTGTGTTCCATTGTCAAAGTGTTTGCATGAAACATGTTGAGTTTGATGAGTTAGCACATATTTAACAGACTGTACAGATCAATCTTAGTGCCTAAAAAGTTGGCAGGAGAGAGAAGATGCATAAAAATAGTTGCAAACAGACTACAATGGAGTGAATGCTGAACAGGCATTTTTGCAGACAGTGAGGGAGGTGCTGTTTACTTTGAGCCAACTCATGCTTTGTTAATTCTGTTACTGGCAACTTGTCTGGGATTTGAGTCTCTCCATTTTGACGCATGAAAACTTAATCTTGCATGACAAAAATGCAGAATGATGAGTATGTGTTTCCAATTTTGAGAAGGCTGTTAAGGAGGATCCAGTCCTGTGCTAATGGAAGTCCTGCTGCTACTGTTGTGTAGTGGGAAAAGCAAGACTTGAAGGGTTGCACAGATAAGTGCTCCACTTAGCATTACATAGGGGATAGCATTTCAGCTAATGTGCCAGGCTCATTTCCTGCCAATTCCCATTCCTGTTCTTGGTTTGTTCTCCCATTTCCCCTCTTGGTATAAGAGGGAAGGCTTCAGAGACTTTTATTGCCAGTGACTGTGGTCTAAGCCCATTCCTTGGCCTTCCTTGCTCTTGGTTACCTTGTGGTGGTACTGGCATGCAGAAACTAGAAAATAGGCTTATTCTATTACCTCATAAAGATTACTGGAGTCCCTGGAATCCTTGCCACTAAGGAATGGAGAAAACAGTGATATTGCAGCATACCCAAAATTTAATATTTATATATATATTACTCTTGCATCCATTGCTGAACTGGAGGGCTTTATCTTCTTCTTTAATATTCTCAAACCATATTATGGGTTGGTGTACTTTTAAGGACTTTTTCTACACTTAGTCCTGCATTTCTAGCTATTGGGCCAACTTTATAAAATTGAGAGTTTCAAAATCAGGTAATTACTATGCAAAACAGAGCTCTGTCATAAAATGTGTCTCTGTTGTAAATGGTGTAGAGGTAGACAAAAGATAAAACTTTTGTAATCTGGCCCTTACATGTTTTAGAAAAGCACTGTATGTGTTTATTTGAGCCAGTAATGTTTAAATAAATTTTAACTGCATGCAGAAAAATCCTGTAAAAAAAATAACAGCAACAACAAGATTGGATGCTAAATTGTGGGAGAACAGCTTGAGGGATGCTACTCTCTGAAGGCTGCAATTCCAGTTTTGAATGTCACAGTTTTATTTTTAAATTTGGGACTCTATGTGAAACCTCCAGGACTTTCACCTTTTTGCTTCCCAGCTACCATGACTGTTTTCCCTTGGTTTTTTTACCTTTTTGGTGGCATCAGCTTGCTCAGTCACTGCTACAGAGCTAATCAAGCAGTCTGCTCTGCAAACACCCTGCACTGTTCATTCCTTCAGTGTAGCTTTTTCCCTTTGCTCTGGCCAGCGTGTAGTGGATTGCTAGTGATCCATTCTCTTCTGTTGCTGGTTCTGTGGTTATGCCCACCATATGTCACAAATGATGGTGCAACTTCTGTGAATGCTTAGAAACTTTTCAGAAGTATGTAAGAAATGAGAAATCATTAACTTGATCCTGTTCTCTGCTGGCTTTTGTTGCACTTGCTGTTCTGATTTCCCTGGCCATCACTGTTTCTATTTTACTTACGTAAGTTCCAAGTTTTTACCTTTTGCATAGTTTGTAATTTTCTCAAGCACTTCTTAGAATAATACTCCTGAACATCTGCACTATCAAAATGGGATCATGCGTGTGTGCACTAATCCCTAGTGGATACAAGCTTTGTGAACCATTTCAGGCACTCAGATAAAATAAAAATACATAGTGCAGTCATCTGCACTTCAAAATCCTCACCAAGAGATATACCCTGGTCCTATTTGTGTTGGTGTAAATCCAGAATCCCTTTATAGCTGTTAGTGGCTTTAATATAGATTAACCCTGTTTTAAATGGAATCAGGACTGGGCCAGTTGCATGTTGACTTTACATCTTAAATGGTGCTACTGGATTTATAGGAATTTCGCAAGTGCTCAGTTTTCTCAGGTGGGGACACTCTGGCAATATTTTTGTTATGAGCTTTAAAACTGGCAATGTGCAACATTCCTTTAGGTTGCAACAGGCTGATCCTGCCTTTGAAACTATGATCCCAGCTTACTTACCTTGTGAAGTTGCATTTTTAGCTCATTCACTAAATTTTGCTCCCAGCTGTGCTCAGAAAGCAATGTAGAGGAGTAACTTGTAACAGTATTTGGTTCCATTCTTGAGAGACAGCAATGGGTATAATTTGGAGCAGAACCTGAGATGTAATGTCCTATTACTAAGACCAAAAAACTTACTTTAATAAGTGCCATTTGAAATATTTAACAAGTTATCTGTAAGCTTCGTAACAAATCATGGTTTTTATTTTGCATGTGTAAACAATAAAATAATAATTATTTTAAAACCTGTTCAGATTTGAAAAGTTAAATATTAGCAATTAACAATAAAGAGGATTACTAAAAATCTCACTTCTCAATGAGAGAGCACATTATTTGATGAAGCTAATCTTTCAAATGGCTTTACTCCTGTCTGGTATCAGTGAATGAAACAAATGCAAGGGCTGCTTATCTAGTTCTGCTCATGGTATATGGTCTCTTAACACAGTATTATTACTGTAAGGTTAGGATAAATGGAATTGGAGACTTGGTTAGTAGTGCTTGTGTTGTTTGGTCTTGAGGAGGGGATCCTCGTAATCTGTTTCCCCATGGTTTGCAGGAAACAGCCTAGATCTAGGTGGGGATAAGGAAAGAAAGAAGTTCCTGGGAGATACAGGATTCTGTGAGCAGATTACCAGGATGGATAGTTACAAGTACTCTCATGTCACTTGGAGTGAGAATAGTCCATCTTTTCAGTCAGGTATGCATTATTCTGAATATGCTCCTCAGTGGCTTTGACACTCTGCGGCCATTTCAATTAAAAACTGCTCTGCTAGCTTTGGATGTAAGGCTAGTGAAGGTTCTAGAGAGGGAATGAGAGGGAGTGCAGCCGGCATTCATCCCACAAAATGCAGGACTGGATAGGCATTCTTGAGCTCCACCTACAGTCAAATCAATGCCGTGCCTAAGAGTGCGGGTTTACGTGAGCACCATTCCCACAGCTGAAGTTGCTTCCATGTTTTCACAGCATGGTTGTATCAGAGTGGTGCTCTGGGGGCTGCTATTCCCTGTTTCTGAGCGTTGTGCTGAGAACTTTGTAATGTTTTTGGTGTTGCTGCTGGGATATTTAAGTCTGCTTTGGCTATCTGCACCTGACTTTCTGTTACACGTGGATGTGCCCAGCTTTTCCTGACTTGTACTGAGAGCAGGTGCAGTTTGAGAAGCCGTGTTGGACAGATCACTTAATGTTTTTTTCCCCTGCCTTTCTTGTGTGTGAGTTGAAAATAATGCTTTTGAAATTGCTTGGAAAAATTAGGCCAAAGGGCGCTACATAATATGGTATCAGCATATTTAAATGGAATAGTTTACGTTGTGAGGAGCGTGGAGATAGAAGTCTAATGTCAAGCTGAACTGCATCCAACTAGAATGATGAGTCTCTGAATTTAGAGGAGCTATCATTTGGGAGGGACATGACTTTTCTTTTTAAATTGTGTGGTGTTCTTAGACATAGTCTTAAAGGTTCAAAATGCAGTCAGGCTTTAAATTTCTGACAGTTTTCTTCTTCCCCCTACATACTTTTGAATAAGTTTCCTTTCTCTTCTCCATTCCCAGCATATACATGTATATCTAGCACTAGTAATACAGGACCAAAAGGAAGTAAAATTTGAGGTTTTGCCACTGTATTCTTCTCAGGCTGGTATAAAGTGCACCCAGGACATATTTTTTTCCCTCTGAGATTAGTAAGAGTTATCTTCCTGCTACGGGTCCCCCGAGACCACTGGAAAAAGGATGGGTCAGTGATTCCTTCTCAATGTCACTAGAACACACTGCTCCTCAAAGCGATAGAAGAACAACAGTGGGAGACAAGAGGGGTTATCCAAGGGGTTGTTTGCTTACTAACTGCATCAGCTGCTGTCCTATCATCTGCTTCATCTGAGCAGATGTTGAATTACTATTCTATAACTTCAGAGGATTGTTGCCTTCTTTTCTCACCTTCTCTTTCAGCCTCCCACAATATGGTGCTTTACACTCCACCCTTGTCTTTTGCCTGCTCTGGTGTTTAAGGATTAAACTGAACAACATGACTCCAGGACAGAGAACTTGAAGATTCAGCTTGCATTGGGATCTTCTGCTACAGATGCTGAAAATACCACAGTTTTGACTTTTTTTCTTTTCCCCCGAAAGGTTTAGTTGCTCTAAAACATATGCTTAAAATAGACTGCTGTCTCCAAGACTCGTTCTCTGTTAATCAGCAGCAAACAAAGTAAGCCAATGTGGACCATGTGTGTAGAGAAAAATCAAATGGATGAAGACATAATCAGAGCAATTCTTCTACTCAGAGTAAATATTAACAACAGTGTTTTATTATAAACTATAACTGAGGACATTAACTTACTGGGGAAAATAATCCTTCTTGATAAACAGGCACATGTTGCTGTTGCATCAGGTGCTGACAGAAGCAATATTATCTAGATTTCAGTAAGTCTGCCTACATGAGGGTCTGTCTATAAAAGGGTGCTTTTTGATGCAAAAGAATATTTTTGTGGAAGCGTTCCTGATTCCAATTTGATTTTCCCACTTGCTTTCTCTTCTTACAGAGTTAAATAGGTTTCATTTCTATTCACATTTTTGCAGCTACAAGAATAGCCTATATACATATTTATCTGCACCCATGCATATTTAGCTAGATGTGCTTTGCAAATTGCAATACTATCAGAAGCTTTTATGCAAAGGTAAGCCTCACTTTTGGTCCAAATTTATATTTAGATTATTCTGTCTTTTATTCTTGTATGTCTGAATCTGGGTAATTCTGTTTGTGTCAGTGGCAGTGCATATCAGATTCGCAGCTGAAGCAGAGACACAAAGGCACCTTAATCTGTTTTACTGTTGTGTTATATTTGTAATAGAGAAAAGAACTTTAGTCCAGATCATAGCAGCAAAAATAGAAATGTTAATTTTAATTAAAAAAAAATAATCAAACCCCCACTCCCAAAAAACCATGCACAGTTCATTAATAGCAATGGAAGACGGCAGGATTGGAAAGCATTGGTTCCATTTAGGATTATACAGAAGAAAAATTGCCTGTGTGATTTTGTAGACTTTGTTTGTCGGCTTGTCTGCTTGTTAGTTTTCCAGTGGAACTTGCTAAATGCATGGAAATCAAATTGTTTGATACAGCAGCAACAAAAGCAGGAACTGATCACTGTGAATTCATGTACTATCAGAAAGAAAGCAAACAGAAAAAAATAGGCAGTAGATTAATGCAAAGATGGAAATGGGCAAGAACCTTGATCCATAAAAGAAATCCCACATATCTTCAATTTTATTTTGGCTGTGGTGATTCATGTCTCTTCAGAAGTTTCTCAACAGCAACAACTGTTGTATGCTGCCTTTGAAACCCACATGCTCCCACTGAAGCGGGGTTTGAATCAGCATGGAATTTGGCTTATCAGACTGTGTCTGGGAAGCCAGCAGTTTTTTTCATGCCAGATTGCATCTGGATTAAAAACTGAAGAAAAATGTAGTGACACATTCTGAAAAGAAAAAGACAAGCTTTATTGGCTTCAGTGAAATCTCATAATCAGATAAATGTTTCATACTTTGGATATAAAAGTTATTTAGGCAGTAATTGTATTCATTAAAAACGTGCTTTAAAGTTAATGTTGCTGGAGATATTTCAAGTATTAGAGATGTTCACATAAGTCACTCTTTCTATTTAGAAATCTTCTGATCCTCATAAGAATGTCATGCTTTTTGATGTGTTTATATGAAAATCAGGATGGAAAAACAGGCTATTTTGTCTGGAAGTCACAAACACAAAATAGTTTTGTTTGTGATCATGTCTTAAGAAGACACTGATGCAACATGCTAGAGCAGTATGATTTTAATTGAGCAGTGATTTTTTTGTGTCACCCTGAAGAAAAAATGAATGTGCTTTAAGCCTACATTAGTAGTCTGGACAGAAAATCAGAAAATAAAAGTTCATATCTTTATTTAGGAGGTTAAGTTGGCTGAAATTGATTCTCTTCCCTAAAAGGAGTCTGATCAGCAGTCCTGCTTCTCACCAAGAATAGAGAACACTTTGGTGGCTGCAAATTGAATGATAACCTAGGAGAAACTGTATGATTGCCAACACCCTCTCCTGAACATTTGTCAAAAGCATAGCTGTGGAAATTAGCTATTTCTAGCTAATCATAGCTAGATTATAAGTAATGTCAGTTTGATGGAGGTGAGGAAAGAAAGGGGCAGGAATGGGACTGTCAGAGTTAATTCTGCGAAATGACATCTGGCAAAAAAAGCACTTAGGGTTATTTGGACAGCTTGCCCAGAACAGCGTATTTCTCACCTTTGTCATTCATAGAAGTGGTAGCTGCCTGTACTAGATGCATTTTTGTGTAAAGCTGCAAAAAATATAGGTCGTGTTTAAGCAAGCTGTCATAAAGTTTAAACCTAAAAGGGTAGTCCTAATATAATAAGTAGTTGGGTTGCTCACTACAGTGCTACGGTTCTTATTTTTTTTTAAAAAGTGGCATATCAATCTGTGTTTTGGGTTAAAACACAGCACAAAGCCAATAAAATCAAGTTTTATCACTGTCTGTATTAAGTGTCCTGGAAGAATGAAGGCTGAGGTGTTTTGACTCTGAGAAAAGCATGTCAGCTTTGCAAGAGTCTTGCAGATATGAGAAAAGATGGAGAAGGAAAAAATATAAACTAACAGTAATCTGAAATCTCAGCAGTTTCCTCCAGTTTTATAATAAAACAAAACAAAATGAGATGACCAACTCTCACAGCATGCCACCACTGGAGTTAATATGTCACTGGTTGATGACAGTGATTATGATGTTAAAAAATGCCCATGTAAAGCACCCCTAGGATTCATTAGCAGATAAAATTATGAAAATTCATTTTATTCAAAAAAATTCATTTTATTTCAAAATTCATAAATATTGCTGAGAAATGAAGATTAAAATACTGGCTTCTACATGGGCTTTTGGAAAGAACTGGCTGATAGAGGTGGAGTAACAGCTTACATAGCATAGGATGGTCTACGACAATGGAGGAAGATCTCCCTTGGTTTCCTCGGCACCAACCAATTCCTGAACATAGCTGGCCTAGCCATGTGCATATAGGTTCCTTCACAAATTAAAGGATTTGCTCTGCTATTTTCCTGTAGGTCTGAAGTTCTTCTGAAGCATTCTATAAATGACAGTCAGGTCCATCAGGCTCTTACTCAATTTTTCAGGTATGTGGTGACTATTGGGACACACAGGGTTCTGGATTTGCGTCCCACTAACATTAGCTGTAATGACAGACGGGACAGACAGAGGTCATAATTTAACACTAGCACAATTACAGGGTTTAGGATCTTTTCTTCTTGGCTTTTTTTTCAGATGTGTTTAGCATGCCCTATCCTTTTTTCCTTACAGTAGGAGTAGATTTTCCTTCCACTTTCCCAGTAACCAGATGGTACTGCAATCACAGAGCATGCAGGTTCACGTGGGGTTAAATGGTTTTCTCCATTTCAGATTTTGTGCCGACCAGATTTAAATTCAACAGTGTTTGTTTAGGATTCTGTACTCAGCACTTTGTATTAGATGAGAAGAAGCCCTGCATTTAAATTATTCAGTCTTTAGGACTGATGAAAATTGTCAATCACCTTCTAGCATATTTAACTTATCCTAAAGGATGCTTACAGGTGCAAAAATTCACATCCAGTTGCATTTATATACCTTTGGTTTATTTTGTCACTGAGTGATTCTGTCTTCCTAGCCTTCTGATGTATTCTTGTGTTGCGCTACAGACAGTGGGCAGAAATCAGGTTTTGGCTACAAAAATAATAAATTCTATTTTCCTCAAATTGATAAGACTGACAGAGAAACACATAACATGGAAACATTAAACATTCCACAACATTAAATAACAATGGCTGGTATGTCCTGCCTAAAGTAGGAGAAATACCACTTACAGCAGGTTATTTTCTTGGCATTATCTGCAGAGTCAGTAAGTATTATAATTATTTCTGATATTTACATTCTGTCCAGGCATCAGGAGAAAAGATGGTGTTAACCATGAAATGAAAACAGGGCTTAAGTGAAGGGGGGATAGGACATGAAATCCAGAAGGGTGTGTGTGACAGACCTGAACCAGACAACCACCTTTCCCATCCCAGAGAGTCAGAATGCTTCCACCCGACATCAGGATCATAATGTTTCATTTAAAACAATTATTAAGTAAATAGTTGGCATGATCATTCGAGGACCAGCCTTTTCAGAAACCACATTGGGGTGCAAGGCCCAGGCCTGCTTGGAGTGGGCGAGGCATAAGGTTGGCTGCCTGTGACAGCGTGTCCCAAGTGTCCGATTGCCATGAGGGCAGAGGATGACGTGGGCATGGGGGTGGCAGGGACAAGGTCACATGAGACCCCAGGTTGGCACCTCCTGGGTGCCCAGGGTCTAAGGAGAAACATGGACAGTGTAGGCTGCCAGGTGAAATGTCTCCTCATGGAGGAGCTGGAGGCAGCGCTGCCCCTGAAACGGGGTGGCTGTGGGGGGCTGACAGCACTGCATTTGCTGGCTTGGGGCTTGATGTTAGTAGGGAGTTGTTCCTGACATGGGTGTAGTTTCATCAGGAAAATCCCAGCCTGCTCTGCCATTGGAGAAAAAGCTGGTCAGGGCAGCTGTGTTCTGCCTCCTGAAAGAAGCCCCATGGGCATGGTGAGCTAACCCCACAGTGGGAGATGTTTGTGCTTTTGAACTTGTTCTGGGTTTCTGGCTACTTCAACCAAAAGAGACAGCCCCAGAGAACTGGCTGATAGGCTGAAATTCATGTTCATTCATTGCACATTTGCCCTTCTGCAGATGAAGATCATCAGTCAAAAGAAAACTGTTGTTTTTATGCCACATCCCAGTCTTGAAACAAGATGAAAGCCAATTGGTAATCTCCGTATGGTAACAGCCTTTAGTAAAAAGATGATTCAAAGAGGAGTGATGGTTAAAGCATCACTATTGAGAAGTGGTTACTGAGCCAACACTTGGCAACTCTTTAAAACCATCTGAGAGAAAGTGCCACATCCAGTTCCCCTCAGAGTGGACAATGACAGTTTCATGGGGGAGTGTTTTTACTGAGCCTGTGGTTACTTTGTCCTTCCATGGTGATTTGAATTTTTGTGAGAACCTCCTTATGGACTTTAGAAATACCCAAATATAATAATGAGGAGCTAGAAATACCCACCTCTGATCAGACCTGCGTGCATATGCTTCCAGAAGGGCAGTATAGATAACATGTTTTATTTTTCCATATTTAGAAACTTTCCCTAGTGCTACTGAGCAAGGCACTCAAATTCAAAGCTATGCACTTTTTAACTACATCCTGCAGGTCTCTGTACTCCCTTTCTTTTTTCCTTCTAGTGAATCTGGATAATTTTTTTTGAAATATCATTTTCTGCCTGACTCAGCAGTTGTCTCTATGATAAATATGAGGGACAGGAGAGGGGACAGGCTTTTTATCTGGCAAAAATTTAATGAGGTATGTGTTTCTTTCAGCACTTAGTGGGAATAAAACTCTCTTTGTAAAAACCTCTGAGAAATTTATCCAGCTGAGGGCTGTCGGATTTACGTGGGCTTTTCTATTCATTTGCTAGCTTAAAAGAGAAAAATCAAGCCTAGCAGTCAGGTGTACCATGTAGGTGTGAGATACACCCCAGAGGACTACGGAGCTGATGAATAGTTAGCTTCCTATAATGCCAATTATCTCATCCATGATATATAATAATACTAATTTTTTAATGATTTCAGAAATTCCCATGTAAGGGAGCTCTGCAAAATCAATGAATCCACATTAAAAATCATCAAAACACTTCGTTTAGACCTCTATTTTTCTTGCTTTATGATAAATAGTTGGGAGTAATTGATTTTACTTTATATAACTATTTATGATGTTTCCAAATGAAGAAGGTTTGTAAGTACATAATTTGAATGTAAAATTGTGGCTTCCTCATCCATTTTCAGTCCTAAAGTATTTTTTGGATGATTTTGAAGTGTATCAGGAAAAAAATAAAGAAAGAAATATGGGCTGAATCTTTAAATTAGCATGATGTCTTGGGGGGAATAAGTGGCTAATCAAAGTCAACAGCAGCATGTCAAATAATTTATTGGAGCTACAGGTGGCCAGTTGTCAGATGTGTTTCCACTGAAATACTTGCCCATTCCTCAAGATCTTTTCTTCTGTTGTTGTTTTACTCATTTGAGGTGAGGGGATCATGCTGTCATTTTCATCACTGAAACTTGTACTTACTCGTAAGTTTGGAGTGTGCCTAGGAATCATAAAAGGAATAAATCCTTGCAATTTGCCAAGAACCTGAAACCCTCACTTCTGGTAATCTGCCTGTCATTTGCAACCAGGGAGATGTTAATATGAAAAACAGGTATTTTAAAGGGCTTGGAAAAGAGAATAAATTTCCATCACTTGTACAGCTGCTTTGTGCAGTCACCCAACAACTATGAAGGTACCTACACTGTTTAAATCAGTTTATGACTTTTCTGTGTTTTTTGGAGGAATGCCTAAACCAAATAAATGGGTAAGCTTCTATGCGAGCCATTTTATCAAATGTATTTCATAAATCTCCTACTATCCTCATTCTCTACTGTGATATGTCCCTATCTAGGCCTTGATACTTACATACATTTCCTTAACTTTGTGGTCTCTCTTTCCAACACAAATATGCGTACTCCCACTTTCTACCTTTTTTGAGGTGTAGCAACGTTAACACTGACTCTTAGCACTCAAAGGGTGATACCTATTTGCTATATTTACAATTCATATTACCAGATTTTAGGAACTGGATTTATAATTTCGTTACATTGTCTGTATCTGCTTACTCTTCTGCTGAGGCCTCATTGTGTCATCCACACTGGGCTCAGCATAAACGTATTCTGGGGCAAGGTCAGAAGAACCAGATTTGTGAGGAAGTAGTGCACTGCTGTGAGTTAAAGCCTAAGACAGAGGGTGAGAAATGCTGCAAGGACTCCCATGAGGCCTGAAGAAACAATGGTGTCTCGGGGAAGGTATTTGTATGTTTGCAGGCTGTTTCAGTATTAGAGCTGGTATGTCAGGATGGTGGGCTCTGTAACTAAAAGGGTNCAGGGATTTATTAAGGATGGTAAGAGATATTTAGAGAGCTTTGATTCTGCATTGTCACACAGGACTGAATGATGTTTTCAAGACTGAAGAATTAAGTTGAACTGAGCATTGCCACTTGTAAAAGTGGTAATCCCCTGCAACTCATTCGTGCTGTGATGATTCCACTCTAGTTGTTGCTGCTTACAAGATAATACTGGAATACCATGTCCTTAATTACTACTACCATAACTCAAGGGCATGGCTAAAATATCTAGTTCTTACCATTTCCTGTTTTCTTACCTCAGAAGAGTAGTTTTTCACAAGGCATTTAGGAACAATTTAAACCCACTGTCTTTCAGATTGGTTTTGTTCTGTTTGCTCAAACACCCCAGTTTGTACTTGTATTTTTTGAACTAGGGGAAATTACAAATGTATCTCCTATTTTCATTTACTCTATTTAAGTGATGGAAAATCTGTGGCAAAAGATGTGATTTCCATGGGAAATGTACTTAATGCCTTTTATGCATGCAAAGAGACTTGAAACTTTGGCTTCTACAGTAGAGATGGAGTCATGAAACTTGAAACAACAAAATAATCATCTCCTTAATTTTGTTTGTCTGGAGTATTTTTAGTTCTACACTGAGAGCAAAAGTATACGAGAGTAGCATAGCATAAAAGGATATAAATGTTTCTATTTCTTTCAGAATGATATAGAGATAGTTATGTTCCTGATGAGCAGTGCTTGCACCATTAAGGCCCTTTCTGCTTCTCACCCCACCCCAGCAGAGTGGAGGCTGGGGGTACACAAGGAGCTGGGAAGGGGACACAGCTGAGACACTGACCCCAGCTGACTAAAGGGGCATTCCATACATATGGCATCATGCTCCAGCCTATAGAGCTGGGGGGAGAATATGGAAGGAGGGGATGTTGAGAGTGATGGTGTTTTTCTTCCCAAGTGTGGGTGTGATGGAGTCCAGCTCTCCTGTGAACGGAACACCTGCCTTCCCATGGGATGTGGTGAATGAATTCCTTGTTTTGTTTTCCTTATTAAACTGTCTTTATTTCAATCCACCACCTGTCTCAACTTTTACTCTTCCAATTCTCTCCCCCATCCCACCCAGAGGAAGTGAATGAATGACTGCAAGGAGCTTGGTTGCTGTCTGGAGTTAAGCCATAATAGCTCCATTCCTGCCTTTGTGTAGTTGGGGCTACAGAGCAAGGCTGACAGACAAGTCCAGGTGCAAAATGGATTGTGGCAGAGTGATTTCTTTGGAAGTATTCTCCTTTGTTTGGACTAGAAGAAAAGAACATTGCCCAGTCAAACCTAGTGTTGGTGATGACTGTGACTGCAGTGCAGTGGCAAGCTCTTCCACCAGAATGCAGAAATTTTCACTTTGCTGCTGCTTTCATTTCAAGTTTTTGGTTCTATCCCATAGACTAATCAATGGGACAACTTGACCCAGTACTGAAATGTTCAAATGGTTTAAAAGGCTTGGGGCTGAAGTCATTCTGAATAGTATCCAGTATTTTGCCTTTCATGTCTTGTGGAGTTTTTTAAAGTAGATATGGTGGATTTTTTTCTCATGTAATAGGAATCACAAGAAAATACAAACTAGTCATAACAAACTTCTCTGAATAGTAATTTGAATTTTCATGGGATCAGGGAAGCTTTGGTGTGTCTATTTTTTTTTCTTTTTTTTAAA
Source organism: Trochalopteron elliotii (assembly GCA_024734555.1). Lineage (NCBI taxonomy): Eukaryota > Metazoa > Chordata > Aves > Passeriformes > Leiothrichidae > Trochalopteron > Trochalopteron elliotii. Next base: position 5,590,802 of record JANPWX010000038.1, read on the forward strand.
AGTATAAAATATTTAAATCAAGAACTTGAAAAAAATTAGCATATTTCAGATGAATTGGTAAATGTGGAAAAACAATAACATTTTTTCAACAAGAACAGTGAAACTACATAATCAAAGGACAACAAATGTTTCTTGGCTTGAGGTAGAACTATACAGATTCCCAATGGTGATTTTTAGGCACCTAAACCAGAATGCCCACAACAGATTTACCTGTTTCAAATTTTACTATTTATGTTCACACAGTGTTCATTCTGATGACTCCTGTTTCAATTAGCATTTTGTTTGTTTGTTTGTGGGTTAGTGTTTTTTTTGGTTTAATGAATAATCTATTACTCTGGAGCTCTCCTTAGCAACACAGAACATGAGCTGTGATTGTTGAATGATTCTTGCAAACTCAGATTTTTTCTAGTAGTATCACACACATTATTTGATTTACCTTCAGCTATGTGTGTCTTTGAAGTTTTAATGGAAACCTTCCAGAAATGGTGACAAGGTAAAGAACTACATATTTTCAACATCTCCCATCTCCATGCTTAATTTATAGATAGATCTTCATGTTTGGGCTGAGACAGCCTGTCTTAAAGTTTATGGAATGTGATTTGACAACAAAAATACACAACTCTGTATCCCAAAGCATGTGAGCACTGTGAGGTTAAACAAAATGTTGGAATCCCCCCAGAATACTGCCAGAAAGCAGTGAAATGGCTCAGTGTTCCAAACTCAGGTTTTATCATCGTGCTCTCATTGCTCTGCAGCATGGTGGGTTATGCCCTTACTAGTAACTAACATGGGATTTATTCACAGGAAAAACTTACAAATGTGTTTTGGGCAAAAAAAGAAGGTGGCGGAAAGCACTAATTAAAATCAAACACTTTTAACTATGGAAAGTCTTTCTAATGTCCATCTTGTAGCTGTCTAAAATTGCACCAAAAAAAATAGTATTTTTGTCACCAAGGCTATTATAACTGAGGTTTTCTCCTACAGTTTTCAAAATGCATAAGATCAAAATCCACCTAATTTTCACAAACATGTCTGTGATGCATGGAAATTATTGTGAAACTTTCTGTTATAGGAGATATTTTATTAGCTTTAAAACTTGCTAGTGCATCTACGTAGTTCTCCTGAGAGAGAATTCATAGAGTTGTAGACCTTAGGCTTGACCTTGGAAAGATTCCTGAATTTTCTTTTCTTTTTCTGTACTAACCAATGCAAATGTTAACTAGAAGATAGACAGGACAGAGGGAGAGAATGAACTAATTTTAAGTAAAGTTAATGATGTTTTTATGGCACCATAAATATTAATAGTAATTATCATTACTAGTCGCCTCATAAATCAGATTAGGAAAATAGTGGAAAAGAGCCCTGTGGATTTTAAGAATTTGATTTTGTAAACTGAGAACAGAAACATCCTTGGATTCTATCTAAAGTTCTCTTTCACTTAAAAAGGATATCACATCTATAGCATATAAAAATTTTTAAATTCTTTGCATTATATTTGCTGCCCATGGTTTCTCAGCTTTTGTTCCCTTTTGGGCCAATCTCAGAGAAAACAGAGATCAAAATTATCATTTTTGACAATGGGATGTAGAGCGACTAAACTGCTATGTGGATGGGGAAAACAGATACCTCTTATTCCAACAGTTTCAGTATTGATATCATGAATTGGTTTATAATACACCGTCACTTATGTTTAAAAAACAAACAAAAACTCTGTTCTGATGTTAAAGATTCAACCTTACTTCTTGAAAAACTGCCACTCAAGTGGCAGGTCAACGTACAGGTTAAAGCAGCTTGATCTTTAGTCCAAGATGCAAGGTTTTATGTTAATGATGCCAGATTTTCTTCATCTTTGTTTTGTTCTTCCTAGAATAAATTTCTTTTGGAAAGGATAGTAAGAAATTCCTGACTTTGTATAGGTCATGTTTCCAAATTTTGTCTTGCTAAAGATGTCTTCCTAAAGATCATCTTCTTGATGAAGGAGATGGGGCCAGCAAAAATATTCCATAAAGAAACATCCTGATATATAAGCATTTGAGACTCATGAAACCTTGTTTGTCTTAGAACTTGTGTGTTAAAATAAATGTGGTCCGTTTGTGTTTCAAAATAGAATTAATTAGGTTGGTATACGAAGTATAGAAAAGAAGCATGTTTTTAGGGGATTCAGAATCCACTTAAGCTAAGACACTAAAACCCCCCTAAACTTGTATTTAGCGTTTCTAAGGTACTATAACCGTGCTACACTATCCTGCATCACTGTTTTCCATACAGTAGTTTGCCTCAATACACAGAATATCTGGCCCCATTTTCTAATAAATTAATGGGTACTATGGCCTCAGCAGACCACTGCATTTCATATTTTCTTTCTCTGAATGTTCACAGAGAAAATATGACATACAAAGGACAAAACTCCCCCTCATCCTGCTTTCTTCCTGAAAATATGGGACTTGGATCTGAAGCATCAGTGTGGGTGTAGTTTCAATTCCAATTATTTTGATGATGTTCTCCCACCGCTAAGGCTGAGAATAAGTGCACATTCCCGTTCTTGCTAATCTGTAAATGGCATGGGGTTGTGTTTCCCCAGGGTGGCAGTGCTTTGGTGCAGGGCAGGAGGCAGTGCTGCCCACTGGCACCGTTACCCATAGGAGGCAGCAGGAAGCCAGCTCCCATCTGACAGATCACGTTCAAACATGTGTGCAGGTGGACAGATTGCTTCCAGGGCCAGCTCTGGAGTGCAAGATCTCTAGGGTGGGTCTTGCAGCCTAAAGTCTATGGAAATAAATCACCCTGGGACCCAGGCTTGTTCCATGCACGTCCATGGCAGGTGTGTCTGTGCTGTACTTGTTTTCAGAAGTCAGTATAGGCTGAAGTGGCTTTCTATGGAGGTAGCAATGATCCTGCACAGTCCTTGCTCATTCCAGCTGCCTGATTGGGCCCAGTCTCGTTCCTAAAGAGCTCCTTCAGTACACAGGCATCATGTTTCCTAGCTTTGCTGGTCCTTGATAATTTTTTTGATTCATGGAATGAGCTATACTGTGGGTATGTGGGACTTCTCAGTTCCTGTGCAAAACCTTTGCGTCCCTTAGTTGTTAGCTCAGGAGATGCAGCACGGTTAAAAAAAAAAAATGAAACATCCTATTTCATATAAGGGAGTCCTGCTAAGAAGTCCAAGCAGAATTCATAAGACTTCAGGCAGGGAAACATCTGTATGAGGGGGAAGAGCTAAAAACTGAATCTGTACTATTAAAATGAAAAAGAAGGGAAAAAAGGCATCAGATGAATGGTTTTAGTAGGCTGGTGAAAAATAAGTATGAGAATTTAACAACTTCTGGAAAGTAAGAGGCAGTTAAGGCAAATGCCTCTTTTTTTATATTATCTTGTGCTTGTAGAGCTGGTTGACAGCCCAGAGAATTACTGGTAGGCCCAGAAGGGAAACTGCCTGTCTTAACTGTGACAAAATCTTTGAAAGAAGACACAGCCATAATGTCAGCATTTTCATAAAGGAGAGCAACACTCCAGAGTCCTGAAAATGCTTCAGAGCAGCTTCCCAGTGGGGCTTTGTGAGGAGTTCAAAGGGGCTATGTGAATTCACAGAGGGGAACTAGGTTGTCTTTTCTCCTTTCTGCAAGGTAGGGAGTTATCTGTTCTCCCACTGAGCCAATAAATTGCTTTTAGAGGTGAATAAATAACGTGAGGGGAGAGAGAAGCATTCAGTGGTAGATCTCGGTTCGTGTAAGAACAAGCACTTCCTCCAAAAAGCTGAAGATTCTTTGGGCACAGGCTCCAGACATATGGCCATTTGAATTTTGGTCTCTTGAATAGCTGCCAGATGATGCAAGATCTGATTGCATAGGTGAAGCTTGAAATTAGTCTTAAAACCTCCTAAGAACAACCACTGCCCTTTGAAACAATCCTCCTTGTTCATGGCACAAGCCGAGGGCTCAGAAAGCATGGCCAAAGAACAGCCCTTCTTAGTGCTTCAGAGACAGGAGAGAGTCCTTTTCTTCTAGATAAGAGAAGTGAAATATGCCACTGTGGAAAATGGAGATCCTAGAATGCTAGTGCTGACAAGCTTTGAGAATTCTTGCAGATGAATCCCATGTGGAAAGCCAAATGACCCTGATTCAGGCTTTGGAATCAGCCATGTGTTTTACATGCGAGATGGAAAAGCTGTTCACTTTTAAGTTCTACAATATTTGAATCTATTCCTGCCTGACATGCTCAGTCAGAACGGGTATGACCAATGGATGAACTATGTATTATAGCTGTGATATCATGAATGACCGCTGATACCCTATAGCCTTAAAAATTATGCTAATAAAATTTTTCACTGGGTAATGAAACTATTTTTTCAAGGAAAGACAGGATTGTGGAGAGGAAGCATGGAGAGAAGGGTATTTTCAGCAGGTGTAAAATTATTTTATAAAGAAGACATGAAATTTACATTCCTGATGTGGAATTGTAGTGTTTGATCAAGGGATGTATATTGGTTGCTTGCAGTAATGTATTTACCTGTCAGCACGGACATGAACCTCAGTACAGAGCAAAATCTAATATTGATGGAAAAACTCCTAACTTTGAATTTTCTTTATTAATTTCAAGTTCTTTTAGAAAATGTTTTAGTGTGTTCTGTTAAAATGGACCTCATTGATTTTACTTTTTTTTTCTTTTTTTTTACCTATGCCGTTATGCATTCAAGTACATTGTAGCATCAACAGGCTCTTTTCTAAATCAGATTAAAACATACCATGTTTGATGGACCCATAAATAAAGATTTCTACTTTCACTTCTGTTTCAATCAATATATATCCACCACACAGGGGAAGAAAGCAGAACACATTTTCCCTTCAGTTGTTCTGGATTACCTGAATGTTAGAGATGGAAAAATGTGTTTGAAGTCCTATTGTATAAAACTGAATAAATTAAAACAACCTATTGTGCAAATTTTTGGTACAAGACTGTTCAAAGAAAAAGGAAGTAAGAAACTTAAAGTCACATGCACTAATTTTTTTTTTTTTAAATGGTGATAGATTTTGTGATGAAGCTGTTGAAGCACGAATATTTTACCCTCTTGTAATATTTCAACTTTGTGCAGGAAGCTAATATATATAAAGTTTGGTAAAGGCTGAGAACTTTTTCAAAGATTGTTTGAGACAGAAGTCAAAGTAACCAGCAGCTCTTTGTCAGCAATACAGTTGCTGGCTACATAACTGTGTGAAGTCTTTTAATTGTGCATTTTATCCCCCATATTCTAGGAAAAATAATAAATTATAGAAGGCTTTTATTGCTCAGACTTCTTTAAAGCTTTTGCAAATTCAGGGCTTAAAGTGCATACAGTTTGGCATGCTAAACATACATTTTCCTGGACTTTTGCAGATTGAAAAGGAAGATTTTTTTCTGAGGTAACTGGAAAAGCCAACCTGCTTGGTAACCAGAAAATTGCTGCATCTGGTAGCAATGCCTGTAGAAGCGACAGGTCAGAAATGTATGTGTAGTAAGATGAGTTGCATTTGAAGTGTTTGCTGTGTCTATCATCTACAGAGTAGCAGGATTTCTATTTCTCAGCAAAAATTCTAATATCTAATGCATATTCTTTTCAGCTGCTTTATCTGCTGTCAATTTATACCTCTGAGTGGTGGAAAATGGCCTTTATCAATGGACAAGAAGACACATTCTTTTCTCTTAGATTTGATGTACTTGTCTGCTTTTTATTCTCTATATTTTTTACGTTTGAAGTATACACTCTTATTTAAACATTCTTGCTTACAAACATTTTTTATTTCTTTTTAAGCCATGACTACTTCAGCAAATGATGCCACTTCTCCAAAGAGGGGTTGTAAAAAAATTAACATTATTTAAAAAAAAAAGAGGAAGATTTATCTTCTGAAGCAGTTCTTCTACAGCAATTTCCTGTATTACATGGATATTCTGAAAATGCAAAACAATATCAATTCAGTAATTTCTTGAGTCCAGGGAGTCCGTGTCTAGCAGTCAGGAAAACAACCTTCAAAGAACATGGACAAAACCCAAATCATTGTGACAGTTCTGAATTTGCAGAAGTAAGTACAGATAGATCTACTGAAAAGGCCTTTTAAAGGTAATGTTTATATGTGTGAAAGAAAACCAAACAAAAATTTAAGATATAACCTGCTTTGGTTTGGGTTTCTTTCTCATATCTATTTTTTCCTCAGCTGGTAACAAATTTTTACCTGTTTTGTTCTGCCTCCCCTGCCAGTTTTAAATTTGCCCTGCCCTACCTTTCCATCTCCTACCAAGCGCTTCCTCTCTTTTGCTGGGACCTAATTTTCTGCTTGAAAACAAACCAGGTGAAAAGAGTTCAGATGCCTGTTTATTTAGAATACTGAAACGCATGGGGGATCATCATTTCATGTACCAGGCACTGTTTATGAACAGTGGGGTCTTATAGAGGTGCTCCCAGGTAATATCCTCCAAGTTCCACACTCAAAATGGTCATTTGTCCTTATTGCAGATCATTACAAGACTCACCCTTCCTACACTGTAGCAAAATCAAAAAGGGTGAGGATAACACTTGAAACCTTACTACTTGCTTGGAGAAACCAAGTCATGCAGCCATTATTTTTGCAGAGGAAAGCTTGTAAATAGGAGAGTAAATCCCGGAGACTTGGAAACAAGATGGCGAATGAAAGTACCCTGAATTTTAGAAATATTTTATTTAACAGCTTCAGCAATTTAAGGTGTATTTACATTCTCAGGTTTTAGCAGAAAGTGTCTCTTCTATCAGCATTATCATTGCTGTTGCTGTAATGAGCACCAGTGTTCAAGGCAAGGTGCAGATGCTCACATAGGAAGAGGTTGAGTGCCTGGGGAGGACACAGTGAGAAACTCTGCTGGTTATTTTAGTTAGTGAAGAACAGCAGTTGGAAATTGGGTCAACACATTCGAGTAGTTTTGGGGATCTGGAAGCTGTGGAGGTCTCTGTACTGGGAACAAAAGTGGTGCTATGTCCTCTGGTGACAGCACACTGCTTTTCCCTGTGGCCTCATCGTCAGCCCCAGGTGGTTTAGTGGCCAAGAGGACCAGTGGTTGGGCGACACTGCATGGGCTGGCTCTTCACTGCACCTTTTCCCTTCTGCCCTTGGGTTTCCCTTACTTGGCTTCTGCTTGGATTCTGTTTAACAAGTCTGCTTGGCTATAGGAAATTATTTGCTAAATCTAAATGCAAGCTGATATTGGTGTGTCTGTCATTTATGTGGAATTTCTTGCTGTGACAACCAGTTTTACAAAACTATGAGACAGTGATCGCGTTTTTCACTACCTGATATTTTTCTATTCAACACAATACGAACATTAGTATTAAAATCAGTTGGAGGAATCTTGATAAGAAATGGCCTATAAAAATGAGTTGTTTGATAAAAAATGGTGAAACATTTCCTCAAGATCAAAGAATGTGATGCAGTTATTATTTTAATATAACTACCTAATTATAATTCCATGTTGATTTTTAATTTAGTCTACAGTTCCCAAACAACATCTAAACTGAACAGAAGTTCAGATCTCTGGCTTTTCTATATTCATTGACTCTAGTTAAGGGACTGTTTAGGAACTGATGAGCAATATTGAAGCTAATGGACCTGAAAAGGGGTTTGCAGTAATTTTATTGGTAATGCGGAAAAAATTAATCCTAGTTTTAAACCAGCTTCCCCCAATTTAGTAAATTGTCCGAGTTGTTAAAATAACAATAGCAGTGGATTTCAGAAGACAGGGATTTGAATCATCAAGCACAGACAGAGGCATCTTGCTATACAGGTGCCTGCAAGTGCAGTAATTTTAAAGGTGTGAAAATGCTGATGAGGGAGGAGGACAGACAGCAGTGGTTCAGAAGATGTGAAGCCCTACCTGAAGTCCCCTCTTAAGGGTTCAACTACTAGCCACGGAATGGCTCAAATGTTAAAAAGATCAAAGTTTCAGATTGTCAAAATTCAGTGTATTGATTCAGAGTTAAATTGAGTTACAAGCTTTAAAAGTCAGCACAGGCCAGTTCACACACAGGCTGCTTTACAGGCAGCCAAGAGCAAAGAGAAGAGAGGGTGGAGTGTAGAAGGTAGTTCTGTACTGATGGGAGCACTTTTGACAGGGGCTTGCAGTATTGGAGCTTCACTGATTAAAAGGTGGTGTGGATGTAAGAACTAAGGGACTAAAGAGAAAAGAAGAAATTCCTGTGTGGAGAGAGGAAGGAGGCAGAGAGCTTTGAGCCACATTTAAAAACAAAATTTTATTACTTTGGAAGGTGTGTGTAACAAAGCTTCTCAAAACAAAAAAATGACATCTCTATTAAGTCAAAATGGAGTTTTATGAATAACTGGGGGTTAAATTTCTGTGACAGGAGTTATAATTACATGCTGAATACTAGTGTGTTAATTGCTGATTGGAAGTTGGGTTAATTTTCAAATGATGGAAGAAAGAGCAGAAATTTTGTTCTTTGAAGGGAGAGAAAAATGAGAGGTTTGCATAGGTGTTTAACAGCATAATAGTGTGTTTGGTAATAAGATTTTTTGCTAATTTTAGTGGCATATGGATAATGCTGCAGTATCCATATAGGAGTAAGAATAATACAAAGAACATTACCTGCTAACATTAACTGCTTTGCACTTGTTCTCATGAGTATTTTGGATAGGCACAATATTTGGGAGCATCTGCCAACAAGAAACACCCCAAGAAGCAAAATTCACAAACAGGATATAGAGTTTTAAACTAATTTTTTTTTCCTTTTTTTTTTCTCCCTTGCTTCCTTGTATAGACACTACCTTTCTTTCCCCTTTCATCTTTCTGAGCTGACCACTTCTATTACTTTCTTATTTCTGCTGAGGCTGGTAAGCTGGTTTGATGCATTCAGCAGTCAAAAGTGCAGTTCTCTGTGCATTTGTGTTGGCTGACTAAGCAAAGTGAAAGAGGCTGACTGTGAAAGTGAAAAGGTGATTTACGCTGGTGTCATAGTGTTGTGCAGTAATAAAACTCAGGGATTGTTGGACACACATTATATTGTACAATTATATAATTATAAACAATATAATTGGAGGCAGTTGAGCTTGAATGCAGCAGGCTGTTATTTAGCAATCATCTCTTTCAAGGCTCATTAAACGCAGATTTATATAGAAAACCAAAGCTTTGCTCTATAAAGGCTAACTGTGTGGTGGCATTTATTCCCCAAAATGTAATGCATAGATCTAAAGCTGTCAACGTCTGTAATGGATTTACTCAGTGATTGTGAATGAGGTTTTTCAGCAGATATGACAATCCTGAGCCCTTTGCCTTTATTTGAGGCATTGTTTCTGAGAGTTTATTTGCCTGTCTGGTTTGGAAGGCTAAAGAGCCCACACATACACACAGCTGTGATCTTAGATTTTGAAATCTGACAAGCAGGGACACTACAGATGGTAAAGTGTTTAAAAAGGTAACAAAGATCTTAAAGTCGTCCATATTTTGGTCTTACTTTAGCCCTTTAATGTTTTGTAGTTCTGAAATGATGAATGAGTTTATGAGGAAGAAAATTAGGAAGCAAAAAGATTTTGTTGCTCCTATCCCAAGGAATTAAGTTTTATTACCTGATATAAAATAAGTTTTTATTTAAAAAAATTAAGTTATAAGAATTTTATTAATAAAGAAGAAAAGCCACAGAACGAAGAATATCCTACCATGAGGAGATCTACAGTATATATGTTGGTCTGGTCTGACTCAACCTTTTAATAGTTGGCAGAAATTTGTAACATAAAGTTGTATTTAAATATTTATATATATATATATATAAACTGAAATTTAGGTGTTTAAGTATTTTTCTCAGGTGTTTTAGTGTCTAGAACTCTACCTGATTTTTAAACAGAATTGTTAAAGAACAATATGAAAAAATAAGACTTGTTCTTGAAAGGAGACCCTGCAGACCTCCTCTCTGAGCACAGCCCTGTGACAGCACAGCTTGACGCTACCAAGTGTCTGGCCCACATATGCTCAAGACACTTTTGCATTTGCTGTCATTTCACGCATGAATTTTTAAATGCTTCATTTTAATGCTGTCCCTGACACGCAGTGTGTTTCATTTCTGTTCCTTCTTTAACTGATTCGTGGGAGCCTGACAGATGCAAGGCTCCTGTGAGTTTTGTCATGCCTCTGATTGCACAAATGCCCTGCCATGATACAGGTGCTGCATCACGGTTTCCAGAATGCAGTACCTGACCTCAGCAGCTTGTGGCTGTCAGCCTTTTAGTAAGTTACTGCATTTTGCATCACTGGCTTTCACATTGCTGGGTCAGAAATGTGTCTGCACAATAATTGTAGTTTACTTCAATTCACTTATGATACTGGAAAATGTTAATTATTCAAGTGTCAGTTACTGTAGATAGATGTTTTGAATGAATGTAAAGCTTTGTGCTGTTGTTTTCTTTAGCAACTGAATCTTAGGTTTAGCCTTTGGTAACTGTGATGTAGAGCTGTGTTTCAGAGATCTTTTTCTTCCCCCGCTTCTGACTTGTTTGATCATTTATCTAAATGTGTTAACTTGCAATAAATTAGTGAATTAACAAGGTCCAACTTCTTGTAGACCATTTTTAAAGTTTAGAGATAGAGCATTCAAAAATGGCAGCCATGAGATTCAATGTTTCTTGTTTGCTTTTTATTTAATGCTTGCTTTTAATTAAAAAAAAAAAATGTGTATTTTCTTAGGACCATAGAGCAGTCTTCACTGGCTCCATTGTAAAATGGTCTCACAACATTATGACAATGGTTTGATAGATGGGTTTTTTGCTTTTTTTCCCTGTCCTTTATGCAAATCTGCTCAATTCGAACTGGGTTTTGGCTTTGGTTTTATGTGTTTTTTTCAGAAATCCATAGGTAATGCACCTTAGCTGGAAACGGTCTTGGAAAAGCTTGACCTGCTCATGTTAATTCTGAATCTTCTGAGTGCACAAGCAATGCATAACTCACATCCCCAAAGTTTCAATTTCTCAGTTCCATTAAACTCTTTTAAAAGAAAATACTGAGTTATGTTAATCAACACTGCCTTTTTTGTGTCTATCTAAGGTCCTTTCAGATAAATCACCAGTGGTCTCCTGGTGCTCTGGATGAAAGAAGCAATCCTTATCTAGTGCTTTTCAGAATTTCATGGCTAGAAAACAGTGCAATGTGAAAATTAATCTTGGTTAATCACTATAGTGTAGTGTGCAGGCTCTATGATTTATGGAATATTGAATTTAGACCCCAAATCAAGAGCTCATTTTTCCACATATGTTTTGGCTTTGAGGTACTCTTTCCTGATGTACCACAGCTATGAAACAGAAATTCCTGTATCATGGGGCTTTATTGCCCTATGGATGGCAGAAAAGAGAAGCAGCATCATGGGATTTCTCTGAAAATTTGTGTTAGCAACATCTCCCCAAGGTGCCTGGTTCCTTGGGAGCCACAGACATGGCAGTCTCCGCCACAGGGATCCCATTATTGTCTTTGTCTTGCATGACTTTTGCTGTCTGTGTGTCCTTCCCTTGAAGGTGAGCAAATTGTTCTTCGGGACATGCAGTTTTGCTCTGCTTATCCCATCATGAGAAGCTCTGCACAGGGAAAGAGCAGTAGCTAAACAAGCCTTTGTCTTTTGGGGCATTGTGATATCTGAGCTTTTGTTGTTTCCCGTACTTGAAACAATAAATTGATATCTTGCCTCAGACATTAGGGAGTAATAACTTAGAGGTGAGGGTCTTTAAATTGTTACTTGAAGGAGAATTAAACAATACATAACAACATATATGCTGTAAATGTAAAATAGCCTTAAGAGGAAAACAGATTTACACTCCATGCCAAGTAGTTTGCTCACTGAGAAAACTATACTTTTTTGAAGCTTTAACTCTTTTAAGAAATTGGATATTGGTTTGTGTGACTTGCATGTTTTTCCATTTGTATTTGTATCAGCTTTCATATAATACATTTCCTACTCTGATGAGTTAGTCCAAAGATAATATATTCCCTATTGTAAACAGCCATATTGCAGACAAACAGCAAAGAGCACAACTAATAGGATTCACTCACAGATCTTTTCCATCATTAGTATTGCATAACTGTGTGTTGTGCACTGAAAGGTGATGGTCTTTTGAAAGAGGGAAGCAAAGAGAAGATTGAGTCATGAACTCCATCTTCATGTAAGAAGAAAATGCTTTCAGTTCTGTATATAAGGAAATGTGTCTGAAATTGAAAGAAGAAAAATGTTGCGTATTAAGCCTGGTGAATTTTCAAGCTAATTTTTTTAATCTAGATAAAAATATGTATCAATGATTGAATATGTTGCTAATCTATTTCCATTACACCTATTTTGATTCATAAACCTTCCTCTAAACAAAAATGCAAATAAAGAGAAAGATACTATAGATTTCAAACATAAAGAGTAATATTTTTAAAGAAATTATGGATCTTAAAGCATAATCTTTTTCCTTCAGACATTAGCAAATATATTATAAAGATGAGATAGATATGCCAGTGTTCATCCTGCCAATCACCTTTAAAATGTTTTCAGATCCTCATAGAAAGAGGCTGTGAAAGCCCTTCTCAGTCATGGCTCTTCCTATGGCAGGGCCTGCTCAAGTTCCTGGACCACTCGCTAAAGCCCACAGGACTTTTGGACCTTCAGGGAAATGTAGAGAGACACCCTTCTGAGATCAGCAAGAGACTAAAGGAGCTGGTTTAATTTTCTATTCCTAATAGTTTCAAAAACAGAGGTTTGACTTCTTCCAAATATCTAATGCAAATATTACTTCAAAGATATTCAAGGCACAGGAAATGTAAAGCAAGGTGAAGTATAATTCACTGGGGTGGGGATGGAGAATCAGCTTTGGATTGTTCATTTCAAAGTAGTGGATACATCTAGTCTGAACTGCAGAGTGTTGTCCAGCTGGTTTAAAGCTCATCTCTTTTAGTTATTGAAATGTTCCCTAGGAAAACTGTTCTAATAGCAAACAAGTGCTGCAAATCAGCACAAAGGAATGTGTAACTCTTCTCTTGCATGAAGGTGCACGTGTGTGACAAAGCAATTTGCTTGCTGGCAATAGCAGAAAGTTGATGGTCTGCATCTCTTTCCTCTTCATACCATGCAAGTATGCTGTGACAGAATTATTCCTGAGGAAATTTCCTGATGCATTATAAAGCCAGACTGCTGGTTTGAACCTTGCAGCATGTAACTGTTTTAGATTTTATTTTCTTGTTTGCACTTAGCTATGTGCAAACATGGTTCTCAAAATAAACAAACAAACAATGGAAATAATCCCCTGTTTCAACTCTCCCAAACAACTGTATTTTTAAATTTTTTTTCTGCCTCTTATATACTAAAATATTGATGGCTATCGTTCTAGCCCAAGGCAAGAGAAGGGGGCCTGGCGGATATCTTTTGCCATTCAGGCACTGCTATAACTCCCTATCAAGTTAATGGAAGTTCTGCCACTCAACTGAGTAGAAATGGGATTGAGCCTTTGCTTACTGATCCCATTCTGATGCAGTCGAGTTTCCTGCATCAGTATGACCGAGAGAAAAACAGGAAGGCCAACGTTAATAGATATTGTGTAAAAAAAACCAGTATCAAGTGTCATAGATTAAATGATCCTGGCTTGTGTATCTTTTTGTAGCTTACTCTGAAACAAGATTGCTTGTGCTGCTTAAGTGGAGAGATTGAAAAAATATAAGTCAGCAATGGTGGGTTCATGTTTCATGCTTTGCTTGAGAGTCAGTTAATATAGCACACTTACAGTTCTGTGCACCAAAATGTGGAGATTGTGTGTTATATCATTTCAAGCTCACATTCATGTTGTATTAGTCATGCTAATAGAGAGTTGAAGCTTTTTCTTTTCAAGAATATTAGCATTATAAATATGTTCTACATACATTTATGAGTGTTGGACATCTCTTAATTTCTGCTTGCTTTCTAGCAAATGCAGGCTGATAGGGCATCTTGTTTGTCTTGCTTTATTGCTCAAGAAATTTCAGCAAAATTGTTCAAGATCTCAGGTTGAGTGAATATACAAGGTCTAAATACTTGGCAGCTATGATTTTTAGAGAGCTGATTTTATAAAAATGCAATGGATATAATGGTAGTGTTGGCAGAAAACAGTCCCCTCATCTCCCTGACAGTCCTTACTGTCTCTTTTCATTTCCTTTTTCCATCCCCTTCCTTTGACTTTTCTCTGAGAGAAAAAAATACATAGAATGGAGCAGAGATGAAAAGCGGAAGTAAAGGAAGAAAAATACATCTCGGTTTCTGGTCTTTGCAGATTTATTCGAAGGGCATTATAAGAATTGGTGCATACGAATTTTTAACAATCAGTAACCTCTAGGGATTTTTGCGCATCTTTCTGAGATACTACTTAGAGCCAAATGCTGGACCCCAATGACCACTGTATAAATTTTAAAATGGTCAGTGATTGGGACATCAAAGTTATCTGTTCATATTTGAACAGAAAGTGAAAAGAAAGTTTTGGGATCCTAAGTTGTCTGGGGTGCTAAACTTATTTTCATCCTTCCTAACAGAAAGCCGTGGTTTGTTAGCCTGTTCTAAAGAGGGCAAGACTTTATCATGAGTGAAAATGTGTTGCTTCATATTCAACAGGTCAAGTTTTCTTTGGATTGAGGTGGAACTGTGGCTCATGGACATCTGATGTGACAGGTAAGTTGAGTTTGACCTATCTTATTACATTATTACCGCATAACAAATATTGATCTTGATTATGCTAGTGTAAGTGCAATTTACTGTCTTTCTTATTTTGGATTTTTACCAGTAGCAGTGAAATTAAAATTTGCCTCTCTCTTCAAAAACAAGGTTTAAATTATTATAAATGACCATTTTATTTAGAAACAATGTACATCAGGAGCATTTTAACAACAAAAAAAGTAACTTCAATAAACCTTATTTCTTGAAATAAGATGCTAAGATATTCTACTGTAAAAAAGGATATTTGGGCTTATGAGTAGACAGATCAGAAGATCTGGTGTAATTGATGTGTAGCCCATTACATTAATAGATAAGTGTTTGGGTGTAGTAATGGTCAACAGCACTAAATTACTTAATGGCAGTGTTTTCTCTTTGCCTATTTAATCAAAGTGCAGCGTTTAAAAAAGGGACCCAAGCATGTCAGTAGTACATAAAAGTGAGAGTAAAGTAAGTGTAGAGTTTTATATTGTACTGTTGGCTGAATTTTATTATTCATGGTAATTGTTTAATACTTAGGGCATACATCTACAGATCTGTTTGGTCTTAGGAAACAGCGGTGTGGCCAAGCAGGAGTTTTGCTTACCCTGAAGTATGTGAGGCTGCTCCAGTGCTAGAGAAATAGTGAAGAAAATGTAAAAGGATTTGAGTTAAGGTTGCATAAGGCTCTAGAAGCACTTTGTCGTGGGGGAATCCACCATGGAAGAGATTACTGAAGGGTTTTGGCAATCAGAAGAAGTTAGGCAAATTGTGTCCTGCTCTGTTTGTTTCATTCAGACAGATGCATTGTAGAAAAGTGTATTTAATTGTAGAGAGTTGAGCTGCAAAAGTTGGAACTGCAACTTAAAGTTGAAATAGAAATTGCTAGGCATTAAAAAAAAAAGAAAATTATAAATAGCTATTAGTTTGCCATTTCTAAAAACCAGTTTAGGAGACTGCTTATTGATGTCATTTTTCAAGTCGTAAGGCAGTTTTTCTGAAATAATAGACAAGATATATATAATATATATATATATTCTTGGTAGGATTTTGAGTCCTATTTACAATACGTGCTTTTGTTTACATTAACTTTTTCATGGTTAGGATTTAAAAATGAAGGTGTGAAAAAAATGTCCATGTGTTCTCTACTAGTCTGAACATAATGATAAATTTCTGAAACTTCAATATGCATACTTCATAGTTCTCTTTTTATGAAGTCGTGTGAGAGAGAGTCTCACTTCTTTCAGCCTGTTTTACTTTGATCCCTTAATTCAAGACAGTCAAATATGTTTGGGGGTTTTAACTTTCATTTTTTATTCATATTGATACAGACCATCAAAGGCAAACCTGTAGCACCGGACTAACACTGGGATGATGAAGTGGCAGTAAATTAAATGCCAGGGAAGGTATAACATATGATAATATTTTTTGTGCCAGAACAGTTTGCTACTCAGACCTATATCACACATGGATGGAGCAGCTTCTAAAATGTCAATACATTGTGATTTACAGCTCAGAAACTTGTCCTTTCCTAGATAAAATTAAGTTTCATTTGTGTGCTTGAAATACCTTGCAATTTATTATACAGGCAAGCACTTAATGGGGTCTGAGCATGAATGCCTCAAATGAGAGGTGCACTCACACTGCAGGAGTGCTTGAGAGAAATCAGTGTTACAGGTGTGTATGTAAATGTGATTGAGTACAGTGGATCAAATGGATACATGTTTCCATTGCTATGTTGCCTTTTATCATGGATTGGATAAATCCATTCTTGCTTGTGGGAAGCAGAAGGAAAAATGGTGCTGTAGAAACATGTGGATCTCTCCCTCCTTGAAGAAAGGGAAGAATTCATATCAGAGAACTCCATGAGCTCACCTTATCAATAGAGGTTTTCTCCCTGGTGTTTGTGTGTGTGTATGAGTATCTGTTATGTAGCATAAAAGATCAAGGTATTTCATAGATAGGTCTTTCCTTAAAAGAGGAAAAATCTAAGATCTAAGAGGATAAATTTTTTCCCTCACTGTGCCAGGAGCAAGTGTTCAATGGTCTGGAAGGTCTGATCCTGAGGAAATGGAATACAGATTGCACCACAGGTTTAAACCAGAAACAGAGTGACAGAATAACAGTCTGTAACACACATAAGGTGTTGTCAAGCCATGAACACCTTGAAAATTTTTCATAGTAACATAATAAATGTCCTAAAATCCACCAGGAAAACAGATGTCAGCCAGTAGATTTGATGTGTATATAGCTAATTGTGTGGGGAGAAGGATAGTAAAACTTTTATTGTTGCAAGAGGTACAACACTTTGCTGAAAAAGAGAGGCAGACACAAAGGCAACTGTTCCAGGAAATTACATTCCAGTGAGGTGGAAATATGGAGCTGAGAGAGAAATGGAGAGCCCAAAAGTGAGAGTTCAGTGGTAGAGGTTATAGTGGAGGAGCTACAGTGAGAAGCTGATGGGCTTGAGAAAGTGAACTAATACAGTTAAAAACACCCTTTATTATCCCTGGTTCAGTGCCTTGGGTTTCTCTCATTGCTAGTGCTTAATTACTTGTTGTGATGGCAATGCCCCATCTTGATTCATTCTGCTTTAATTATCAGTTGCATGGCTTGAACACAGCAAAAGGACAAAGGAGATGAAATTGGAGTCATAATGGCTGGGTTCAGACAGGTCCTCTAAGGATGGCAAAAGAAAATAAAATCTGCTGAAGGTATTTGGGAAAAGTTGTTTCTCTGTTAGGGAATAATGCCGGTAACTGGTGTGTGGAGAAAATGAAGGAGCACCATCCACATGTAGTTCAAAAGTACAGGAGAGGTAAACTGTGCAGTGAACATGCACTGTATGTGTAACTCACCTTTAAAAATTACTCATAATATTGCTTTGCTTTTAAATTAATTATTAGAATTATTTATTACTGTGATACCATTATTTATTGTTCAGCAGTCATACCTTGGATACTGTCCCCCTCAAAGGTGAATTTGGAGTTGAAAAAAATTGAAAACAAACTTTCAGTGGAGACAGAACTGAAAATGAAGCTATTTCTGTTCTGACAGTGTTGTTTCTAATAGAGGGTACTGCAACATGCAGAGGCTGAGAAAGACGTCAGTGAAAATAACCTGACTTTATATGTGCAGTAAATCCTGAAGACTGGAAGCTGGTTTATTACATTTTTTTTTTTTTTTTAATGTGTGGGTTGTTTGTTTCAGGTTTAGTTCATGCTGATCTGCTTGATATCTCATTATCTATCTTCTTTGGTTTCACGGCAGTCTACCAGTTTATGTTGATGGCTGTTTCTTTATCCAGTCTCATAAGGTCATAATTTCAAAATGGTAACTTAGGGCAGATGTTTACATAAGTTAATATCTCTTTTCATTTATTATGGGCACAATGAAAAACTGAAGATCTCTTACTTTCAACAAATTGTACTAATAATATTATGCAGTCTTTTGAGACTAACGTGCAAAATTCAAAGTCTATTAGATTGGATATCTAATTAGAGTTCATGCCAATAATATAATTGTTTTTGTTTTAAAAAAAAAAATTAAAGGAGACAAAACAAACAAAATCATGACCAGTGAGGATTTGGCCAGTTAAAGAAAAGCAAAAGCGTTTCTTCATCTCAAAAAACCTCCAGAGCTAGAATTGGCACCAGTATACTCACTGCTGCAAATATTGAGGTACATAGGTCTTTAACAGCTGTATTGTGGTAAATGTGTGCTTTAAAAATGTGTGGGTGGATGGGGAATGGAAATGGTTGCTGAATTACTCAGGTGGCTTTAAGCGACTATGTGAGCAAGTATATGATTTGTTTGAGGAGTGTTGGCCTGCTCTGGGATGTAAGTGAGGAATCCTTACCCCATGTATGAGCCACACGGTATTGGCTGGGTTGCAATGGCAGGAAGCTCATTGTTGGACCTTGGGTAAGGTCAGGAGCCATGGTGTCAGCTGTCAGTCCATTTATTGAGCAGACCTGGAAAGTAGTAAGGCCTCACCAGGAGGTGGATTGCTCTTGTGCTGTAGCATTGGAAAAGAGGAAGAGTGGAGAGCAGAAAGAAAGAGAAAAAGATATAAAGTGATTCTTGCACGATTGGGTTTGTGCATGAAACTTTTGTGTGTTTTCTCAGCAGTATCTTGTCCTGTGGAGCGACATACTAAGCTAGCTGATCATCAGCCAGGAGGGAGTCCTTGCTATTCTTCCTACTTTGTGGCATCAAACATGGTTTTTGGAGCAGGGCCAGGGTTGAATTTTAATAAACAAGTGGAGTTGTCTGTATATTCTACAATGAGGGTATCCACAGTACTTTCATCTCTCATGATGTTGGCTAGGAGGACATATTTGACTGTGGCTTTTCTCTGATATAATCTTCCATGTGTCCCTGCACTCAGATCTACACAATATACATTTGTACTATACTGAACTAGTAAGAGATCCTCAATGAAACTTTGGTGTCTGCTCTAGCAGTAATTTTAAAGGGAAGAAATGATATTGAATCTTATAGATTTCTTTTCCTATTAAATTCACCACAGTACAGGAGAAATCTTCCTGAATAGTGGAGGTAGTGTATTTCCCCTTTTCTCAGTCCCCACTCTTCTTCCTTGCTACTGTGGTTATCCTAAAGATCCTTTGAATTTGGCTGGTTACTCATGCCATGGCTCAGAGAATCAGAAGGCTTTCTTTCTTGAGCATCATAAATGTGCTGAAATGCCTTTTTCTGAACAATCACATAAGCATGAGCAAATATCATAATGTGGCCTTAACCATTGTCATGAAACTTAACTTTGCATTAAATATTCTGGTTTTGAAAATTGATTACATTTTAAAAGCTCTAACATTTATTTACACATATATGTCCCATGCATACATCATAAGGAAATATAATTTTACAAGTTGCTACCACCACTTGATCATTATCCTTCTTGTGCTCTTTCATTAGTTCATGGTAGGAAAAAATGTCATGTGCTATGACATTTTGGTGTAATTTGAGAAATCAGAATATGTAAATAGATATATGACTTGTTTTCTGTAACTTCATTGAAATTTGCTTTCTGCAGCTGGAGAAGAAGAGAGCAACTGTGGGAGCATATGTGTTTGAAAATGTATAATTTCACAGTGTGGCAGATTTGGCATGTAACAGGAGGGTCTTTCCCAGAGTGGTTGTTCTTGTGAATAAGGCTTTCCTTGACCTGCTGCTTCTCTTGAATGCCAAATCACTTTGGCAAACCTCAGAGTAAGGGATGGGGGAACTGAAAGCTCAGGTCATTCTGAGCTTGTGGCATTTATATTGTGAGACAGTTGAGATCGAGTTCATTTTGCTAAACTGCTCACCCATAATGGATCTGTCACAGCGACTTGACAACATATTTGTATCCATTTTGGACAGCATTTACTGCTCAGCGCTCTCCCTGTGAAAGTTTCCAGCAGACCACTCAGATTTACTATTAGTAACCACTCCTCTCCCCCTCAGAATACAGCCAGCCTTTCCATAGGTTGGGATTGCCTGATTATCCTTCCTATAGGCTTAATA
>JANPWX010000038.1:5615125-5750486 GCA_024734555.1 Trochalopteron elliotii
CAGTATGAACATCTGTGTCCTTTTTTCTGACTTAGGTACCTGCAGGGGATCCCTTGCAAAAACCCCGTATCTGGGAATGATCAGTGTAAGGGAAACAATAGTTACCTATCTGAAAAAGGGTTGTATTGTATCTTAACTGTGGTTAAATGTATGCTTGCCTTTACCAGGAGCATTTCTCTTGGCTCAAGTTGTCTCCCATATGTACTTCAAAGGCTGGAAATACTGAAGTGTGTGGCGTGGCTTTTTTTTTCCTTTGAAGGTTTTGAAATATCTGTAGAGCTGCTCTAAAAAAAAAAAAGCAATATTTAAGTATATCAATTGTTTCAATACATTTAAAACATTTTTAAAGCCTGCATGTCATAGTCAGTGATGTTTTGTATACTCCAAAATTGTTAGCAGCACTGAATGTGAGCTTTTTTTTTTTTAAGTGATGGAGAGGTTGAATACCCTCCTTTCTTTGCCTTCCAAAAGACTACATTGCTTTTAATTAGCTGTAGTCTTTTTGCTAAGTAGAATGAAATTTCCCAGCTGTGTAAGGGATGCAGGCCAGCAGAAGGTGTTGGAAGCTGGAAGCACTGAGAATGTTTCCAACAAAAGCATTCATGAGCCAATCTCATGAGTAAAATAGCAGTGAAGTGCTTAGCTCTGTTTACAGATCTGGACTGCAACCAGATCTGCAACTGGCCAAAATGTGCTGTTTCTGGCTTTTAAACTTAACTGTAATAAAACATTATTATTGAGAATTTTCATATTTCCCAGTGCAATTACACAGTGATCTTAGCAGTGGTGCCATTCCTGTATTTACCAGGAATACCAGCTAGTGTTTTCACTTGATCCTTCCCTGATGCTTGGTTGGCAGGTTAATTTGGGTCTTTCTCTAGAATTATTCATGTAAGATCAAATGGCAAAATCAGTGAGGCCCCTTCTGCAAGCTGATGGTCTTTTACTGTGTGCATCAATTACGTTTTCTGCTCTGTTGCGTAGTCGTGCTAGAGCTGCATTCAGACCAAGACCACAAGATCTCCTCATGCTTACAGCTGATTTTACTGTGTGTTGTAACTCATGCATAAATGGACTGCATGTTTAACTTCTCAGTTACTTTTTGCCATCTAGAACTTCATTTGAAAACATGAGCTGGAAAAATGGGTGGAGAGTGATATAGCTTCTAAATTTAACTTCTGAATTATGATTAGATTTTGCCTCCTTTTTTTTTGTTGAGCATAGTTGGTTCACCTCCTCAAAACAGCCACTCGCAGTTATTTAGCACTTTTGCACAGAAAGAGATGCCTCTTAAGTACTAAAATCAACTACCACATTCTCTCATGTATGCAATCTTATCATGGCAGAAACAAGATAAATGCTACATTTCAGAGTATCTTGTAGGAAAAGAGCAGCATAGAGCCAATTCTTTAATATCCTTCTTAACACCTAAAGCACATTGATTGAATGCTTAGGGGTTTTTTTTAATATTGTATTTAATATATGATCCTACAGTAAAAGAAAGGTACACTGTTCTGCTGATTTAATAGCTCCATAAGCATTACAAATGTTATTTTATTTTACCCTCTGCACATCTATTTATGCAGGATTAAGTACTCTTTGGCTTTAAGCAAATCACTGGAAAAAGTTTTTCTCAGTTTTTCCTGTTTTTCTTAGTTATAAAAGCACTTTAATCCTAAAAAAAGTGTCATTTTCTTACTCTACAGTTTGAGTGGCAGAAATCAGGTGCTGGCATGTCAAAGAGAAATCATTCTTATAGATATGTGTTGTCAGAATGTTTAGTTCTCTAGTTGTTTCGTGTCTTCAAACCTTAATTCTTTTCTTGCTACGTTTGTTAAAGTATTAAAATAAGTACTTTAAATGTGGATTGCACAGAACTGGGCAGCGGGGCTAATTGGACCAAATTATTAAGGGCAGTGAGAGCTAACTCTTGTGGTAAAAAGATCTAGGAAAACTTAATGTTATAGAGTGATCTTTCAGAAAAATAACAGATGAAATTTCAGATTCAAATAATTTTTAAAAAAATCATATTTGGAACCAACCTATAGTACGCATATTGCATTAATGGTACTGAATTTAGCTCTTAGCATTTAGACACTAGGTCTTGAAGCAATGCTGTATATTGCTTCTTGAAAATTTCTCTTCAAACTAAGTAACAGTCAAAATTGAGCACCAGTAAGAAAGAATAATGTACAGAAAATGTCTTATGGTGTTGCATATCCGCTTGCAAAATCCATGGTGTGTTCACAAATTGAAGTTTGCATGCTGGTCTGGATTTCTTTCTGGAAAGAGAAAGACAGAAATTACAAAAGGAAAAAAGGCCAGCAATTAAGAGTACAACACAACTTCCATTTATGAGAAGATGAAGTTCACTGACAGATTTCACATTACAAGAAACGTATCCGAACAATACCCCAGAGTTTACATAACCCTTAACAGTGTGGAAAGGAATGCAGACTGTTTATTTTGTTTCTTATGGCACAAGGAATCAGGGTATCAAACACAATTTTTCAACGTGGAAGATGTAAAAAAAATTTAGAGCTGTTGGTCATTCTTTTACACAAGCAGGCTGTGTAAAAATTCATTTCATGAATTCTTGGCAAAAGCTCCCTGAAGCACTATCAGAGCAAAGGTATAGACACAAACTTTGACTTGAGAAGCCCCTTGGCTGTTGAGGAAATATTGCTGCCATTCCCTCGCTTATTTACTCTTTCCTTAGGCATCAGTTGCTTATAGTGGTAGTCAGAGCTGGAGTAGTGAAAAATAGACATTGCATCTGACTGACTTTTTTCCTACCAGTACCATGCATGTATAAGTGTTTTAAAATAAAAATATATTTTAAGGGCTGCTTGCAGTGCTCATGTGCTTGATTTAGTAGATGAAGGGAACTGGTTTTGTTTAAAATATAACATCTGTATATGTTTCCTGAAAAATTACTAAAATCAGAAGTACACTGAAAGTGTATGTCCAGACAGAAGTTGTCTGTTATTGGCTAGGGAATATCCGTTATTAGTCTAGGTGCTGATTTTCTTTATTATCAGCTTCACTATCCTAGTTTTACCTTTTGAGCACACAGGGACCAGCAGTTCTGATGAACAGGGTCAAATTGCATGGGATACAGTAGGAGCTCATTCTCATTCATGTTGTGCAGGACTGCGATTGCTATCCTTTCTGAGAGAAACAATAATGTTTTACAAGACTGATTTTTAATTGCGTCCCTTACTTGGGTGCAGAACAATCTCTGGAGGATGCCTTTTCCCTTCTTAAAATGAAAAAAAGCAGTGCAAAATGATCATGTTCAAGATAGAAGCGGTGTATGTTTGGAACTTGCTTGCTGGCTTATCTTCCTTGTTTATTTTTAACTGCAGAAATACTGTGTCTGAAACAACCTTGTAAGAAAACAGTGGGTTTTAAAGGGATTTTCCAGTATTAGAGAATAGGACTTTTTTTTAATTCTAGTTCTACAAAGCAAATAATCATGGTTATGGTTTCATAGCTTCAAAGTGAGGTAACTGAAGTTTTATTCTGTTTTGGGAGCTCTTGGATAAATAAATTGCATGTCTCGTATAATTATATTTTATTTCCTTAGTAGTATAACTACAGTACACTTAGTATTAATAAAAACTGAATGTGTGTGGCAGGGTTTGAAAGCAAAAGTACTTCTAATTCACTGGGATTGTGTTTCATTATATACATTGAATGGAGATCCATGAGCTACTACTAAAGCCTAAATGAAAAAGGCATGTTTATTGTCAATGAGTTTTAGCTTACGGAGCTTCCACTGTGGAATTTTTAAAGGTTTTTAATCTCAAAATTGTTGGAAAAAAATGGTTGAGTTTGGACACCTTCTGTCTTCAACTGTTTTTTTCCAATAAGCAACAATGTTGTGTTAGACGAGAAGTAGCAGAGGGGTTCTCTGTTCTTGTGTTCATCCAAGCCTGTCTTGGACCTGGTGGGATACAGTGCTAGCAAGTCACATATGGCATCACTGATTCTTTGTTTTGAAATAATTTGCTACTAATCAGGGATGTTTCCAGTGCATGACCTGACTTGAAATGGGAACGGTAAATACATTAAAATTTTCTGTGGTGTGGGTCCCCTACACCAGAGTGTAGGTGTGGATTGACA
Source organism: Trochalopteron elliotii (assembly GCA_024734555.1). Taxonomy (NCBI): domain Eukaryota; kingdom Metazoa; phylum Chordata; class Aves; order Passeriformes; family Leiothrichidae; genus Trochalopteron; species Trochalopteron elliotii. Next base: position 5,619,254 of record JANPWX010000038.1, read on the forward strand.
GCTCTTAGTGAAAGATGATGCAGCTGAGAGGCAGTAGATCATGGAGCTCTGCTGTGGGTGTTGATGTCAAATGAATTTGATGAAGACCCGCCACAACTACTCTTGGTGACTGGGATTTTCTTCCTTGCATTCCTACCAGGTACACATGCTATTCAGAAATTAACTTTCTTCCTTTTGCTGATCATTTTCAGGGTGCAAGACAGTGGGTTGCTTATATCTTTTATTTTATCCAATCAGACTTGTTATACTTGGAGTTAAGTTCTGCATGGTGTAGCAGAAGGAAAAATTTTTCTCCACATATGACTTGTTGTCGTGAAGGTTTTTACTGACTTGGGAAGTTCTTGGATGGTATTTGAGTTGAAAGTTGGAGGTGGCTCCAGCAGTTTTGTTCTGTTGCACTGGTAAAAACCCTAAATATTTTTTTGCTTTAAGAGGAAAAGGAAAGAAACACAGAATTTATGGTAGTGATTATTCTTCTCTGAGAATTCAGCTTATGGCTGGAAGATTATTTAGTGGCTTATGCCAAGTGGAATAAACTGCAGTGGAAGACAGAAAAGCAAAACCAAAGCAGCCAGGAAATACTGTTTCATAAAAATTTTCTGTCTGAGAAAAAAATGGATATTTCCCCCTGGAAAGTGTCAAGGGACAGAGAGAAAGGTTGTTTCTTAATGTTTTTTCTTTCCTCTGGAAAACATTTTTGATAGGCAACTGAAACATATTTTGAAGGAACTCCCAGCTGAGTTTGATAACTGATGTGTGAGGACAGTAGTTCAAAATTGTGCCCCTCTCTGTCCAGACATTTGAGGCTTTCAATTTAGAATCGTATAATAGTTTGAGTTGAAAGGACCTTCAAAGGTCATCCAGTCCAACCCCTCTGCAGTGGCCAAGATCATCTTCAACTAAATCAGAAGGTGCTCAGAGCACCTTCCAGTTGGATCTTGATGGTTTCCAGGGAAACCACCCCTCTATGGGCCACCTGTTCCAATGTCTCACCCTCCTTGTAAAAAACTTCTTCCTTATAACTAATTAAATGGATCTAATTTGGTACATTTAAGTCTGAAAGCTAAAGGCAGAAGTCCTGAAGGATAATGTAAGAATTGTCTTCATAAAACTTTAGTTCCAAAAAAATAAATCCTTGCAACAGTTAGAAAAATACCAACTTCTAACTCTTACAGGAGACAAATGCCTCCTAAGCAGTTTTGTCAATGCTCACATACTTTTTTGGCTGTCATTTTTCAGATACAGTCATATTTGTATGCCTGATAATACTACAGCTTATGTGGTGATATGAATTACTCATTCTATAAATTTATGCAACATAGGAAAAACATGGACACCTGATCCTGACTATATGATTCAGTCCAAGATGGTTCCCCTTAGTTGTGTTTATAAGGACTCTTGAAAGGTTATAAACCTCCTTGCAGGTTACAAACTCCCTGTTTCTGTCTGTGGTGTAGTATGAAGAGATGAAAGCATAGCACTGTCTGGCCTCTAGGTTACACTGAGATGCACATTATTGATATTAAATAAGAGATGAATGCACAGCTAATATTTTCCCAGTTCTGCCCTTTCTTGTGTTAAATGGATGAGGTCAGCTCTCCCTGCTGAGGCAGGCTCCTTGGAAAGTCAGAATGGTGTTGCCCAAGTAAGGAAGAAAGAAGAGTATCAGAACTCTGTTCCTGTTCTGCAGAATACTAACAGAGAAAACATAATATGCCATTACAGGAAGACTTTGTGGCTGATGCTCAGAAAATCAAAGTAGGTTGAAAATTACACAGATGCAACCTGACAGTCTTACTTTTTAAAAGCAGGACTGTCTGAGAGCCTGTTAAGTGTACCAGACTTAGAAAGGAAGCAGCAACAAAAACAAAACAAATAGTTTTGTTAGAATCATAACAACAATCAGTTGTCATGATTCTAACAAAGGCTACATTTGATATTTCACCTGTTGTTTTAAGGAGAGAATAAATAAGTATATGGAAATTTAATTTATTTCATAGTACTGGTTCTCAACATATCAGGGTTTGTGTCTGAAATTTATAATCCATCAGTAACCTAAATGCTGTAAGAGGCCATTAAAAATCTTAAGTTTTTAATAGTCACTAGATAGTATGATCTGTACTTACTGCAAATATTCAATGTAATTAAAATCAAAGGCGTTTTTTAGAAACATGAGGTGTTAGCAAAAAATACAAGTTCTGAAAGCTGTTACTATTTTTTGTCTCTGTTAAATTCTTATCTATAAGGATATACAATGTAATTTAATGAAATTCCTCTGATATTTGAAACTGGAGGTGGAATGCTTTTTACATCTAATTCCAGTTTTTCACTGTGGTATGTAGCATCCAGAAAAGAATTTCTGCAAGCTTAGAAATTGTAGTAGTAATCTCCTATAATTTGATTTCCTTCTGATTGCTCTTATTGGAATATCTGTACATTTTCAGGAAGGATTTAGTATGTTGGAAGCAATCCTCCCACCAAACTTAATTAATCAGTCCTTTAGGTGACTAATTAGACATGCTGAATTTTCAGTGAGGTGTATTGTTTCACTCTAGGTCTTCACGCCTATCTTACTCAGCTGATATCTGTAAACTGAAAGAGGATGTTGCTACAGTGCATGGTTCCTAATAAAATTCAAATTAAATAATCACCTCAATTATAGATTAAAAACTCAGGTTCAACAGTTATCCAAAGAGCTTCACTGAAAACCCACAGTCATGTAACTACTCCTTTCTCTTTCTGTCTGAATTTATAGCTCTCTCACACAGACATAATTTAGATTTAGTTTAAATGGTGCCCTAAGTTGTTTCCATTATCTCAGCCTGGAGCAACCTGTGTCTATTCCTGGAATATGATTTCATTATTCTTGAACTGTGTTACCTACAGTGTGCGCTATCTTTTCTGCACGGAACATTTTCCAGGAAAAGCTTTTTCAGTTCCTGTTAGAGCTCAGACATTTGAGTCAGCTGAATGTGGAAGAAGAAGGACTGTGTCTGATGTATTCATTCCAGTTATGGTAATTGTCTTTGAAGAATATTCTTATTTATTCACAGATTATACCAAGTTTTTGAGATGTCCAATCTATTATTAATATTTAATATATTAATATATTAGATTGTATTGTGTAGATTGAGGTGGGTACTGGTATTGGATGGAAGAAGGAACAGCTGGAAGATTTCATACACCTGAGTCACTGTCACTACAAGACTACCTATTTTCTGGAATGACATTTCTGGTGAAAAGGTTTGGGTTTTCATAGACTTGATCTAAAAAACAGGGAAATTCCTTTCTCACAAAGGCATTTCATTTTTCTTGTCAAATACCCTTGTGTCTTATATGATTCCCCCTTTTGTGATTCAAGCTCATTTTGATTTGCTGCTGTTATCTGGAAAGTCAGATTTCTATAAAATAATGGGAATTCTTTCTCCATGCTTATCCAAAAATGCATCTGTTTGAAGGCTGCAACTATGCAGGAACTCTGGACAGAAGCCTTTGGAGTAAGAGCTAATCTGTGTGGCAGAAGAAGTAGGAGTAAACAACATATTAGGATGACAGATTATTCACATAATAACCACCTGAAATCAGGGAGTTCTTTAATTCTAGTAAAACTTCTGAATTGTGGTTTTCCTTTGTATTTTGTGTCACAGTGTTTTGAGAATTTGTAGGTACAGCTGAAGTGCTAGATATGTGCTATTGACAACATGCCTAATGGAAAAGATATGTACTGACATCTGGGTGCTTTCAGAAGAAAATTTTTCCTTGAATTTCAGTGGAGGTACAATGATAGCAGTGCCTTTAGACTGAAAAAAAAATCAACGTATTGATCCACAGTGCAAGCATAGAATTCTGTAGTTTGGGTTGGAAGGGACCTCTAAAGATCATGTAGTCCAGCCCTGCTGCTATGGACATGGACATATTTAACTAGACCAGGTTGCTCAGAGCCCCCATCCAACCTGTCCTTGAAGACTTCCAGGGATGGGCCATCCACAACCTCTCTAGGCAACCTATTCTGGTGTCTCACTACACTTATAATAAAGAATTTCTTCGTAATATCCAATCTAAACCTACCCTCCTTCAGGATCATTCCCCCTTGTCCTATCACTTCCTGCCTTTGTGAAAAATCCATCTCCAGATCACTTGTAGGCCCCCATTAGGTACTGGAAGGTGCTGTAAGGTCTCCCCAGAGCCAGCTGCTCTCCAGGGTGAGCAAACTCTCAGCCTTTCCTCATGGAAGAGGTATTCCATCCCCTCAGCCTTCTTCCTGGCCCTGCTCTGGGCTTGCACTGACAGGTCCATGTCAGATTAGGCAGATTAGCTCAGATGGGTAGAGCATGGTGCTAATAACAAAAAGGTCATGGGTGTGATCCCCATATGGACCATTCACATAAGAGCTGGACTCAGTGATCCTTGTGGGCTCCTTAACACTCAGAATATTCTGTGATTCTGTGTCCATCCTGTGCTGAGGACTCCAGAGCTGGAGGAAATTCTCTAGGTGGGACCTCATGAGTATGGAGTGGAGGGGTCTCCAAGGGATTGCTAAAGCTTTGGCCCTACTGATCAAAGGTGCAGTGCTGAGGCTAGAGCAGCTTCTGAGGTTGAGACCAAGCTCAGGAAAATGCAAATTAAGAAAAGGCTGAAGGGCTAATTTGATCTTCTGTCTGTGGCTGGTGTCTCAAGTCTCTATTGGAACAGGAGTAAGAAAGGAGGGGATTAGAGCCATCTATCAAGGGGATAGTACAGTTAATTGGAAATTAATTTACAGGCAGTGCTAGCAGTCCATCAGTGCTTCCATCTGCATAAGTGACAGGCCAGATCATTCAAAGCAGAGAGAATTATGTCCTGGGGCCTGTAGGCAGAGTGCAAATGTGAGACTAGTCCTCTCTCTTTCCTAAGAGGCCAATCCTACAGAAGCTATAGAGTTTTTTCCAAGTGTCCCTGGAATTTCAGATCTGATCACATCCATACCTGATTGTTCCTGCTTCCTCTTCCACTTCAGAGAAGGCTGGGCAAAGAAGCATATGGCATCAGGAGGGGTCAAGAGGCAGGGGCATGGCGTGGCACCATAGAGTTGCTGCTGGGTTTTTCCAAACACAAATTGCCCAGGGGAAGGGGCCTTTCCCATGGAGCCAGAAAGATTTAAGAGCTGGTGGAGCTCACAGTGCTAACACAGAAACTGGTGTTTTATTGTGTGACTGTGTGGTTTCCAAAACCCTTCAAGCTTAAGATGTGAAACTTCTTAAGCTACCCAGCATGATATGCTGTTTGTAAAGATTTAGTAGCTTTTCAAAATTTCCATGCTTTCCCCTCCATGACTCCTTAAGGATTTTGAAAGGGGAAAATGAGTGCAACTCAAGAGTGGTCAGGCAACCTATTTGGCTTACCATCAAAGAAACAGAAGTGATGGTTGTGCCTGAAATAACTGAGTATGGAATTGTGTCATGTTTGAAACTTAGGTTTGTAGCTGCCCTTTATGTTCATGTGATGTTTCATGAGAATGTGGATACTCTTGTATTCGGTGTCTAGTCTCAAGCTGCTTGCCATATATATGGCTCTGTGAGGTTAACCAGTAAGAAACTGCCTGTTTATAGAAGGCAGGTAGAGCCCTAGTACCTTCTCACACCTTGTATTTACTTCACTGGCTGGTTTTGACCACAATGTAACACCAAAGGCCCAGTTTCAGTAGGCTGCTCAGGTATGTCTTCAAGACCTACTGACCGTGAAGGCAGTATCATATTAATACTAAGCATGCACACATGTACTTTGCTAAATGAGACTGATTGATTAAAAGCTGTGTGGGGTGATCAGATGTATTTAAGTTGAATTCCTTCTAATTCACTTTCAAATTACAGGGGGTTTTTTTGTTCACTGAAAAGTATTGCTCTGTTTTTACCAAGGCTTCTGTTTATTGCACAGATTTTTGTATTTTATTATTATTTACTTAACTTACTAGGATGTAGAAAGGGTTATCTGGGGTTATGGCAAAGAAAAATAATTACTCTAAATGTGGGAAAATAATTTCTTTCCCTGATACATTTGAAATGTAATTTTGTTTGGCAATTAGAGCCTATGAGAGACTTACTGGCTGGGTATATCAGGTTATAGCCATGATCAAGCAGAGTCCACTTTAATTAATCTGATTATTGTACATTTTGTGGTACTCTAAAATTGTTTCAATTCCCTGACATTTATTAAGAATAAACATCCCTTTTACCTAGGGATGATTGCATGACGCAGAATTATTAATGGTTAGTCATAAGAAACTAATCAAGCTAGAGACAACATGAAGTGAGGGAATGAGCACTGAAGCAGCAGCTAAGTTCTTATGTTAATTTGATACATGATCTTGGAAAAATCACTTACTGCTCATCATGGTCTCTTGATTTTCCTTCAGCTAAAGAAGGAATATTAATATTCATCTCCCTACTTTACCTGTTTGAGGAGAATTAGCTGATGCAAATGTTTATAGATAAAATGTTAGTGCTTCAAAAATGTAAATTTTATTTTATCAAATGTTTATATATGTATAGATATATGTGTGTGTGTGCATCCAAATAACTAATAATGAAATAATGATTATGCTATTTCTATCTGTAGTTGCCAATCCAACAAATAGAAAGGAACATTATCTATTATCTGCTTAAGTGGCTTCCATCACCAACAGCAGAACTAAGGAGAACTTCAAGGAGAATCAATTGGTTTTTTCAGGCCTTAGGTATACATGTAATTCAAAATTTTACTTGCTCTTATCATCTCACTGATTTATTTAGATTGAAAAAAAAATCATGTCTATTGAAATATTGTTGTTTTGATTTTATTTTTTTAAGTAGTTTGCTTAAGATGAGACAGTCCAGAAGGAGTTAAGGAACAGAATTTGTTTCTTCTGGAGCCCTCATTTATTCCATGTAATTGCAAAGCTCTGTGAGTGTTAAATAACTTCAGTTCACCTGTAGTGTAAGCTTATTTAAATTAAAGGCTCAATATAAAGTTTTGGGCAATTGACAAAATAATAAGGAAATACTTGCCTTGAACAGTGCCTAGACCATTTGACTAACTTCCAAATAGCAATGTTTGCAATATTTTTTAGTATCGTGCAATCAAAAACTGAGTTTAGTATCCTATTTTGAAATAATGGTAATGCTCTAAAAAAAATTGTTTATGTTCTATCTCTCAGAAAAAGAGTTGTATGTGGGGAAAAAACAAACAAACAAAACAAAACTGAATTAAGCAAGCAAAAAAACCCCAAACCAAACATATTCCAAGACTCTTTTAGGCCCTTTATTCTTATAGTTTTTCATTTTCTGAGCTTTTCCAGCTTACTGTGTATGCATTTGAAAATACAGGTTTATCACTTATATAAAATTTTGTCGATTATAAACTTTTCCTTATCCTGGCTGTTGATCTTGCTTCTCCTTCTGCATTATATAATTTAAATTTGTATTGTATGCACTCAAAATATAGATTTGGTGAAAATTACTGCATTTGGCATCCATTTCTTACCTCACAATTTACCACTCCACTAAATTTGAGCTTGAAGCTTCTTCCACAGTCTTTAAGGTGTTGTGGCTTTATCTAGACAATAGTTCAATTGTAAGATGTAGAAAAAGCATAAAGCTGTCCCATTTTAGAAGACTCAACAGGAGGGTGACAGGTCAGGACAATCAGAACATACCGAATATCAGTCACAGCAGCTGTCTGTAGGTTTACTAAGGTCTTCTTCCAGTGTCACCCCTTGGACTGAGCCTTCCTTAGCAGGGGGATGTACTAGACAATTGTGGAGCACGTATTTTGGTTTATAAAATCATTTAGGTTGGAAAAGACCCTTAACCTTCAACGTAACACTGCCAAGTCCACCACTATGGACCACGTCCAAAAGTACCACATCTACATGTCCTTTGAACACCTCCAAGTACAGGGGCTCAACCACTTTCCTGGGCAGTCTCTGCCTGTGCTTGACAATCTCTTTGGTGAAGAAATCTTTCTTAATACACAATCTAATCCTCCCCTCGTGCAACTTACGCCATTTCCTCTCATCCTATCACTTCTTCCTTGGGAAAAGAAACTGACCTCCACCTCACTACACCCTCCTTTCAGGTAGTTGTAGAGAGCCATAAGATCCCCTGTCAGACTCCATTTCTCCAGACTAAGCCCTCTTATCTCGACCCTTCACCAGCTTCATTGCTTTTCTTTGGTTGCAAAGACCAAGAATCCAGCTCATGAGTTCTGAGGTCCTTTTGTCATATGAACCGAAGTACAAAGTGGAAGATTTGCTTCAAAAGTGCACTACTGTTGCAGATCAAGACACTATTGCAGGTCCATCTTAGATGTTTAACAGATTTCCTTGAAAGGTCCCTAAGAACTTGCCGATCAGGTAGTCCTAGGTAAACTAAGGTGGCGTGTAGAAGGAGTCATCCATAGATTTTTGTTAGCATAAGTAACATCAGAAGTAGGCTCTTTAGGTTTGCTATCATGACAGATCAGAACTACAGGAAACCTGAGCTTCTGTGCAAAGGAAAACAGGCAAAGTAAATAATTATTCCTAGAAACTGGAATGAACTTTTAGTTAGAATTGAACTGAAAGTTGTGCCAGAAATGCTCAGTGAAACTGGTGCAGAATATCTCTTTCAGTCTCCTGCCAGATCAAGCCCACTGCAACCACATGATGTTTTCTAAACTCAGATCAGCTCACAAAACATTGACAGGAGCTTTGTTCCAGCAGGCTTCATGCCTCATTGTGTATCATCTGTTCTTCTGCAGCCAGCATAAACACATCTACAGTGCACAGTGTGCCTTGGTGAATTTCAGGGCAGTTGGTGCTACAGCCTCAGTGCTGCCTGATTTAGAACATGCTCCTACTGCTGAGTAAACCAGCAGTGCACAGATCCAGCTCTTAGGACCATGGCATTATGACTGTGGGACGCTCACTAAGTCTTCTTCTATTCTTTGGTAATGCCACTTATTAAATGTAGTCCTAATTTCTCATAATAATGTTTGTTAAAGTAAATTTTAATGACACCAGGTTGGGCTTTTCTTTCCAATTTTTCCTTCTGTGGCATTTTAATGAAAAATGGCTTTTTAATGACTTCTTAGACAGGAAGCTATTATCAGTATTAGTAGTTCATACTCTCAGAAAACTAATTTCTTTCCTGAGCAGACGATATGCTGCTTTCCATAGGTATGAAAATGCAAGAAAATACTCTGCTTCCAAAGCATAGAATTATTTTTGCTCTGAAACAAAAAAAAAAGCAGGTGGTGGACATAATTAGCAATTTGAATGTTGAATAGATTATAAAGTGAATAAAATTAAAGTTTAAAAGCATACACTTTTTCTGAGCTAAGTTTTTTCTGAAGGTATGGTTTTAGTCTGAGCTGTTAAAATGTCGAGTATATGTATTTATCAGTTTGGACAGATTGCCTTCCTTTTCACACACATACACTACTGGCTTTACTTAGTTGGATAGATACACAAGAACATATTTTAGAATCATCTATTACTTATATTGAAAATAAAAGTTTTTTTCTGAGGGCTCTCATGACACAATAATTATGGTACAGCCAATACAATGACATCTTTCAGTGGCGATATTTTGATAAGTATCTTCCCTGAAATCCATGCAATAAGTTACTTCTTAAAAAATGCATTACTATATCTGTTGACTCTTTGGACATTGACCTGTGAGCCCTCAACAATCCTGTGCAATGGTATTAGGATTTTTCAAATAATTCCATGAGCTGTTAACCCCTGCACTGAATGAAGTAAGACATTTGCATGTGGTGTAATAAAAAATGATGCTACTGAAAACATTTTATGAATATTAAAAAACTTACCTAGAATATATATATCTATTTTTTTTACTGACCACTTAAAACTCAAGGATTTTTTTCTCACTTCATAAGCATCAGGAAACAAAAGAAATTCTGAGATTAAAATATGGTTCACCTCTCTTAAATGATACTTTGAAAGAAATGGAGCATAAGCAAGAATAACTTTTCTTTTTCCCTTGTTATATAGGTTTTATTTAGTCTAGTATTCCCTTAGGAGCAATTGTAATACCTCCAATTAGATGGTGAAATGACAGTTGAAAATAGAGGCAGTGAGCAATACGGTGCAGAATTAGTCAATTCAAGGGAAAGCTCAAGCTTTGTGTGAATTTGAATCCCTTCCAAAATGAAAGACTAGAGTCATCTGAAGCACAATTAGTGTGGATATGTATTTCACTTCCTTCTGCTTTACAGAGATATAGCCACTTTCTGACAGTCTGGTCACTGTGTACGTTTTATACCTGTAGTGTCTGAACAGCCTACAAATATACAGTCAGGATTCAGAGTCAGAAACTCAGAAATTCTCTGTAGTGTTTCATTCTAACCATATCTCTCATCTTTTTTTTTTCCCCCTTTCCTTTTTCCTCTTTTTTTAATAATCTTTTCTCCTTCTTAAACCTAATTTCTTTAGGAAATAAGACTCTCATGACCATTCTCTGGATGTGTCTGAGAGCTGTCTCCTTTTTAAAATAGCTTAAGGCAAATTTAACAGAGAGGTGGATTTCTAAAGCTCTTGAGTAACAGTGACTGTCACAACAAGAGGAAGCCAGGCTATGTTTGTGCCCTCACTGAGCAAAAAACAACTAAAAAAGATCAACCTATATTGAACACTAGGTAATGCACTTGAGAAATCCATATTTATTGGTAGTGATTCCCCTGATTATTTTGTTTTATTATTACCTGCACTGGACACTTTCTTCTTGTTGCACACAAACTGCCAGTTTTACATCAGTCTTGGGTGTATTTTATATATATATATATGTAGTATTTTACATATGTATACATAGATGTGTATATATGTCTCCTAGCCAAAGTATGTTCAGAAAACAGGAGAACTCATCCTACTTCATCCTGTGACTTCAGACACTCTTGATTAATGTTTTAGTTTCCAGGCTGAAAGGAAGCTAAGCTTTCATGAGCTCACTGGGTAACCCCACACTAGGCCCAACTGCTTTGTGCAGAAAATGCCTATTTTCACCACACATATTTAAGTCTGGTTCCATGTGAAGAGCGGTGCTTTGGCAGGTGTTGTTACAATGACTGAACTAATGTATTCTTGGCAAGAAAATAATGGGGCTAATAGCATAGAAATATTTGCAGCAAAAAGCACTGGTGGTGGGACAAATATAAAAAAAGCACCACCAAGACTTAAATTTGGACAGACTGCCCTAACCACTTCATTCAGATGCTGAAGCAAAGTACTGCCTAAACAGTTACATGGATGGCAGTATTTATTACACCTTCTTTCATTTAAACTTTTGAAAAGTTGTTCTCACTTGGTAAAGACTTTACTGAGCAGCAGAGAACTCTTGAAAGCCTTGCAGGGTGTTTTAGATTAAATAATTGTTGTGTTTCAACCTATATTGCAGTTCTGGTAGAATTAACTCTGTACTGTGTTGGTGCTGAGGTTGAAAGGTAATTAATGATCTCTAAGAATATGTGTGAGCTCCATTAACGTAGTCAGCTGAAAATTCCTCTCTTGCAGCCTGTCAGGAATAGCATGTTTTGGAATAGACTGTTGCTATTTATTATTTGTATTTGTAGCAATGCACTGGGCTCATTGTTCTGAAAAAAGCTTCTATGGAACTGAAGAAATGTTCCCAAGATCTTTTGTGGAGGAGCCTCCCTTGATATCTAATGGGAGGTTTGCATGTGGTAGCACACCAAGCTGTATTCCTGCCTGTTAGATTTCCAGCTCTGGATTGAATCTCACCAACAGTCTGTTTCTATTTTCTCTTGGCTTATTGCTGAGCACAGTTAATGCTCTCCTTGCCATGTACCTGTCCAAACTGCTCATGCTGCTCATGCATGGGTGGATTATCACCAATGCTGGCATGCTGACACCACTCTTGAGAACTGCAGCTGCATGTCCAGCCATGGACTGAAGGAGGTGAGAACTGTGCAAACAGTTCAATGACCAACTGTCTCTTAACTGCTGTGGTGTATATCAGGATGAAGAGAATTAGACATGGTTGGGTTCTGCTCTTAACACTCCTGGCTAGTGCAAGGAAATGTGTGCCAGGCTGCATTTGCAGTATAAAAGAGGGGTGCTTGAAATGGGATAGAGGCTGGCAGTCAGGCCAACTGGAAAACCCTCTGCAAGATGCACAGACACACAGAAATATGTTTAGAAATAATGGACAGGGGAAGAATCACATGCGCATCCTTTGGATCTAGGATTGAAGATGGATGCATCAGTTGTGGTACCTACTCTGACTGTATGGTCTGCAAGCACAGCTCAGGGCACTGAGTGGACACAGAACCAAGTGGCTTGTTTCTTGGCAGCAGTCCTGTGGCAGTAATGCTAATATTGGGTAATGTTCTCCAGTGTTTTTTTTACCAAAAGAATAACTCTGGTTTTAAATTCCAGCTGATTATAAGCTAACATAATTTCTTTACCTCAGAACTAGTTTATTAGAAGTGGTGATACAGCCCAGGGGTAGTATTTTCAGGATCAAGATTTCTAAAAACAGTAAGAACTTGCTTGTGTGAATTACCAGGCTACTATGCCAAGTATAGAAAGAAAAAAGTTCTGGAAGAAGGACAAGAGTCCAAATATGCACTTTTTTGGGTTTTTTTTAACTTGCTAATCAGTGATGTGTACAACTTCCTGTATGAGCCAGGAAGTTGTGTTTCTGTGGAAAGAAATATGAGACTTGACAGACATTCAAACTATTTAGGTGATTGGAGCAGTTTGAGTTGCTTTTGTATAATTTTAACAAAAATTTTTGTGTGTGCATGCACAAAGACTATATATTTTTTTATGGTAAAGTAAGTAAAGCAAAATATTAATGTTCTTATTTGCAGAAGGTCTGATATCTGTCAAAGTATGGAGCTGTTAGAATTATGTTACTTTTTTTTCATTGAAAAGCATGTGATAGATATCAAAGGGCATGGCAACATCTGCTGCAGTAAACAAAGCAGTTCTAGAATGTATCTCTCTTATTTGTAATTATTTAACAATGGAAGATTATGTTGAGGGGTTTTTTAGCAGTATCTGAAGTTTCTGGCTGAACAAGATGACACTTATAATGAAGTCAATGTTCTTGCATTAATGAATGGTAGACTTGCTTTACAAAATTTCTGACTGTGGCTTCCATTAGTGCTGCTCGCAGATAGAAATGAAAGGGTTTGGCTGTACGTGTTATATCTCTTAAGTTCAGAGGCATTGCTTTTCTGGGATTGTGTCCTCACTCAGAGCAACCAGAATCCGTGGAAGGGGGAGGGTGTTATTTTACATAGCTTTGGTTGAATCCCTCTTGCAGAACCAGAAATTTCAAGGTCTTCAAACAATGATTGGTGGCTTTTAAAGAAGGTCATGCCCTAGTCTGGTGAAGCAAACAGTCTATATCACCAAACACAATATGGATTCACAAACTATAATGTGATCCCAGTGACACTGATTTCAAACTCATAGTTTAAAGTAACATTAGACAATAACTAGTCTTTATCATGTACAGAACAGTTTCCTCAATTTGTTGTGCCTGAAACAATCTCATCCTCTCTCTCAGGACCATTTTCTCCTTTTCTGCATGCAGGAGCAAGCACTCTCACACTTGGCACTTGCACTTAGAACTCCAAGAGCAGGTGAACAGAGCCCTGCAAAGCTGATGCAAATACCAGTGGAAAAATCAGGGTGTCGAGGGAATGTTGAGCAAAACGAAGGCAATGGGCTTATCCTCTCAACAGATCTGCTGCCTTCATTGGCGCAGGATAACAGCTCGATATTTGCTCTGCAGCTCAATCTTCCATCTTGTCAGGTAGTGTGCAGCCTCTGAGCCTTTGGGGCAGCTGTCTGGCAGACTGCACGCATCAGGCTTGCACAGGTGTTCCTTACAGGTATTTCTTTACAGGAAGTAAATCTTTTCCTTAATATGCCATCTCATAGGTTCTGTAATCCTGGTACTCCCCGTTAACTGTTTTTTTAAATAATTGCTCATTATTTAAAAATTATTTTTATTTAGGAATTATTTTAAAAGCAGCAAGATTTTGAGCTATGAATGGAGATATTTCTTTTTAACTTAAGAATAGCTCCAATATATGTTTAAATAAGTTGAAACCTAATTATCTTAGATAACTTTATATTCTATTTCAAACTATTCCTTTCTGGGATATGGAGTAGTAACATAGTCACCTGAAAACTGGTTTTTGTTTCAAGATTCAAATTAGGATCTACCAAAAATATTTGGTAATCTAAATTTTTGTTTAAATTTTATAAGGTTTTCTCCTCATTCTGTCATTATCTTGTCCTTTCCTGTCACTTCTAGTATCTTCCGCAGTAGAGGGCAGTAGAGGTGTCACACCTCAGGGTAGCCGGGGAGCTGCCATGTGGATCTGAAGGCAGCTGGGGGAGTCTCTTGTCTCTGAACGGAACTGACGGTGGGTGAGGATGCTCAAACAGATGAGCTGACTATGTGGAAAGATTTCTGGGGAGCAAGAATTCCTCAAGCTCTGGGGAATGGGTCTGGGAATCTGGAATAACAGATGGGCCTGGCTTGTGCAGCAGGATGCAGGGTCAAGTCTTCGAACTTTGCAGGACTGCAAGTTGTGCCTGCTGTATTCTCAGTTTATGGAGTCATGACCATGGTACTAGGATGCTGCAGTGGGCTGTTTGATATAGAGCTCCCTTTCCCACAAGCTACCTTAGGATGAATTTCCAAAAGACATTTTAGAAGTATGAGTTTGCAGACATAAAATGTCTCTCCATTCCTCAACCTGATCTCTCATCTAACTGGGTTACTATTGTTACTCACAGTTCTAGAGAATTTCTTAGCAAAACTATTTCCTGGGTTAGCTGCATATAATTTTTCTTTGCTCTTGTGAGGCTTCTCACAATGAATCTCTCATTGCAGGGATGTATTTGTTCATATTTTTATTCTGCTGAGACTCCCCTCTCTTTTTCCTAGCTCACTGTTACATGACACCACACTCCTGCTGAAGCATATAATATCAACCAGGGACACTGCTCTGAACTGGATGCCTTGCTCAGTCTTACCCAGTATTTCACTTCATGTGACACAGTAAATGTTCAGGTGATTAACTGGGAAAAGCAAATGCAATATTTTTTCCATTGCCTTTATTCAACAGATGAATTACTGTCTTTTCTCTAGATTTTAGCCTGTTATATGCAAAATTACCTATGGGCAAATTGTTTTCATTTCAATAGTAATTAATTCTTACAGCCATTTTAGAGATTCCTATTCAAGATTTGAAACACCTGCAGTGGGTTCTTTCTAAGGTCATGATAGATTTATTGTACACTTTGTTTGTGGTGGCAGCTTAAATGTGCAAAGAATGACTCTGCTGAGATGCAGGATAAGTTTCTGTGTCTTTGAGCATGGTGCCTTCCCTGTCACTTGTCCTAGGCACTTCCCAGTTTGACCAGAGAAACAGGAACGCTTTCATCAGCAGGGTAAAAAGAAATTAAATGTGTGCCAACCAAGTGCTAAAGATCCTATGGTCCCTATTTGGTTTTTATGGTAGCACATTGGCCTCACTTTCAGACTGCTAAAGCAGTGCTTCTGTATAAGCCCTGTACCCAAATTATTGTAGGTTCCTAATTGCAATCAATCAAGCTTCACAAAGATAGTGAAGCAACGATCTCTGAAAAATTACATGAGTGAGTACTGTAGAAGAGTTGGATGATTTTGGTTTTATTTTGGAAAACATTGCCACTGTTTTGATAGATTATTTTTTTCCTTTACTATCTACTTCTCTTGCTCTCCTGCTATGATTTTCTCTGAAAAGCAATATTGTGTTTACCTAGTAACAGTGAAGGATAAGTTGTTCTCAGCTGTCAAATAGGAAACTACAATTTGTGTGTGACCTAGAAAGATTTAATGGTAACATCTTTTTCAGTGTCAGATGGGAAGGTAGGGGAAGCTGGGAGCAATCTGTGAGATTTTAAAAGGGAGCTGCTTCTCAATGCATGGAAAAATAAAATTGTGTGAGAGGAAAAATAGATCTTTCATTACTTGATAGAAAGCAATAGGGAAAAATAAAACTTTTTTTTTCTTCAACTGGTAAAAATATTTATAAAAACAAAGTAACATAACATGGATTCTTATTTTAGAGTACCAGATAATGCTTTTTCTCCTAAGTGGACTGCCTAGGAACTACTGTACAAAAATGTTCTCTCTGCAGAACAAGTTGCAGAGGATAGTAAATTCTATGCTTGAAATTCCAACAGGATGGCTGAGGTTAGTACACTCTCTGCCTTAGATGTGTGGGTACAGGGATGCCCAAGTCACTCATGAATCACTTTACCATATTGAACAAGTCTGTCAGGCCTTTGGTGAGGCAGACATTGCTGGACTTTAACACCCCAGATAATTATCCATTGCTATCCATTCTTATTTTGAGTAAATACAGGGAGGAGGTCACAGCTGAGGAACTTTGTACCTTATTACATGGTGACAGATTTGGTTTCTGCATAATAATACATCTTTAACATTTCATTAATTTTTCTCTTTACACCATGAAGTGCCATGGCATATATTTATTAAAGTTGTACCTGAACATGAAGAACAATAAATAGTCTGCTTTTCTTGCTTTAACCATGAGTGCTGTCGTGTCATGCTGTAGAGCAGAATTGCTTGGACTCTTGACTGTGATAAAGTATGAATCTTGTGGACATGATGGCACTTAGACATACTAGTTGACTGCACTAACTTCTGCTTATAAACTTTTATAGTCTGCTGAGTGCTTATTCCTCTTTAACATTAAACTTAAGTATCTGTTAGGTTCACTTTATTGTAGTTAATAACCTGCTTTTATACTGATATGAGATTTTGGGTTGGTTTTTTGTATTTTTTAAATTTCCTGGTCATATAAATATCAATGCCTCTGGTTATGTGGGTCCTCTGCATTTGATTGTGAGAATTCTAGGACTTATTACACTCCGATACTTTAGGGCATCCATATAATTCTCTTCTTTCTCAAGACTATGAACTTTATACTCTTTTCACTACAAATTGATGGCTTGTGCCTGTAGACATTGACTTATATTACATAGATACAGATATCATTGCAGGAGTTTTGTATTTTTTGTTCATTGAAAGGCTTTTGTCTTAAAATGCAGTAGCTGTTCAACTGATATTCTCAACAGAATAGTCAGTCTCTCAGACAAAGTATCTGATTTTTTTACAATGCCATTGACTGCACATGAATAATGTATGATTATGTCAGTCCACCTCTAGTATTACTTGAAGGCTGAAGTACTTAGAAAATCTATGTAATGACATTTTTAGCCAAGCTGCATTGAATTCTGTTGTGGATGAAATGGTTCTTGATAGCATTTGGAAAGCTGCCGTTGTTAATTTATGTTTGTACAGCTTCCAGCCAGCCAGTATGTTTAAGCCAGCTTGGTTATCTTACAGTTGGGACTTTTGGAAAACCATAACGATCAGGATTTCCAGATGTAGTGCAAGCAGACACTGATCCCACTGACACACATTTGAGTAGAATAACTCTAGATTTCCTTAGAGATGCTCTCCACATATCATACGACTGAAATCTGACTCCACTAACCCTGGCACTTTAGTCAAATAAACAGCAATAATTATAATGCAATTCCAGTTAGAATTTCATATCTGTATGGCACCAAGTCTGAAGAAAAGTAGTGATTAGATGTAATATTAGCTTTAGAGATTATTTATAGATTTTACTAGAACTCTGTGAGTAATAAATGATACATCCATATCTTCAAAGCAGACCTACGTTGTGAAGGCAAAATGAATTTTTTTATATTACTTTTGAATTGAGCACATATAAATAGGACAGCTTTAAAATGTTAACAATTTGAAAAGAATAGTGACATTCAAAATAGTAGGTATTTACAAAGCTGGTATTGACAGTAAAATGAATGCCAGAAGGGCTTTGCATCTTCTAAAGAAGTGATAGGAACTATTATGTGAGCTTTTGAAAATAATTGAAGGATAAGTGATTAGTAATAAAGATAGACTGAGTTTTCAGTCTGCTGAAGATTTAGAGGTATTTATCAGGAACAGGACAATTAATTAAAAAAATGCCATACTTACTATTGACAAAGTTCTGTTCTGGAGCTTTGCATAACATGCATGGGCATAAAGAGTTCTCAGGATGGTAACAGCAGAGAGGACAGTGTGTTTAATAAGACTGAGGAAGTAGCAGGGGATTTGACAGTCTCCAATGTTCTGAATAAAGAATCTTCATTATGTTTGTCATAACTGAGTCGTATTCCTGCTGCTGCAGCTTTCATACACCTAATCACACAAGGAGCGACAGGAGGTTTTACCCTGCTCATTTCCTTCTTCAGTCAAGAGCAATTTGGTCTGAGATTATGATGATTCACAATGCACTTTATTAGAAACATTAAATAGAAAAAACAAAAATTTGTGTCCCTGCATACAGAAGCCATTACCAACTGATTCTCCAGGAGCCTATGAAAGGATAAACAGGAACAGAATAGAAAATTCAGGAAGATCTCTGAAGTGAGAGAAGTCTGACACAGTACAGTAAGGTGCAGATGCATTTAATATATGCCATGTGCACTGAAGGTGAAAATATTAGGAATTAATTTCTCTTCACTAAAAGGATGAGATCTGAATAATGGTGACCTTCTTGCAGAAGTTAATGTAATTCCAAGACTGGAGGTAAGCAATGAATGGACATGCTTTTAAGGGAGTGTGCAGAGACCTGGGGAGAATGTAGAAGTCTCTGAAGAAAGGCATGAAATCAAATAGGTGTTTTGAGTTCAGTATGAGTAAGAAAAAACACACAAGAAATTGCCTGGTTGCTATGACCTTAAACAAGGACCTTTCAGATGAAAGCCCGCTTTGATACCATCAACCCACTTTGGGTTTAGCTTATCTTTAACCTAGCAGAAATGGAATACTCAGTACTGTCTCTGTGCAGATCACATGGTTTTAGAAGTCCTAAAAGATCTAAGTAAGAGTCTGTGCCTTACAATATGATAAAATCAATGTTGAACCCTCAAGTCCTACAAAGTGGTCTTTACTACTAGCAGACAGATACATAGTGATTGTCTAAGCAACAAAATTTTCTTATGTGAAGAAAAAGTCTTAGGTAGCATTCCATGTGATCAACCTGAAAATTCTTAAAATTACATTTGTTAAACATGACCAGGGCCAGGGATTCTGAGATGCCTGGACCCCTGAATCAGTGATGTTAAGTTAAACAGTTTTACCTTCCCTCCTCAATGCCTTTTGTGTTTATTTAGAGCTCTCAAAAGAAAAGAAAAAGAAAAAAAAAAAAGAAAAGAAAAAAAGCGCCAATAGGTCCTAGTTTCAGCATGATAACTCTGTGGCATGCTGAGTGAATGAGGGTTTTTTCCTCCTTGTCCTGTTAAAACAGTTGAAATATTTAACTATTTTTTTCTATAAAGTCTTTAGAGTAATTGTCAGTAAACAAAGAATATAAATACTAAAGATTAAAAAATTGCCTGAGGTATAAAGGACTATTTATGTTGTTTCCCTCCTTAGTTGTAGAGTGTAGTTAATTTTTCTTACAGTTGGATATAGATGCTATTTTACTTCTTCCACTTCTTGCACATCTCTTCCATTGCAAATATGGATCAAAGTAATCTATCATTTATGTCTTTTTTTAACCTGCCTGGGGCTGAGATATACTTTCATTGTTTAAGTATAGGATTTGAATGGCTATAGTAGAGATATGGAGAATAATGTATTTAAGCTTTGTGATCCTCTTCAGGAAATCACTTGGTTTGCTACCATGATGCCAGTCTTGGCACTGCTTCCAGGAGCACCAAACTTTTCACCTGTGTTCTTGGAAGAAACTATTAGCATTGAAAGGAATAGAGGAGGACTAAGCAGTATGTGACAGGTCAAAATTTTGGTGAAGAAGAAGCTGCTTGTGAGTCAGCAGTGTGCCCTGGCAGCAATGAAGTCAGGTAATATGTGGGTACACATTAACAGGAGTGCAGTTAGATCAAAGGAGGAGATTATTCCTTTGTTTCTTGGGCTGCTAATAAAAGTGAAATTACAAACTAGAGCACATTTGGTGAAAAATCACCAAGGTGGTTGGGAAACTGATGCATTTGCCCTGTGAGGAGGGGCTGAGGGAATGGGGCTCGTTAACCCTGGGGAAGAGTGGAAAGCTAACAGTGACCAGTCAATACCTATTGAGGAGGTTAGCAAGGAAACACAGCCAGGCTCTTCACTGAGATATACGGTAGGAAAATGAAAGTCAAGAGCTGTGAATTCAAAAGGGAAGATTTAGACTTCTAGATATAGCAAAAAGCTCTTTCACCTTGAAAACAGCTAAGCGTGGGAACACGTTGCTGGGGAGTCTTCATCGTAGGAGGATTTCAAGGCCTGCCTAGAAGAAGCCCTGAGAAAATCAGTATGACCCTCCTTTGAGCAGGGGATTGGTCCAAAGACCTCCTGAGGTCCCTCACAACTTGACTGGTCCTATGAGCCTGTAAAGTAGAAGACTTCTGCAGTCTTAAAACCTCCATCTTGTGGCAAACTGGGTTCCCCTTTCCATATTCTATTATTTGCCACATTTAAGATAATCTGAAAATGTAGGCAGATAGACCGGGTTTTAAAATGTACACCTGAACAAAAGCAGGAGGGCCTGCTAAAGCTATATATAGCTGTTGGAACTACATGTGCTGATGATCTAGGCCCTATATTTTCTAGCTGCTTCCTAAAGGCAATTTAGGCAGAAGCGGACAAAGTTTGGGTCAGATTCATCTTCCTTACTTGCTGTCCAGACCTTTTGAGACAGAAAGGGATCAAACACAGTAAGCATATGTCAGTGATGCATTGGGGCAGCACACTAATGCACGAGTCCTCACAGGGATCTGGTTACTTGAGATGTCACTGGACTGAGGAGTTTAAATGTGACCAGGTTCAAAATGCAAAGAGTGTGATTAAATAGACCACGTGCCAATTTTGGGACCGCACTTTTCTAGCTGGCTATTTCAGCTTTGTAAGCCAAAATGTGAATCAGTGAGTTACACAAAATTATAAGTTTGCAAAAAAGCCATTAATTGACTCCTATCCTACCTCGTCAGAAAGTGCAATGCTACTTTGGAAGGCTGTTTGTTTCAGAGAAGCTTGATACTGATTTAAAAAGTATCCACACTCTTGCACTTTTTGGTATTTCTCTGCAGTCTTGGCATACTACTGTGTCCACACGTACAGCTTTGTCCTTCTCTGACATTTTCTGTCTTGCTGACTGCATCTTCGTATTACCTTTTTAAATTCTTTACTTTTTAGCAGTGAATTATTTTATCAGAAAAAAATAACAAACAGCATTTGCATCCTATGAGGAAACATTGACCTCATTCTTGATGATTGGTACAATGGTGACAATCATTTTCATTTGCACAGAAATTCATTTCAAAAACATTTAATAAATTGGTATATGGTGACAGGTGAAGAACTGTAATTTCATTATTAAATTGTGGTCATTTCAAAGGGTCAAAATAAGCATCTGTTTAATAGTCTTGCTCTTGCAGAAAGCAATGTGAAAAGTTTGAAAGAAAGCAATTTTAAGTGTTTCCTTTTTAATGCATCTTAATATAAAAAAAATAATGTTTGACTAAATAATAGTTTGCAGAATTCTTATGCAGTTATGATTAAGTCCTAGCAGGATATAATAATGCCATGCTGCATAGGTGTTTGCTGGAGATATTAACGTATCTGTCTTTCAGTACACTTGGAAAAGAAGTCACCCAGCAGCCTCACATAGCATGGCTTCTGTGTGTAGTGCCTTCAGTCATGTGTGGGCCAACTCAGGGAATCTAAATAACTAACTGAGGACACATGAAAATGGCCTGTTTGCTCATAATCTTCAGTCGGAAAGGAATTAAAAGCAGATGGTAAATCAGAAGTTTTCTTTGTCTAGTCACTGGGAAATTATGCTCAGGAGTGACGTTTCGAAGATGCACTTGTAATTAGAATGATGTTTCATTTCATCTACTGAAAGTTTGATTACAAAGTAAGTACAGGGATGGAAAGAATAGATAATTATCTTAAAACAGTGAGTAATACATCAGCTCTTCTCTCTTAGCCAACTCAAGTCTTTGTGAAAGTGTAGACAGAGCTTGCTACTCCTGATGCTGTCGAGGGCAGGATGTCAGCTGCAGTTGCCTAGTGGGACCTTCCTCTCTCACAGTAGCCATATTCTCCAATTCAGCCTCCCTCTGTGGCAGCAGCAGGACTGAAGGGCTGTTCAGGGGAGAGAAGCTGCATGTGATGCTGACATTGCTGGATCCCTTCTCCAGCCATAATACCTTGGCATTCTGCTGTCAGAGACATCTTTTACTTATACCTACTGTCTCCAGGCTGGCTGTTGTAAAACCAATGTGGACTCTGCATCATAGAAAAATTAGAATAGATAGTTCTTCCCTTGAGGATATCTGGTTTCAAAGGCACTCCCTGTGAAGTTTTTTTTTTTTTTTCCTAGTAGATTTCCCTGGTTTTGTGTGAATTGAAATGCCTCCATGGAATTCCAAGCATGAAAGGGAACAAGTGACTTAATTTATAAAGTAAAGCTTGTTGTGGCAGGTCAGCTTTCAGACACAGAGAACCAGACATTATTAGTGAAGTTGATGCTACCAGAACCTAAATATCTCAGTGTGATTTTCTTTTTGAGTCTCCAATATAAAAGCTTCAGGAACCTAAATACAGTGGGCAAAGTCTAAGAAAGACCTTATCAAGCAGAAGACATCCAATAAACTCTTATGATATGACTTGTCTCCTAGTGAGTGTCACTTCTCAGAGTTTTATTAAAGCCATTTGTATGTTAAAATGATAGACAAGTAAGCCATTTTTCTTTCCTCCATGTTGTATTGAACCCTGAACATTTTTCTGTTTCTCACATCAATAGACATTGTTCCAGCAGAATCATAGACTGTTTAGTTTGATGGAAGTTCAATTTCCTATAAAACTAGAGAAGTCCCTAGTTCTGGAGATTAACTGCCTTCAGGTATTGTTTTGGCACAGTTCTAATTGCATGGTAGCCAGCTGATTTAGAAAGCAACTTTTGGCTCAGATAGTAAAAGAAATTACTTCATATAATTTCAGGATAAATAACAGATTCTGTTCCTATATGCCTGCATGTCTGAGTATTTATACTTATTTGAATATCCATATACAAATTTGGTTTTTTGTGGTTGAAGAAATCCTCAGTATGGTAGAGCTACCTCTCCATTCCCTCTCTTGCTCTTTCTACTTCTTCCAAAGAAAGACTACTGCTCTTTCTTTACCCCAGCTGATGTAAAGGTTTTAGGCTTTAATTTAAACTCTCATGAGGCTCTGAGGCATTAACTTGGGTTTAAATACTTAAAACATCTACATTTTCAGATGCAGTGTTTTAGAGCTTTGAACTAGAGCAAATGATAAGCTATACATTAGGATGAAGCAGCTGGGCAAATGTGTCTGGTGCTTCTTAACACTTTTTGAAAGCTGAACACTTCACAGCTGCTCATGAATGCACCGCATTTCTATTTCAGGATACACCTCCTGGCTATTAAAATGTCTGCAGAGCATGCCCAACACAGTGTTCAGAGGCTTTGAACTTTGCTAGGTCAGAAGTCTTTCAAAAGACCAGGAGAGCTAAGCAAGGACCATGTTCTTGGGCAAGGAGCATTTCTCACATCCCACATAGTTTTGAAGTAGCCTTGTTGAAAAAGAGTAAAATGTGCAGTCTGGTGTTGTACCTCTTTCATATAGAAACAGATGGTGGATTTTTTTTTTTAAGCGTCCCCTAAAGGTATGGGGTTTATATCTTAAGGTGCATTATGCAGCCTCTCAGCTTAACAAAGTTTGTTTTGTCTTTAATTTTCAGGTATACATTGTACCTGACAGTGCTTTGAGGGTGGAGGCAGAAATTGTGGAGAGGCACTGTAAACTGTGTCATTCCACTGAACTTCTGTAGAGTTGTGTTTCCTATTCAGGAGGATATGACATTGCATTTTAGAAAGAATTTTGTTTTGCTCTTTCCAAATTTCAACTCTATAGAGTGAGTAGTCATAAGCATTAAAGCCGTGTTTCATTTCAGCAGGGATCCAGCTCAGTCTCATTCTATATTTAGTCAATTCACAAGGATAAAACACAACTCTACTTGTCTTTTATATATAACTGACATCCACAGATGCTCCAGCACAAGATGTAGTTACAGCTTGTGATAAAAATCTGACAGAGCACTCAGAGCAGGCCAAGGATGGAAACTTTTGCATATACAATTTTGCAAGTGGTTTCTTTACATAGATTCAGATTGGAGAAATCAATGGAAGAAGAACATCAAGGTTTTCCAAATGGAAGATAACATCTTTGGTTTGGGGAGTCCTTGAGTCTGGGAGTCTGGAAAAAGTATGTTTGACCTTTACTCACAATATTCTAAACAGCTACTGCTGACAGTGGTAGCAAGCTTTGTATGACTTTTGTAAGATTATTTGCAAAATTGCTAATAATACCAAGCATAGAAGAACTGAACCTTTTTCAGGTCAATAGTATATGCTATTCAGATGTACACACCAATGCATAACTCTAGCTGTAGCATTTGGAGAAAACAGTATGCCAGGGTGAAGAAATTATGCCTTCATTGAAATACATAGCTCAATTTTTAGCAAAATAGGTCAGAAGTAGCCAGAGACTTCCCCCACATAGTGCTTAGGATGTCCAGAGGATAATCAGAAACTGAGATGCTGATGTTTCTACTAGGTACAAGAATAGAATTTTGGTGTACTGCTTCTAAGGCAGGATAGAAGACGTTCATATATTTAAGTGAAGGTTTGGTTATCTTCTTTACCAGATGTATAGGAAATTAAACCCCAGTAAAGTGTCTTTTGAAGAGATTGCCAAGAAAGGAACAGGGCAGTGGTATATGTACTTCTAAAGAAATTGTGTCAGTTTAAGAATTGAGATGGATTAGGAATTCATAACTAAATGAAGACATGAATGTAATAGTGTATGTCCACATCTTACTGGAAGGAAGACAATCAAATAGACACCAATGCCAAATATTTGTATAAGATTTAATACTAATACTAATATAAGTGAAAGGAGATAAGATTCAAATTACAGTAGTCGACTCACCACTGCAATTTATAGCATTAGAACTAATGTGACCTGAAATTCCAAGTGTGAACAAGAAGAATATATTACCTGAGCTGCCCTAATGACTGCTTGACCAGAATGGTAGAACATACAACTCCTCCATAGAGGATGTTACAAATGCAAAATGTAGATTCAACATGAAATTGGAAAACCACTTAGACAAGAGACCTGTCAGAGACAGCTTTTGTTGACATTTTGGTCATTACACAGGCTCTGCTGTGTCTCAGTGTGGGTTATCAGCATTTCACAGAGTACATCCTTCATTATTTATACACTTCACCACAAGTTTGTAAATTTCCCTCCTGCTTTATAAAATTGGAAGAACTTCACGTAACACAATGTTGAACTAGTGACAATCAGACTGATGACTGATTTAAAAAGAAACTGCTAGAAGCAAGAATTTTTCCTGTGGGAGACAGAATGAAAGCTCTCCAATTTATATCTCTTAATAAAGTGAAGTAAAGTGCTGTTTCATTTATAATGTGGTAGGTATGGTTCTGATTCTTAGTGCTCTTTGAAAAAAGAATTACCTAAATTTGATTATAGTAGAAATAGATCAAAACCTAATATTCAAATTTTCATCTTCTATATAATTTTAATATGCTGAAAAGTATCTATATAATTTTGGATCTGGGAAACAACTGACATTTTGGGGTTTTAAAGGGCATGTTTAAGCAGAATAAAGTTGTATGTGGTGCAACTAGAAAAACAAATTCATTATTCTTCAAATAAGTTTTAGCTATTATTATGATTGAGGACACCTTGCTCTTGCGAGAAGAGAAGGACCAAATGGATTAATTTAAAATTGAGTAAATCGGGAAAAGCAGTAACAGCTTCTGAGGAAAATGGTGCAGAAATATAAAGAGCAAATATAAAATATGAGGATTTGGATCTGGGAGTGAGGAGGTTGTCAAATGTCTTGGAAATAATGATGTGTTGACACTGAGTTGAGAAATTATAGCACTTTTTTATGGGTGGCTGAGAAAATTCTAATACCAGTAACTCACTGAAAAAAATCTTTACACTAAACCAGCCACAATAACAACTGTGACTGCTGTGTTATAGAGAAATGGAGTCCCTTATGAATCACCATGCAGGGGATTTGAGGTGGAGGGGGTTGTGTTGGGGTTTTTTTTGTGAAATCAAATCTGTGTCTTCACAGCACCTAGAACCTGTAGCATACAAGCAAGTCCACTTAGGAAGAAAATAACTTTTATTACTTCAAGTTCATCACACAAAGTTTTTCTTGGGGTAACAGCACTGCTTGTTTTCTTGTAGTTTTGTCTTTATTCTCCTGAGTTATTAATGTGTTTTTTAACAAGGCCCTTTTCTTTTTCACAGATTCAAATTTCCATTTACTCATATCCATATCTTAGGAGGTCTGTAGTTCCCAGAAGGAGTTCTTTTTATAATGTTTCGCTCTGTGCTGTTTCATTGGCATTTTTATGTCTAAGCAAAGTTTAATAATGGAAATTAGGGGAATAGAACACTGCAGTGTGGGAGGAAGAGTGAGAAAGACAGTGTTCTATTCTGAAAGGGAAAAATTTCTTTGTTGTCATTAAAAGAATGTGGAGGAAGGATTTTTTTCTTTTATTCATATGTCTCCTTCTATCCCTGGTGCTCTAAAGAAGGTGTCTGCCTACAACCCTGCCATTTCTTGTGCCATTGACAGTCAGTTGCTTCTTAACAGTGGCCTGGACTGTCATATGTACAGACAAACTTTTTCTATTCTTTAGCCAAAATTTCTGTAAAGAAAAGAAAATACAAAAAAGAAAAGCGAAAAAAGGAATGAGAAGAAAAAAGGAAAAGAAGGGGAAGGAAAGGAAAGGAAAGGAAAGGAAAGGAAAGGAAAGGAAAGGAAAGGGGAAGGAAAGGGGAAGGAAAGGGGAAGGAAAGGAAAGGGGAAGGAAAGGAAAGGAAAGGGGAAGGAGAAGGAAAAAGAAAGGAGCATAAAATTTTGTCAGGATCCTTCTGTCAGGGAAGAGATGATGCCTTGTAAGAAAAAATCAGCTTCCCATAGGTATATTCTGAATAAGATTTTCTTTGCTGTTTGGTTTTGGGTTTTTTGTGTTTTGGTTTTTTTAAACCAGCCTACAGCTCTGTTTCCCACAGTCTCGTTGGCATATACGAACTTACATGTTCTTGGTCTATAGCCCCAGTGGTTGCAAAAAGCAATTTTTAAAGCAATTACAGAAACTCAAAACCCAGATGCAGCTACAAAGAATTCTCAATGCATTATTTAAAAGGCAGGAGAAGCTTTAATTTTTAATTAGTTATTAGACTTGAAAATACCTATTTAGAGGAAGCCTCAGGTTTTGACTTCCCAATGGTGTCAGTGTTGGAATCTAGTGAAAATATTCTAGAATCCCTCCCTCATAATATACAGCAGCTGAAAACTAGAAACCAATGTAACAATTCTCCCATGTGAAAAAAGTTACTTCACCTGTTAAGTCTGTGTAGGCAAACACAGATGTAGTGAAAGGAATTTGAATAATTGATTTGAAGCCTTACCTTTACAAGGGAGTTCAGAAAGGTTTTAGTTGATGCAGAATTCTTTCTGTCATATCAGAGTGTTTTCTACTTCAAAAATTTCTACCACTGTCTAGTTCCCAAAAAGCTCAATGTGATTTAGAAATTTTAAACAAAGCTTTTTCTCTGCTGTAGGAAAATGAATGGAAGAAAGACCTCAACCAAAGCAAATTATAAAAAACAGCCTCCCATATTCTTTTTTTTACACTGGTAAGTTACTAAAATTCTTTGTAAATGTCACCCAAATGACTTAGAAACACTGGCTGATAAAAGATCCCAAGAAACCCATTGGATAGATGGGGAAAATACGTAGTTTCCCTAACTTCCCCAGCAAGATAGAGATGAGAAAAGAAGGGCATTCAATTTCTGCAGACTTGCTAGAACAGGTACTACTGCTCTAAGTCTAATGTTTGTTGAAGGCCTCTGTGTTTTTATCTGCACATATTTTAATTTTATTTTTTTAGTGATTACTGCTTAGATAGGAGATATTCTGAAATACATTGATTACATATCAGAAGCAATTTTATGGAGAAAACAAAATTGTGCATAATTTTCAAATTTTCCTGAGTAAATATGTTCTCTAATAATTATTCATCCACTTTCTGCTTGAACAGGCAGGAGCAGTAATACTTTCTGTTTGTCAACATTTACACAAAAAACATTTATCAAGCTGAAATACTGATTTGGAGTAGTCAGGCAGATTTTGTTTTGCACAAATCTCATGACAAAACTTCTCTTGTCATCTGTAGTGGAAAGATTAGGGTTCATAATCTAGTTCTCTGATAATGTAATGATGCAGGAGTTATGATTACAGGTCTTTCATAATAGCAGAGAGTGAGTAAATTCAGCCTTTTCTGAGGTACTGAAATGACAAATATATTACATAATTCAAAGTATGACTACAAAGAATCACAGTTGGCTCATACATAAACAGCATCTCTTTGACTTTCACGAGGTTATCAATGTCTGTCATACAGCGCTTCCTTTCTTACCACGTTCTGTGTTACTATGAATGTTTCTAATTTAGTTGAGTCTTTAGTTGAGTCTGAGTTAATCAGTGGGTATTATTTGTACTAATTATCTTATTTACTGGATATTGTGTAACTTATTGTATAAGTATCTTATATTATGAATATTGTCTTCCAGTTTTTTCAGACCTCTAACTTTTGCACATTAGTGTGTTTCTACAACATTGCAAAAAGTAAATCAGAAATCAGGTATTCTAATACTATAATATGCTGTACTATCATTTAATCAGTTTTTAATTCTGTCACTTACTGTAAGGCCAAATTGAATTTCCAGCACCAGAATGTATGACCTCAAAAATGATCCCAGCACTCCAAATCTGAAAATATTGCATTCACAGATTGAGGTCAAGGATTAGCAATATGAAGCACGTTAACAAAATGCTAATAGAAACAAATCTTTCCTCCCTTCCTATGACTTTAACATCTTGGTCACTCCATAGCCATTTAGTCGGCCTGACTCATTATAGTGTTTGTTATACAATGGGGATCCAAAAAATGTTGCTTTATAATCAATGCTGGAAACAAGTTATATATAAAATTGGGGCTTAAGAAGCTTGCAGAGAAGGTGTGGCTGTCATGGCTCATAAAGTCCCAAAAATACTAGTAGTAAATAATATTTACAGGAACAGTGATCCAAGGATGCCATGGAAGCAGGGATCATACACAATGAACAGAAAAAACCTGCCATTGTCCCAGAGCCTGAGGACTGCTTGCTGGTCTGTCTGCTCAGGTGGCTGCTGTTTAGGCTGTGCTTCTGGCCGATCCTCCAGTTGATGCAAGGGTTCAGGAGAGCACACACAGTGTACTGTGAGCCATGTCATTTCCATTCTCAACGATGTATGGAAACATGGATCCAACATCCACACAGTTCTCAGGGAGAGCCACAATGATGGATAAGCTTTAGGGTGTTCAGCACTCCCTGTAGACAATGTGGTTGGACTGGAGGGCAGCTTAGAGCCTGGATGAAGGCAAGGATTTTGATGTACTGCTCTGCCCTGGGTCTGAGCTGCAGCTGGGTCTGTGGCTCAACATGTGCAGAGACATTGTCTGGGCTACAGCAAAAGCTTGAGGATGTAATACAAACCCATAGTATGAAGAAGTAGCATAAACTCTTAATAGGCTATTCTCAGACAACAGCAGAAGAAAAACATTTTGTTAAGCTTAGTCTGATGATACAAAATTCTTTTGAAATACTTCTACAGTTTATTATATAAATAAGAATAATAATAATATTCCTGTTGTCTGTTTTTTCGTAGACGTGAATCTCACCATGTCCTTTGTCATCTTTTCCCAGAAACGTCTCTTCTTTTCTGTTGCTTTCTGTTGTTAGGGCAAACTTTGAGATTCCATTCACCACATCTTTGCTTTCATTTCACTCTAAAACTATTCCCTCTTTGCATCAGCCTTGAATATAAAAAGAACTTTACTACTGTAGAGTTGCATTTAAATCAAAGAAAGAAAAAGAGGGAAAAAAAAGAAAATAAGACATTTGGAACACCAAGACAAATGAGTATTTATTTGAACATTCCTGCAACCATATTTCTTGAATGCTATGCTCTGCCTTCTCTGCATATAAAAAAAAAATATTCACTTTTCTGTTTTTTCTACCTTTGGGTGACAGTGAAGTGGTTTAAGCAGTGAGAGTGAGTAAGGTGACTCCATTTCTGATATGAAGGCATGCCTTGCTGATCAGTTATGTTCCTAGCCTGAGAGACACTTCAAGGAATGTGGGAAGGAAATGTCCCATAAGCCTATTCTCAAAAGTACAGATACAGTGCATTAGCTACAAGGATGCAGCAAAAGCAGCTTGGGGAGTCACTGGGGAAATGTTCTCATCCATTTCTCCCTGCTTTAGCTTTTTCATGCCCCCTCCTTCAGTCCTGTCCCTAGGTCTTTTGAAAGAAGGCTCTCATAAGCAATGTTGTGCAGCCACTTTTGGTTTCAGAGTAGCTGTTAGTAGGGCTGCAGTGAATAAAGAGACTTTCTGAAAGAACAAAGGAATAAATAGAAAACATTTAAGAGCTTCAGATCCCCAAAAGGGGATAGTTTCATCCCCTTTGGGCTATTTTCAGACACACATTTTACTGTAAGCCAATGCTGGAGTATCAGTCTATAGGCTGGTGTTCCTTACTGCTTGTGTATGTAAAAATAATTTGATACGCTGTATTAATCTGGTCTACAAAAACCAGTATGCATCTCTTGCCATATGGTAGGACATGAACTGAATCTCTGTCTCTCACATAGGGTAGTGGGTACTAATCTGTCAGAAAATGGAAATGTATTAGCTGTGTTAAGTCTGTATAAGCACAGGGAAGATAAGCAGAAGAATGGGAAGCACCTCAAGTTTTAAATATTGAACTTGTTCTTTGAAGTTCTGTTGCTCTGTTTAAGAATTTCTTTTCAGATAGTTGGCCTGAACAGCTCTTTTGTTTCTGAGTGATTTGCTGAATGGGAAAAAAGTATTGTGAATTTTATATAAATTAGAAAAAAATGGATTTGTGCATAAGTATTACTGAGCTTGTATTAGAAAAAAGCTGCTTTTTGCTCTTTTCCAGAAGATGAAGCATTTTTACAGGAGGCTTTCATCCCCATTTCTAGATGAAGCCATTTCACAAACAAAGGTCAAACAAAGCACCTAATTTTTTGGCATTTTCCTACTGCTGAGATGATGTACTCTTTTAGCCTTTCCATGAGTCAGACTTAATGAACAAATCTGGTAGGTTCATTGGCTCACCAGCCAAAATCCTCAGTGGTGAGGGCTGGTTATTCCATTTGTCACACAATTCAGTAAATACTCTGTGGGAGAAAAGGTTCTTCTCTCCAGGGCTGCTAAGGAAGCTAAAATGTTTCTTCATCTTTGTTTAATTTTTCATTCAGTTAATGAAATAATTGAGAATCGGGCCTTAAAAATATGATTGCTTTATTAATAATGGATGGGCACCATTAGAAAGGGCTAATCAACCTGTTAGGCTGTTTTTTTAATAACATGTGCAACATAATGGTAGCATTGTAAAGCTCTCATTTGAAGGCATATTTTCCCCAGCTGGTTGCATTTTCATTATTACTGGTTCATCAAGTGAAAGTGGTGATTTTAAATCCGTTTCTCAACTTATCATTGCAATCAACTGAAATACATTGGACTGGATTTTCAAAAGGCATAAGGTGTTGTAGCTTTACTTAAGTGAGATATATTACCCAAAACTAATTTATGTTACCCAATTACTCATTTATATTACCCAAAACCTTAAGCTGCAGTTCAGGCCAGGTCTCAGCAGGACTTGGGATCACTCAACCACCCCTGGCTGTCTCCAGGGTACTCCTCCCATCCTGTGTGCCCACTTCCTCTCCTCCACTGCCTGACCTCCAGGGGCGCTGCTTTTGTGTTGCACAAGCCACTGGTACAGCTCTCCTGCTTTTCTCTCTAGCCTTCATTTCAATTTGCGTAATTAAGCTGAGCATGGCGCCAGCTCAAGTTTAGTTATAATCGCAGGCCAAGACTGGCTTTTCAAACTCATTTTTCCTGTGTGTTCTTGCGTGTCAGCCTCTAACACACAGCAGTAGTTTTGAAATGCTGTATATAATCAACAGTTTGGAGAAGGAGCATTAGTAAAATTGAACGGGACTTTTTTGATGTGTTTATTTACTGTAGTGAGAGCTGGATGGCATTCCAGAGATCTCCACACACTTCCCCTTAATGTTATTTTTTTAATAAACAATGCATGTTAGTTAACACCCCGTGTTGGAACAGCATGATCTGGGGCATCCCTTTAAGTAGAAATATGTAAAATGGAAGAATAGGATGAAAGAATGGGCTGCAAGGTGCCTGGTAATGGATTTGTGTTTTGTCAGTCTCGTTTGTTTATTTGCAATAGTAGTTGGAAGAGACCTAGTCAAGTTATATGCTGCAAATGTACTTGTAATCTCATTATTTCCTGTCATTTCTGCTCTAAATTGCACCCTAAAGTTCTGGCAATATAGCTCAGCAATAATAAAGCCTCATTTTATTTTATATAAATATGTATACAACAG
The DNA here is from genome assembly GCA_024734555.1 of Trochalopteron elliotii. NCBI lineage: Eukaryota > Metazoa > Chordata > Aves > Passeriformes > Leiothrichidae > Trochalopteron > Trochalopteron elliotii. The sequence goes on from JANPWX010000038.1 coordinate 5,651,967, forward strand.
GTGTAATTAGATATACACATGCAGTAATGTGTGCAATACATATGCACACATCTATACATTCTCTGTATGTGTGTTTATAAATATCTTTCCAATAAATACAGTAATTGAAAGAAACTCTGCAAATACAATATGTCACGTTTTGGCAAGATTTTCAGAACCATTTTCTTAGTATTTGTATTTTGATTTGTGGTGTTCTCTGGCCACTGGGAAGAAGCTGTTCCCAGAGGTGTCTCTGCCAATGAACCAGAACTTTTTTCAGCTCCTCTGAGTTCTCTGATAAAGAACTGCAAGATCTCACAGAGCACTGTCTAGGAAAGGGGAAGTAAGACACCTTCAGTCAATCAATGTTTCAGCTGCCAGAGCTAAGTCAGCAGTGATATTAATGTGTACACCCATGTGTGATGTTGGACCTTAAAGAACCTGGGAGAATCCCAAGTACAGGGCCCTGTCCCTGTGTGCAGAGTGAACAGCAGTGCAAAAAAGTCAAGTGCCTCCTGTCAGGATCTGCAAGAAGGGGTTCCTTGTGAGCCTTTCAGGTTACGGTCTGAAATATTGCTTCCTTTAATCTTGGTCACATCACCTCTCTGTTCTGCCCATGATATCAGCCTGAAGGTTTCCTTACCCTTCAGATCAGAGATGAAGTGAAGACTGAATACTGAAAACCTCAGGTTTCCAATACCAGGTGTATTATACCAAATAATAAGTTATTTAGTTACCAACAGTTATAAATCCTGTGGACTGAGGCTGGGTGACATTCTAATCTATCTACACACTTACTTTGATGTTAGATGTTGGGAGAAACACTTGACAGGCCACAGAAGAAATTCCGAATTCACATGAAAATGTGGTTTTCACAAAGTTCAGTTAGAATAAAACAATGAAGGAAAGCTTTTCACTCCTTTCACAAAAGAATATATTTTGCCTGTATTAACATTCCACTTTTGCCCTTGCCTTCTGACTTAACCTTTTCTTAGGCTATATAAGAGAGTCTTTTGTTGAAGCAGATAGTGGAAACCTTTACATGAAAAAATAGTGCCATAATAAGATACAGTGCTCTGTCTAGCCCTAATTTTTTTCCACTTACCTTTTCTTTCCTTCATGTATTTTCAGTTCTTTCTTACCTCTATTGCTGCTGCTTCCCCTTTTTTTTTTTATCATGACACTGGCTGAATGTGTGATTTGTACAAGCTGATGAAATAACTTTTTCACATCTCACTTTTATTCTTCAAACCACAACCCTGCCCCCAAAAAAAGAAACCTACAAGAAAATAAGATTACTTAGTACACAAAATAAAGCCAGTTGTGAATGGTTTATTCTTTTTGAAAACCCCATTCTTCCCTCCCCTTCTTTCCTGTTCTACACAGATTCTGCACTTGTACCTGCAACAGTAGCAGGAGAAAAATGTTCTTTTCTCCCATTAACTTTTTTAAGATATTGCTGGGAGAAGTTTCCCTTCTGACGTAGTGCAGAACACAACTAACATTGCTAATAATTAAGGTTATTCTAGAAAATCTGCATTTCTCACCTCCTATGAAATCCTATCACAGAACAGTGCAAATCCTGCCTGGCCTTTCTGCAACCCACTGTGATGCGTGTGCAGTGGGCTTTTCTGGAGGTCTCTCATATTGCTCAGCCTGGAGCAGCCCACTGTAGTATGAAATGCCCTATGGACTGCTCCACGTCTCTGTTTGTTCCTGCATTTTTTGGGCACAAGATATCTCTGAGGCTTCAGCTTGAAATAGGGAGATAAGGGTGGCTAGAAAGTACAAGGAAGGGTTTCCAGGGCCTGGAAGGTGTGCCTGTGGCTGGAACCAGAAACACTTCTGCAACACCACCCAGATGGAGTGCCCTGACTCCTCCTGACTATCCACTTAGGACCCTCGAAGAGCCAAACTCATTGAAGAATCCCTGTAATGATGTAGAAGAGCTGAAATAACACCTGTATTTTTAGTGAAGGTTAAAGGGTATAACTTACATAAAGATATTTGAATATTATCATGATTTTCTGTCTTCATACAGTTTGAAAAGCAATCCTCCAGAAAGGGTCATTAAATCTTATGCTTCTTAGGTGCTTTTGACTGCTGCCCTCTTCAAGAATGTACATTTAAAATCTGAAAAATCAGAATATGATTCTGTGTCCATTCATTTACCCTGATATAGTGTCTCTGGCTTCAGTGCCTCTGCATGAGTCAAATGCAGCAGAGAAGGGCAACAGCAAAACATCCCCTTCCTAGCTGTAGCTGAGTCGTAAATGATTCTCACCTTATCCCCTCCTTTTCCTTGCATACCCACCCTGCACACCAGCAGCTCCCAGCATCTGTCCCTGCAGTTGTCTCTGCAATGGTTTTCCCCCATTTGAAAAAACAGCTGCTCTTTCTATTCCAGATCTTGTTATTGATGACCTGCTCCTTCTCAACTTACCTGGTCATCACAAGCTTTTATATTGCACGTGATTCTTCTCTCAACCTACAATAAGAAGTCTATTCGCTGTAATTGGAAAATTGAACCTCTTCCAACTGTGGGTAGCTTATTTAGCCAAGATAGGTTTTGCATGTAAATGGAGCACATTACATGTCAATTGCATTGAAAAGTGACTCTTAGAACTGTTTACCTTTTATTAAGTTTCAAAATGATTATGCCCTCTGCCTAAATTAAGTTTAGAAGCATTTCATTTTCATTTTTGTTTATCTTGCTATTTTAGTATTATTTAGCTAATTAATGTCTGTTTTGCTTATTTGGCATTCCCAAATAAGCAAACTTTCTCATGCAGGGTATTGTTGAAAAATGAAAAAAGTTGCGGTTAGAGATCATTAGCCTTCTTCATCTATTATTCTCTAAATTTACATATTTGGGGGATTTCTCTTACCAATTTAAGCAAAATAACTTGTGACTATAATCATCAACTTATGAGGGGGTTTTTTGTATTGATTTAAGTCAAAAATGATGCTATGTAAATTCTTGGTGTTGTCTTTCTGGCTTTTATGCTGGAGCAGCTACATACAGAATTTTCAGAACTTTGTAGATTATCACTTAAAGGTGTGGAAATCTCTGTTAGTACTTTATAACATCTTCCATGGGGCTTCAAACAGTAATCAAAGCTTGTGTCTGTTGTAGTTGGTGACATCATTAGTTGATTAGAGTAATAAGAGTCTCTAAAAGAGTCTTGAGCTCAGTTTCGGTTGTAAAATTAAGATGAACCTAAGAAATTGTGAATATTTTCTCATCTTGGTATCTGAATTTACTGTAATAAAGGGAAATTATAAAAATAGAGCCACTGTCTCAATATAGTCTGGGGTTATAGTTAAACAGGATCAAATTTGCTCATTCTGATAGTCTGATTTTAAAATCAGGAGTGCATTTTGATATGTTTCTGAATTATTCTTGCTGTGACTTGATTCTTCTCCCTTAAAAATTTCAATGTGCCTATCTGATAAAAAATGGACTGGTTCTATTTAGATATCATGTGACTTGCTTTAGGATTGTAGATGAGCTTGAAGTGCTGAATAGCTGATGATCTCATTACAGACATGCTCTGAAGCCATATTGATTGAAACATTTAAATCATGATTGAAAAAATTTGTGGTAAATATCCATTGCAGAAGTTTTCTGTAATAGTTTCTCCTTCAAAGGAAATTGATGCTTAAACCAAAAAGGTTATTATTTTTATATGGCTTTTTTTCTAAATTAAAACTGAATGCTTCAGTAGAATTGATGTTAATCTCCTTGAAGTTGGAATACATTTATCAAAATGTAAAGCAAAACAGAAGATGTGCATCCATACTGATATCACACTGGTATTTTTTATATTTCATAGAAACTGCAGATGTTAACTGACATCACAGAGGTTATCTAATATCTTAGACTGCAAAAAGACATATATGCTGCTTCTGTGAGTGAAACTACTGTGGTTATCCAAGGGGTGTACACTGTGTATATATACATATACATATATATAAAATTCCTTCCAAATTAGAGGACTGAGCAATCACCAGCTTCATGAAGTACAACAAGGGAACATGTTGGATTCTGCACCTGGGATGGAGCAGCCCTGGATGTATGGACACAGTGGGGAAGGAGATGCTGGGAAGCAGTGCCATGGAAAGGGACCTGGGCATCCTGGTTTATGGCAAGCTGACCATGAGTCAGTAGTGTCCTGGCAGCCAGGAGGGACAAGCATGGCCTGGGTGCATCAGGCACAGCATCACCAGTGGGGACAGGGAGGGGATTGTCCCGCTCTGCTCTGCTCTGGGGTGGCCTCACCTCCAGTGCTGGGGGCTGGTTTGGGTGCCACAATATGAGAAAGACATTGAACAATTAGAGAGTGTTCAAAGCAGAGCCACAAGGATGGTGAAGGGCCTTGAGGGGAAGCTGAATGAGGAGCAGCTGAGGTCACTTCAGGTGGTCTGAGGTCTGTTCAGCCTGGAGGAGACTGAGGGGAGACCTCATTGCATTCTGCAACTTCCTCACTAAGAGAAGAGGAGGGCCAGGCACTGCTCTCTTCTCTGTGGTGATCAGTGACAGGACCTGATGAGGGAATGGCCTGAAGTTGTTATCTGGGAAGGTTTAGCTTGGATATTAGAAAAATGTTCTTTACCCAGAGAGTGGCAGGGCACTAGAAAGGACTCCCCAGGGTAGTGGTCACAGCACCAAGCCTGACAGAGTTCAAGAAGTGTTTGGACACTGCTGTCAGGCACATGGTGTGACTCTTGGGGTGTCCTTTGCAGAGGCAGGAGTTGGACATAGATGATCCTTGTGGATCCCTTCCAATTCAGCATATTCTGTGATTCTGTGATTTGGGGAGATTTTAGTTGCAAAAATTTCCTTAAGTTTTCGTTCTGGGAAGTGACAGTAACACACATGTACTCTAGTCAGAGTTCTGCACACTTTGGTTTTGTCCCAACTTGGGGTAACATCTGAACACAGAAATGGTTCATCTGAAAATGTTGAAATGGTGTAGCTGATGCAGTTGTTGTACTTGACCCTAACCATTTGTTTACTTAAGGTGCTACTGTAGCAGAGGGATATTTTCATTTGGCGTCTTCAGGAAAGTCTTTTTCCTATTCCTAGTGACTTTTAACATTGTTCATACTATTTGGGAGTCATGTTTTGTAGCCTTCATCATCTTCTTAAATGTTAATATTTTAATTTTTCCCCTGATAGCTGATCTTCAAATCTACTAAAAGTTCACCTTATGTGCTTTCTTCTTTTTCTTTTAAAGCTGTTTTTAAACCATACTTTTGCATTACTTTTTTATTCCCTATTTCCATTTTTAAGGTTTTGTTTAATTCCCTAAAATGTCAGCTCTGTTCACCTGCTTCCTACAACATCTCTTCTTTTAATTTAAATCTTGACTTTCAAGTAGGTACTGTCTCTGAAGCTTTTTCCTCGTTTTTTTTGTATCCTGAGTTGCTTCCCTTGTGGAGCTGTGCAGTCAGTCATGTTTTCAGGTTTCTATTGCTTGACCTCTGCATGATCATTATTTTCACTTGGTTCCTCATATTTTTCAGCTTCCTAATGTTTATGTCATAAAACTGAAGTTACTTCAAAGGAAACATCTTCCACCCTGTAATACGTACAGAGGTTGAACGTCTTGTTGCTCTATTATATTATATCTTAGGCTTTATATCAACAAAAGTAGCCAGAATAGCATGCACATACAAGAGCAGATAAAAAGCTAGAAAAATGTTCTCAGAAATGAAAGTTCTGTAGAACGTGATAGTCAAAAGAAACCCACCTATATCTATGCCAGGTCTTGCATTTGATAAGTTTATGAACTCTGGGAATCTTATGTGTTTGACAGAGGATACAAGCTGCACTAGTAAATTAAACTCTTCATAATATCTGGAAATACTTAATTTCAGGGATCACACATTTTAAAGGATCCATGAGTGTGACAGTTTTGGCTTCTTTTTTCTTTGCTAAAATTAGGATGAATAACATGGGAAATGGAGATTTTGAGTTTGGACTTAATTGTTTATTATATCTTATCTATTTACAGACTCACGAGCTGTGAGCTCCATCTAGTAAGCTAAGGAAATGAGGTAAAATGGCTTACCTTTCTATTTCTACAGAGTCTTTTCAAGGACCATCTGTCTAATTATGAAATGCCACCTAAATTATTTTCACTTTAAACCCAGTAACTAACTACTTGAAGTTTGCAATGCAGACTCTATCCAACAATTGCAGAAAACTAAACCTGAACACATGAAGAAGAAGGTGAAGAAGAAGCACTCAGACAACACCCAAAGCCCTCCATCTTAACTCACATGAATTACTATATACCAAAACCCCAAAATCTAAGTTTCCAAAATTCCAACATTAGGAAAGCAGCTAGTATTTTACGTAAGCCTGTCTTGCACCCATTACCACTGGGTCTTGTACTTCTTTTAAAATATATCTATAATTCCTAAGGTCACTGATTTTGAGAGAAATTGGTGAATTGAGGTTCTATTACAAAAACAGCTTTGCTGGTACTTCCAGTGATTGCCACTCTGAATATAACTTGAGAGTTCTGGGTCATCAGAAGATGTCCAATGCAACGGTCACAGACTGAAACTATCACAGTCTAAGTCAGGAAGTCCAAACTGGAGTTTTTGAAAGCTCTTTCAAGTTTGGGGCTTTTGGTTTTGTTTGTTTGTTTTATGTTGTTGTTGTTGTTGCTTTTTAACTTTTTTTTTGCCCCCTAAATCAGTGACACTGACAACTGATGTTCAACTTGCAAAAGTTCTGGTCATACAATCGAGGCATACTGTAATATCTGTTAGAGAAGGACCCAAAGTTTATGTAAGATAGCCAAACACTTTGGTGTGACTATCTGTTGTTCACTTTAAATATTTAGGGATGCTTCTGTGTGATGCTTATTAATGCAACATTTGAGTGATACACGTGCATTAATATTTTTATGTTTTTAGTCTGCAGCAGAACAGGCAAGTGCTATGTATTTATTTTTGAATGAAGTGAACAGTGGAGATGAAATGAGATGCTCCAGGGCTCACAAGAAACCCTTTGGTAATGCTGGGAATGAAACCTTGTTCTTTCCAAGTTCCCCTTCTCATGGGACGCTGTTAAAACTATGTGAGCAGCACATAGGCATGTGCCCAAAGGCAGTCAGCTGTAGAAACTGAGCCTGAGGAGGTAAGAGGAGGTTGTGACCACAGGCATGTTTTCTCTTTTAATACAAGAGAGATTTTCCACTCTGAATTCTTCTGGACAAGTGTCAGCAACAGGAATCAACTACCTTGTTTCAGATATTGCTTCTAAGAGAATGTAAATGTTTTGTCCAAAGTTACTCACAAGTTTCTACTCTTTCCCATGTTTCAGGAGCTTTAAAAATTCGTCAATCCCCTTGAAAGAATTTTTTCTTCCTGCTTCATAAAACTTGTTTCCTCTTCTTTCACTTAAATTGAAAAATAACACAAGCCAAGTGGTGCATTTTGGGTGGCACAGCCACAACCCTGACTTTAGCTTTGCAGATCTCCACATGACAGTTCTCCCTTCAGAGCTTCAACAGATCCAGTCCAGATACACTTGGAAGTGAGCAAATCACTCCTCCTTCTCTGGACACTGACCTCAGTTTAGCAGTGCTCATATGGAAGGTCCTCCTCCTCCCTGACCACCTGCTTCAGTTTAATGAAATGACCTTTATCAATTAGGCTGATGCCTCATGTGGTCTACTCAGAATCTGTTGCTTCCCCGCTGATCATGTTTGGAAAAACCAACCTTCTCAAAGAAATTGATCTCTCCAGAAAAAAAAACAGAGACCAAAAGCAAAACACGATGTTTAACTTTCTGCTTTTTCCAAGAGAGACTCAGGCTCTTGCCCTGCCCGGTGTAGTTGACCACCAAGTAGGTGATATTTGTCTGTATTTTACAGGTGAATCAATTATATGGCTATATTAGAAATTATTTTTATTCATAGAATTATGTAGTACGATCTGAATAATGCATGACAGCACATATTTCAGTAACAAAAAATATAATTAAAGTGTCTAGAGAGGAACTTCTTTGTTCTGTAGAGGAAAACAGACTGTTGTTTGGGGGTTTATGTTTCTCCTCTTGCATTCACAGAGGAAATCTGTTTGCATTTATCATATCTGTCTTCTTCCTGTGCATCCTCCAGGAAATATTTTTTTTAAGACTAGGAAAAAACAAAACTAAATATGGCACAATAATATCCTCTTTTAAGCTCAACACAGTAATTTATATCTATTATCTAGCATATATTATTTTAAATACCAGAAAAATTATACCCTAGAATGAGCGTGCTGCACATTGAGTTTTAATCTCCTTCTCCCTAGCAACAATCAAAAGAAACAATAATGGCAATAAATAGCCAAATAGGGCATAAGAAATGAGTAAAAATAGTGTCTCTGTTTGGGGAAATGGATCTTTAATCACTTCTCCTCTGATGTCCCTAAAATTGAAGGTTAGAACAATTAATAGTTTCAAAGAGCAGTTTGAAAATAGCCTCAGAAATGGTCTTAGTCTCCAGAACAATAGGCCTTTTCTAAAATAAACATGATAATACCCAGGAGATCTTGCTGACTTCAGGAAGTTCAAAAGACATCCATGCCCCCACACAAGAGAGAAGGCAGAAGCAGCAGCCTCAGGCCATGTCTTCACTGAAAAAGGGATGTCTTTACATTGCATTAAATTTAGATGGTGGAGGTGTTGCTTTACTATGACAGTGTGGGCAAGAGTAAAGCAGTTTTAGCTTTTTCATAGGCAATTTGAGGTCATCCTTCAGTTGAGGTACAAAGACAACCTTTATGAGGCTCAGTAATTGTTTAAAGCTAGGGGTTATCTAGTTTCAATGGCTATCCCAGGTTATTTATTTAAATGCAAAATGGAAATGGTTCCCCATATCCATGTGAAATCAAGACTGAATGTGTTGTACACCAGCAAGCTGTAAGCAACCCTATAGCAGGAACTAAAACTGCAGCTGCTCTGACTTTTTGTTTTTAACAGAGATTATATTAAAATGTCTCTTTTGGTGCAGGCTCAAAGGGTGGGTTTTATATGTTCAAGGGCCAGTCTCCAACTGAAAGGGCTGAGTGGTTGAAGATATCTGTATTTGGGTAAATAAGTGGTAATCTAGGTATTGCTCTTTGCGCTCTACCCTCTGCAAGCGAGCTGCAGTATGTTTCAGAGATTTGCTTCAACACTGAAACTCTGTTGGGAGAGCAAAATGCCATCCCCAGCAGCTCTGTCATGTAAAAGCAGCAGAGAACCAGAACTGTGGCTGAAGGTTTTAAATTTTAATCTTAATTTTGCTAAATGTGTGAGCAATAGGAGCCAAGTGTTATGTATCACTACCACTTGACGATAGAAAGAGTCCAAGAAAATGTGTACATCAGTTGGCTGGCATCACATGGCCCAAACATGAGCTACTGTCCAAGTGAACTGCAGGGTTATAGCTGTCATTTTACCACTCTGAGTAAGCAGGACAGTGTTGAGCCTCCCAAAAGTTTAATCTTCAGTCTCTCAGACTGCTGACTTTTGTTGGTTTTGTTGGGTTTTTTTCCCACAGAGGCTCGTAGCAGGTCACACGAGTCAGTGGAAGTTTTGCCACTGACTTGCAACAGGAGTTTTCAAAGCCCCTCTCAGGTTTGCACACCTGAAAGTGGTGACTTGCAAAGTTAAATTCAAAGATATGAGGATGCAGCTGGTTCTTCATGAACAACAGCTCCAGGGCTGTTTTCTGCCTAAATGGAGTATACATTGTGTGAGTTTTGTCCTGGTCTATGGGTGGGAATGGATGCTGCAATTAACTGCACAGGTTATCTGGACCACCAGTCCAACCCAAATGTGCTGTGTCACTGAAATTCCAGTGGGAACCAGGGAGGATGAAGTTTGCAAAAGCGTACAGTGGGAGCTGGGTGCTAGTTGCACCTTGGATATTTTTTTTGTTTGCTTCAATAATTTTTGTCTCTAATTTTTGTCTCTAATTTTTGCTTTTTTATTATTATTTTCCTAAATTTAAAAATAAATGGGTCAGTAGATGTACAATAATACAGTTTAAAAAAATGAGGATTTCATGCTTATTAAGAAATACAATTGACAGAAAATATCTATGGCTGCTTTCAAAACAAAAAATTCTGGTTTCAAAGATTATGCAATTTTTAGAATATTTCTTACCCTTAAAATAATGTTGAATTAAAAAGGTTTTTCAAGGAGAAATGTTTCACCAAAGGCAATTTTTATATTATTGCTGTAATGTGTTGTGGGCTTTTTAAGAGGCTCAGAGCTTTCCAGCAGGAGAAAAAGTGTAAATAAAACCAAGAACGGTAATTTTTAGCTCATCTTTTTAGAGAACCTAAAAGCTCTCATTTGTTGTTCTGAACTTGATACAATTTGGTATTTTCTTAGTTTTTAATTTAGTCTTGCAAGTTTGCAGGAGAAAGTTGACGCAGAGACCGCTCTCCTAGACTGCTATTTTACCCGTGTGGGTAACTTGATGAGTTAGCATGTGCATTTATACTGGGAGGTGTAAGCCTCAACAATTTCTGAAAAAGAATGGTGTGGTGCAGTCAAGTGCCCCGTTGAGAGATGTTTCCTTATCTATTGTTATCTCAGATTTGCTTATAGTTATGATCATTCAATTATCACTAATTTTTGTGCATTAAGTGAAAATATTTTCTCTCCCATTTCATTGCTCATGCCATTTCAATACTTGAAACTGATTTTCATACCCTTTATCTCCAATGCTTTAATTTAATCATGCATTCATCTTTTAATCTTTATACATAAATCACAATGTCCTGTTCTTTAATAATGTGTTCCTCTTTTCTAAAAATTCCCTGTATTTTTTGTGATACAGACTTCAGAAACAGGAACACAATATTTCAGATGTTGTCTCAGTGATATACCCATTGGGGTTTTGTTGTGTTGGAGGTAGATAATACCATGTTCCTTGTTCTACTATTAAACTATACTACTATCTGTAGTGTGCTAAAATGAGCATTTTGTTGCTTCTTTTCTTGTTAGCATTGGATGCTCATGATATAAAATAGATCCTACTTACAGAATCAATCCAGCATGGTCTTCAACTGTGAACCATTGCAATAGGGAAACTTCTCTTACCTCCACCAGCCACTGATGAAGCAGACACACTGCACTTGTTCTGGGAGAGCGTGCTGGCCCCTGAGCATCATTTTGCCTCACTTCTCTCTGCACAAATGACTGCAAAAGAAGAAGACCTGAGCCTGTATGTTAGCTGTGTGTAGATAGCTGTAAAGATACAGCACTGTATCTTTAGGTACCTGTGCATGGAAATCTCCAGTATCACCTGTGTGTCAATTGAACGTCACTGATGATCCAGAGGTAAAATTTTGTCAAGCTTTTCTTCAAAGAAATTAATTAGAAACATGCAACATTTAAATGCACAATTGGTTTTACCAGTTGAGTATTGTCTCCTTAGGTAGATTTTTGAAACAATGAACACACTATGCACAACATTTGCAATTAAATATTTATAGCTACCCTTACAAAAGGTAACTTTGCTGCCAGAGGTGGAAAAGAAAAAGGGCACAAATTTTTACTTAAATTCAGCCTTTCTTCTCTATTGTGAATAATTTTCAGGCAGAACTGCATTTCTGTAAACTTGTTTGTTACTAAAGATTGTGTCAGAAGCCCCTTCTGGGTATGTACTATAGCTCTGGTAGCAATTTGTGTTCCATATAAGTGAGATTTTAAACATTTTAGTGTGACTACATTGCCATGGGAATATATAAATGCTTCTAAAGGCTGGGGAAAGAGTGGCTTGAGAGCTGTTTGGCAGAAAGTGACCTTGGAGTGCTGGTTGACTTTCAGTTCAATATGAGCCAGCAGTGTGCCCAGCTGGCCAAGAAGGCCAGTGGTATCCTGGCCTGTATCAGGAATAGTGGCCAGCAGGAGCAGGGAAGTGACCATGCCCCTGTCCTCAGCATTGGTGGGTCCACACATTGAGTACTGCATTCAGCTCTGGGCCCCTCACTTTATAAAGGACATTGAGGAGCTGGAGCATGTCCAGCAAAGTGCCAAAAAGGTGATGAAGGCACTAGAGAATGTTTTATGGGGAACAGCTGAGAGACTTGGGTTTGTTTAGTCTCAGAAGAGGAGGCTCAAAGTGGGACCTTGTCGCTCTCTACAACTCCCTGAAGGGAGGTTGTAGTGAGGTGAGGCCCATCTCTTGTGCCATGACTGCAGTGAGAGGAGAAGAAATTACCTTAAACTAAGACAGGGGAGATTCAGATTAGATATTAGGAAAAAAAACCAAACCCACACCATTAGGTGGTCAGGCATTGGAATGGGCTTTCCAGACATGTGGTGGAGTCACCATTCCTGAAGGCGTTTAAGAGGCATCTGGATCTGGCACTGGGTAATGTGATTTAGTGATTTAAGGGTTAGAGTGATAATGCTGGGTGACAGCTGGACTTGATGATCTTAAAGGTCTCTTCCGACCTTGACAACTCTACGATTCCATGGTGCTAAGTACATCAGTGACCAAGGTCTTTGATGCACACACAGAACTTGTCACAAATGTATTCTCTCTTGTTAGCCCTTCTGAAAACTCAGACTTCTGTTCTTCTCACTAAGCACACACTTCTTGCAGAAGCTATGCTCTCTCTTGGAAATTATGCTTCAGCAATCACTTCTTCTAGTCTTCACCTCTAATTTTTCTCATCTTTTTCAAAAGTCATCTTTACCTCTGAATAAAATGATGTTCACCTGGCTTGCTAGCCCCACCCAAAGCATTCATACTTTATACTCCTTCTCTCCCTCATAAGTGTCACTAATCTGTAGCACACAAATTTTTTGCATATGGGTTTGGAGTTGTTTAAAAAGCTAAGAGGGAAGAGGGTAATTACAGACAGGTACTGTTGAGGAAAAATTCTTTGTGTTGCCAGAGAGCAACTCTGATACCACACAGCAAATTCAGAGCTTTTGAGGAACTGGAGGTCTTCCCATTCAACTAATGGATTCCTATAGTCCTGTTGAAATGGTCAGTGTGATGGTGCAATCAGGGTTGACAGGTGCCCAGTGCCTCCCAGAGCAGTGATTTTGTTTCCTCTAAAGAGATATAAAGTAATACTGCCTGACACAGCAAGGTCTTTGGAGCCTTTCTTAGCAGGATACATCTTTTTACACTTTTCTCCTAAGCGCTCAGTATCCCATGGCAACCTCTTTTCTTCAGGGAGCTTTAGATTTTGACATATCATTAATACATGAGTTGAGGAGGCAAAGCTGCAAAGCTGGAGATTGGTTCATGGATTTAGCTGAGGTAAATAGCAAGGAAATTTAAAGGCAGCCTGAAACCAATTTTATGGTACTTCCTGTGGGATTAATGCCTAAATTTGTTTGCCTGGTAATGAAGAAAAGTTATCACCTGCAGGTGCAGGTAGAAATTGCACAGGAGAAGTGTTTTTAAAAAGGAGAGCTGCAAGATAACACCACCAAGGTAACAGCACCAAGCACTTTTTTAAAATCTGGTGTATTTTAAAGCACTAACTTCTAATTGAAGCAGAGGGCTAGTGAAATTCAGTGAGTATGGAAGTACTGTGACCTGCTTGACTACAGAATAAATATTATTGACAGGACAGCAAGACCACTGGGAAAAAAAAAAAGTAGGGTGAAGTATAAGCTATGTATATTCATGTATACTTTGGTGTATAATAGACTGAAACGCTTGAAATTACAGCTGACTCAGTTCATCCCTTTAGTATGTTGAGTCTTCATCTCCTAGAGGGCAAAATTTGAGATAAAAATAAAAAAATAATTTGGGGATGATAAAGAGCAACTAATACATATGGTGACTGTCTTATTCAGGAATGTTCATTGACTAACATCAAACTTTAATTTCTGTCAAGCTCAGACTATGATGATTGACCAGCATCCAAAACCCCTTTCCTCTAGAATACACAGGGCTTTGCTTAGCTAGAAAGATGCAAGTGTGTTAGCACCTCTGCATGCTTATTGCCTGCCTATGATGGGTTATATTAATATTTGGATTATATAAGGAGAAAAGATGCTTGGATACAGGAATGGAATCAGATTCTACTTTTATTTATGAGATGCAGAACTTAGTTTCCTACAAGATGCTTGCTGATTCACCTGAAGGCAATTTCTGAAGTAAGAAACAGATCAACAAAGGAACGGGGAGATAAAATACATTCATGAATTTTATCTGTTCCTGTCTCTTGGTGCAAATTTGGAAGAATATGGCTTCAGATTTAAAATATAGTTGTTTGGGGTTGTGGGTAGAAGGAACTCAGGAAGAAACTCAAGAACTTCAAAAAGCAATACCTTGTGGAATAAATTTGCATGGAATTGGTAGAAGTGCATTTATTCCAGAGTAGACATGAAAACGAGCCTGTATACTTCATCTGGAGAGAACAGATGAAAGGTTGCACAAATACTTTTCTCTTATGTCTTATTTTACCATCTCTGACACAAAGTAAGGTGTCTGAATGCATTTTGCAAAGACAAGCTTCTTTTGCTCATACTTCATTGCAAGGACATATCTGAAGTTGCTGATCTAGTAAATCAAGCAGAAGGTCCTGCTTAGTTCTTTGTGATTAATAGTTTAAATGTAAAATGATAATCATTTGGATTGACATGGTCACTTCAGTTAGGAGATAGCATTAGGAAAGACCATTCTCTCTGAATGCACTTAAGCTACAGAACATCTGAGAAATGGTAAAAATATCATTTTAGATATTAAACTTTCTAAATTGTTAGTTCTTCAGCCTTAAATTTTATAAATGCAACTGGAAGATTCTGGGAGATAAATGTGATTATATGTTCTGATCTCTTGCCCAGTGTAATTTTCCTTAGGACAAAATAATGTTTTAGACAGTAGCAAAGTTAATTTGTCCATGTCCAGCCTGAAATCTCAACTTTCATATGTTAGGGAAAGATGACAAGGTGCTACTTGCTGGAGTATTCAAGAAGCCTATCAGAAAAAAAGAAAACAACAATAGAAGGGAATATCTGTATGAAAAGCCTTACGTAAGCTAGCATTTGGCTTTATTGACCTGAAAAAATGATGTGTCTAGTCAGAGAAAGGCCTCCAGCAGACATGAGATCTCCTCTGGAAGCTATGGAAATGCTGTGGCTCTTCAGAAATGGCCATAGACTTGGAAGTTCTGGGCACTTATATAGATGAAGGATTACTGCTAGTTTTTCTTCAATTCACCATATCTTTGTATCTGATGCACCATTTAGAACACTGGACACGTTTTTCTGCACAGTGTTGTCTATTTATATTGCCCCAGTGACACCAAGTGACTTGTTCATCCCTCATACCCAAACTTTTAGTGATTAAATCTGCTCATTCTGGGAGGTTATACTGCAAGATGTGTAGTTGTAGTTTTTCCTTAAATCTGTAGTTCTTGTGAGAAACCAATAGAAGAAACTTGATAGTCTTCATGATCGCAGGGCAATGTGTGAAAATATGGCCTTGCTGCATTTTGGAGGTTCAAAGTCACATTTTAAACTTCCTATTTTGTGATTAGACAGATTGTGTTTGGCTATTAATTATTTAATAATTATTTAATAATCCTGTTTGGAGCTGATGATGGAAATGAGATCCTCAGCTGCAGATGGGGGTTGTAAATGCCACTCTGAGATAAGCAATGACAGCTACAGTAACCTGAGATATGTTGTCCTCAGAACATTAGAAGTGACTTACCTGTGGTGGCTATTGTGGTCCAATACTTACTCTTCCAAGGAGTTTTGTTTTCCAAGGAGTAACTTCTCACAAAGCAGATGGAAAAAGATACTCATGAATCCTTCCACCTTTGGGGAATGGCGGCTTTTCTGTCCACAAATGGAACATTCAGGCCTGACCTGAATGAGAGACTTTACAAAGACTATGAGTTGCTTGGGTGTATGTGTAAGATGTGAGACTAAATAGAAGAGGATTGACTTAGATCTTGATTTATAAAAATGTGCTCTGGTATACTTTAATATGTCTCTAAAATACATTCCTTGGGTATTTTATTCAGCAGGACTTCCTGCTATTGAAAGATATTTAAATGATAAAAGGCCCAGAAAAATTGCAACAACTGAAAAAAAATCAGCATAAGTATGCTAGTTTTGTTGTCAACCCATCAATATGAATTGTCTGTACATGGGATGCTTTTTTGCTTTCTATAAGGGTGGTAACAAGGAATTTCCTACAGGCCTTGATCACATTAACATCAAACAATCATACAGCTACTGGGGAAAAAGAAGGTGCCGATGTGGTTGAGTAGTGCATTTCATAACTTGTTTTTTTTAGGAGGCAGGCTCCATGTCAGAAACAGCCCAAACAACAACAAAAAAGGGGCTTTCAGCTGTGACCAGACTTAGAGGAACTGACTGGCTGCAGATGGTCTCATAAATAAGAAAACAAATAAGTGATAAAAGCATCTTCAAATATCCTTTCTGTATTAAGAGACATGTACTTGAATGGGTCTTGATGTCTCTATTAATTTTAGTTTCCCAGACACATTATGTGGCTGAAACTCCCTTGTGATATGACTGGTAAATTTTAATTTTAAATTAATTTTAAAGGTACTGAGATGCAAGCGCATAGAAGAGGTCAGAATGATATTGTATCACATACTTTTCTTCATCCCTCTCTACTTTCTACCATTGGAGATTCTCAAATAAACATTAATACCTGTAACTGGTGCTATTTTTCATTTGATTGAAAGCTGCTTAGAGATTATGCAAGCATAATAAAGATGCTGATGCTTGTTGCTCACACAGAAGTGGCAGCTGAAAGATGCCCTGTGACCCCATACATACCTAGAAAGAGGGAAACGTTGCTGATCCAAGCAGCTATCCTGCCATGGTCCTATTTCACCTCCACTTTCCTAGGCCTCAGAATCTCATCCATTTGGAGCAGCTAAGCTAGTACTTAACTGTTGATATCTTCTGTATGCCTTCTCCACCTGCATTAACTCAAATTTCCTTTTCTGTGAGTCAAAAGGGAGCATGTGCTGTGTGTGATGTAGCACTTCATCAGCTGGGACTGTCCCTCCAGTGGATTTCCATTTGGGTAGCAGCCCAAGGCTCAATGTCTCTCAGGTATTTTTGCAGCAAAGCACAACTGGATCAAAGAAAGATAGCAAAACAGAGTGGTAGATGTAAAAGTTATCTTCATTAGTTCTACACATCCTTCTGATCTCTCTGAACTGCTCAAATGTTACAGGACTTCATAATACTCCTTGTCACCAGGTGTTCTTATCCTTGTGCTGCCTGGGCAGTGACAAGACAAGAGAGAGATTTTCTCCTCTGACCACAGGATGTGTGTGGCCTTTCTCAGTGGATGAATATGCTCATGATTTCTATCTATTATTATTTTAGTCTCCAAGTCTGAAGTAAGCTCAGAAACTAGGCAACAAAATATTTGAATCTATTTAAAATATGTAAATATTTTATTTGGGGTGGCTGCTAAATTGGATCTTAAGCATTTTGTGGGTTTTTTTCAAGCAAATAAGCAGTATACTTGTGGTACAGATGAGTAATGCAAGGTGTCCAGGCAGGGTTAATATCTTCCATTAAATCTCTAATAAAGTCAGAAGAATGGACAGGATTTTGGCAGCATGGTCCTTTATCTATGTCAAACATACAAATGAGTATGCAATAAGGAGCGCATTTGGCAAGATGTGTTATGCTTTAGTTTTATCTTTTTCTTTTCTATCATTTTAGTAGGCTAACATTTAAGTGAAGGTAGAAGACAGTCCTATTTCTGTCTGACAGAACCATATGCTCTAATAGCTTCATTTTTTTCAATACCCTCTTCAACAAATATGGCCCCTACTTGCTTATTATTTTACCTATAATGTGATTTTGTTACCTGTGCACGTAATAGCACCCCAGTGCAATTTTACAGAATTCTGATAGTTATGAAAACATGCCTACAATTTATACCCTGTTTGTAGGAAAGGTGTAATTTTATCTGTATCTTAGATGCGCAGAAGCAGAAATGTAAACAGAATGAAAAAAAAGGAGGCCTGTAACTATTTTCTTAAACACATATAATTGAAAAAACAGACTTAGGCTCAAGTGTTGATTTGAATGGGATATGTAGCATCATCAGAAAGGCCCTGACAGTTAAGCCACTTTATGCTCTGATATTCTTCAGTGGTCAGAGTCAATCTACGATCCAGACCAAGGCAAAGAAGAAGTAAGAGGTGTATATAGAAGGGAAATAACAATTATCTTCATGTGTCTAGTCATTCCTTTCTCTCAAAGGTGTCATTGAGCAGGATCATCTTCATTATTCTTCATGTTCTTTTAATATTAGAACAGTTGTCACAGAAAGACTTTTAAATTATACTCTATCTGATCCTGCATCCTTTTTTTCTTAAATGATGTTCACTGTCTCAAGCTGTCAGTTAGTTTTGCAGAAGATATTTTTCATGTCTGATCTTTTCAATGACTTTATCATTTACCTTCACCCTCTCACAAAGGTCTTTGGAGTAGTCACAGTTAAACATGCTTAGGATTTCTCAGAGTTCAGGAGAAAGAGGACAAGTAGCAGAATTAAAACAGCAATGAGAAATCAATATTGCAGTGCTGGGCTCCTGAAGATCTATGGACCAGGGAATCAGGAATTCTCTGAGGTGCTGTGCAAACAGTGCACTCCCTCTACACACGTGTCCTGCCCTGTAGCTTCCTCAAAAACCTGGATGGGAAATAAAGCAGGAAAGTCATGTTCTGCTGTCCTGCAGGCATGAAGGCATTCATCACAGGGCCAAGGCTTTGTCTGTGTTGTGTCAGCACTTCACCACATTTCATTTCTTTCTGTGTCTCTCCTACCTGTGTGTGTGGTCAGAAATATTTGGAAAAAAAATAGCTTCTGCTTTCTGACTCCTGTCGTTAAGCATGGCAGATGGCAGCTCAGTTTCAGAGCATGCTCTAGCAGACTTTGATTAACAGTTAGCAAGCCTTGGCTTTCAGGCTTTGCTTCCAGTCGTTTGGCAGTTCCCCATTATTAACTGCTGCTGTTTTCACTAAAGTCCTTTTGCTGAATCGGCCGAAGCAAATTCCACTGTGACAGAATAAAAAGTGGAGAATATAGCTTTAAATAGAAAATAGCAGGATCTTGGTATGTATCACAGATAATTTAACATCTGTTCGTGCATTTTATCTATGGTAATTACCTTTTGTTAACCAAAGTCTTAGTTTTTGAGACAAATAATTGCATCATCATTGGAAAATAATGTCTTTAGAATACTTTACTCTTAGTCCAGGTCCAGTTTCTTTGGAAGAACATTGTGACACTCCATATAGCTGATTTTCTGGATGATTATAAGATGGTATTAACAGCCTTCTGAGAGTCCTCCTTCAAGCTCTGCATAGTGGTAACTGATAATTTTATGAAAGTAAAAGGGACAGTGTAAGTCTGGAAGAAAATCAAGGAGCTATAAAGTTTTTCTTAAGATTCACTGGACCTCTAGAATGAGCACAAGTAATTCCAGAAATATTACCTAGGAGGTCATTTAACATCTTTCCTGCCTTAAAGACTCAACTGTTGCACATACTTCATAAAGCTATTTATCTCTCTGTGGAGTTTAATAGCTCTAGGGTTTATGGTTATTTTTAAAGAAAACATAAAGCAAATGTCACCTGCTTTCTCTCCCCTAGTCCTCACCGGTATTTCTCTCCAATGCACTGTGCCACTGATTGCAAAGCTTAACGTTGGTGTATACTTGTAGAGTCCAACATATGGTTTCCTACCCATTTTTACTAAAGCTATTCCCATTCAGAGGAATGGGCTGACAGAAGTGTCCTCCTGGAGTTCCTGTAAGTTATACGGCCACAGTTGTGGTTCTTATCACCATTCATTGTAATGTGGTTCACATCACAATTCTCATCACAGAAATGGTATTTGTAGACTATTGTGGGGTTCCTCATATCAGGAGCATGGCAATCTCCAGCAGTGGATATTTGCTGCTGAGGATTTTGCAAACAGCTCCAAACTTTCCCCTCAGGACTCGTTGCAAAGGGGTTGTGAGATGCAGTGTGAACCTTGAAAGTTTCTGGTTTTCTTACCTGCAGAAGCAAAAATTTTGTGGTTCCTAGATGAGTGGAGGGTATAAATGAGTGGGTTGGTGAGGACTCTCCTCCAAGGATCTGGCCTGAAATCTGGTTGTACTTAGTGAAGAGAGGGCAAAATGAAAAAAGAAAACCACAGGGGTTATGTTTAAAGAGGTGGTTTAAACCAGAGCCCTGGGGACTTCCAGTGGTGTATGGTAAATGAGACAAATGCAAGAGCAGTGTCCCAGGGGGGATTGCCATAAATTGATTTGAGGCAGAGCTTGAGGATTGAGCTCTGGGATGATCCTCTCTCCAGCTGAAGCATTTAGTAGGGCTCAAGTACAGGTTGTACCATGGCTCCCATCTGGAAGCCAGGCTGGTTCTCCAAGGCCTGGAGGCTTTGCACAGCTGCAGTGTGAGAATCCCAAACATGGATCCATAAAAAAGATCATAAAACTCTGAAGGCATTGAAGCATAGCTGCTTGCAGAGGTTTTTGTGATCAATACTGTAATCCCTTTGGGAATCATGATTCTAAGGCATTAACTTGTCCTATCAGCATTATTGAGGGAACAGCACTGCTCACCTGGCTTATTTGGTTTGGCCTGTATGGCTACAGCACTTCCTAAGTATTGACTGATGTTTACATTTTTGAACCAATTGAATAAATGTTAATGTACCTAATTTAAAGTGCCTGTTACTTGAGATATCATTATCTTCTCCCACTTGTAAAAAAACCCCTATGTATAATAGATTCTGTTTTAATGAACGTTCTCATACATCTACTTCTAGGAGTAGTCTTTAAAGTAATGGAGTATCAAATACTTCTTGTAAGAGGATCCATGTAAATACTTCCATTAAAGTCCAGGAGTTAAGTCTTGTTTAGACTCATATAACTAAAAGAAATAAACATAGAATGATTTGCCTTTGCTCTAAAACTGGGGGTTTTTTTCTTTCTCATAAGCTGTGCATTCAGGTTTGCAAGACAAAAGAGCCTGTAAATATATTATTGGGAAAGACATAAGGTCAAACATTTCTTACTCAGTTTTGAAAGTCACATTCCAGTTAAGTTTATAGAGCACTTTAACTTCATGTTCAGAAAGCAGTAATCCCCAGGTCTCAGTTTTCTATTAGGCATAAATCAGCTAAAATTCTTTAGACTACCCTATCATGCCTACATTCATGAAACTTCATATGCACTCCGGATTAGACAGTTTTGAAACCTGGAAGTATTTAATGATGTTATTTTCCTTAATCGTTGCCATTTGCATCTTTGCCTCTAAGTTTGGGCAATGCCTTGGTGTTTCTGAAGCGAGCTGTTGCAGCTCTTTCAATTAAAATGGTGTGGGATTGGCTTTTATCCCAAAACATTGTGTTGTTACTGAAGAGAAATTTTGCTTATTGGTTAGTTCAAATCAAAACACAGCTATTTGGATATAGCTTCAGAGTATGTCTCTTCTTACTTTTAAATATGAAGAGTCACTTGAATTAACAGACCATGAGATATAATGATATTATACCACAAATAACATCCTATAACAGCAATACTTCTCATGCTGTCCTTTTGTTATATTTCTCATATAATAATAATACAGACTCACTCTGAGAAAATGTCAGTAGTTTGGAGGAAATGAGATATTTCTGGACTGTCCCAGAAAGATATAAGTAATTAAGAATAGCTAGATGTCAGGACGACCGATGCATTCACTGTGTAATGACTGTGATTCCGTCTTGCTGAGAGCATTGTCACTCCTGACTTTCTTGCTGAATATAAGTATTCACAATGCATTATTTTCTCATATTTGAGTCTACACTTATAGATGTTGCAAAAAATAAGATGTTGAGGAATACAGCTTGTTATAGGCTGAAAACTGAATCAAGATTACAGAGTAGAGCTCTTATATTTCATCAGCATGTTTGTGTTTATGTATCTTTCAAAGACCTAGAAGTCATGCATTCAGCTTGTTGCTTGTTAATAAATTTCTGTGCTGGTCCTAAGTCCAGTCACTTCATCTCACAGGATTTTCCCCCTTTCATCTCAGCTAAGTTCTTAGTGTTTTCATTTTTCGTCTATGATGGAAAAGTTGAGGTTTCAGTGCAATAACCAGGTCAATGAGAGTACTTTAGAGAACAAGAATTGTGGAATTGGGTCAGTTTTACTCAAGACAGTGATTTATATGCTCTGATTGGCACGGTGTTCATGAACCTGGGCTTGGAAAGGACAATGAAAGCTTATTCCTAGTGCAGCACCAGCAGCCTGGTGAGCATGACTGAATGAGCATGTAACATGTCATTCAGCTGACAGAAAATTCTACCACTGGAGGAACCCAGCAAGGACTTGCAGCTCCTCTGCTGTGCTGACCAAACACTCCCATCCTTTTCTTTCCTTTCAGCTCAAGCCCTGATATGAATTTCTCAATTTCTGAACAATCCTACTACCACACCAATAATGACGGGAAGCAATATTCCTTAAAATTTGCTTTTCTTATGGTTGCTTTTCATTCTGCTGGGTTCAGGGAAGCATCTCTACTAAGAATCACAGCAGGAGACCATAGAAGAATGATTGAGCAATGAGAAGTTTTCTGAGCCCTTTTAATCAATAAAAGTATACTGAATCCGGCAAGTTGTGAATTCAGGGGGCTTAAATAGGAGCTGGGCAACCATAAGCTTAAATTTCAATTTCAATTTTTGCTACCCATTTTTGCGTCACTTCATCTAAAACAAATTAATCTGCAGAATAAATCTAGTCAAGAAATATCTCTTTAGGAGTTAGTTTCTCTTTTGTGTAGTATCACTGGAAAAAAAACCCAACCAACATGTTTTTTCACTTGATCTTTTCATTAAGCATATATATAGCTAGCAAGTGATCTGATTAGGTGATTCTTCTTTTGACTAGTTTGTGGCAATTCAATATCTAATTCAGCATTTCAATTCAGACTAGAACAAAAATCTGAACTCTTGAAAATCAATAAATAGAATATAGGACTTCAATGTGATTCTTCAATAGTACAAGCTATGCCAAATGCAAATTAAAATTGTCTGTGCTTTCTACTGACTTTGCTGAGAATTTGAAATCAAATACAAAATTACAATCGTTTTCTCTTGCAGTGATCCCCTGGAGGCATTTTGGATGTTCCATCCTAGGGCAAGAACCTGTCTCAAACTGTCTTTGTTATTGTTTCTTTGTGATGCAATTTCTCACTCCTTTGAAATCAAAATAGATAACTTGCCCTATCATGAACAAATCCAAGACCCACACAAATGTTTTTGAAAACAGCAGATTAACAGTGTGTTAGTTGCCACATTTATTTAAATTTAAAACCAAACCAAAAAAACTGTTTAAGTTACTTTACACTATTTTTGTTTCCCTGTTTCTAATTATTTACTTGTAATGAATGAGAATGTGCATTGCATGTTTAATCTTTTATTAAAACCCAAAGGTTTTTTTGATTACTTATTGGACCAGTTTCTAATATCTCCATGGTCACTTGTTGAGTAACATTGTTTGGCAATATGGGTGAAGTTAGCTGGATGAAACAGAATTTGAAAGAAAACAGTTCTTTGCTGATCTTTCTTAAGAAGTGAGAATGATCACAGTCTTATCGTTCTCAACTCCAGATCCAGACACATGTCTTTGGCACCACTTTTTCTAATGAACAAATAATGTCTCTGTCTATTGTATTATTATTACTTAAAGCAAGGAAAACTGTTTCTGAACTGGGCACCCTTTGCACTGGGAAGATGAAAAGTTAATGAAAAGCATGTGTCAGATATTAATTATGTTATTTAATGCACTGTTGGTAAGTGTTGGCTGCATGTTTTGTCATGTTTTTTAATTTATTTCTGAGTCAAGTTACTTGAAACTAAATCTTTAATTGATTAAAAAAAAACCAAAACAGCTTATCACTGACCATCAGTAGTGGATCATACCTGTGTCAGATCTTATTCTACACAGCAAGAATCACAACTTTAAAGAAAGACTGTAAGTTTGCTCTCATTTCTCTTTGCACCTGAGTTCCTCTTGGCCTGCAGTTCCAAACTTGGAAACCAAGCTTTCAATCTGTTCTTTCTGTCCTGCATACAGGTATGAGGAATAAAGTAGCAATTTAAATAAAATAGGTGTCTGTGAACCCTTATTTTTCTTTATGATAATCTGGTTGTTACAATCCACAGATGAAATCAGAAATGAATGATCTGACTGAACTCCACATAATATTTATGGTCACAGGCAAGGAAGTCTTTAACAGAGCTGTGGATGAGAACAGCAAAATAGTTAATTTTAAATCATGTTTTAAACTTTAGATTTCAGAATGATGGCAGGAGTAGTCTCCATATCTACTGTGCTGTCATGGTTAAATCTTTTGCCAAATTCAGCTGTGGAAAGGGGATGGTTTCTGTTTGCTACAGAAACAATGAGTATGTGAACCTGAGAATTACACTTGTTTGCCTTGTGATATTAAAGTCTGGGTTGTGTGCACTTGCATGGCACACACTCTATGTACTACAAGCAATGCTGGGTCATAATTGCCACTGAACAAAAGGAAGTGGGGACATGTCCCAGAGAACTGCCAAAAAGTCAAAATTCACCTGGGAGAAGGGAGTGAATTTTTAGAAGAGAGCATGGAGTCAGGATGTTCATCCTTCTCTAGGAAAATGGGGTAGTGCTGTATTATGACAAAAAGGCACTGAGTAGACAGCCCTGCAGACCAGATGCTGACTGCTATGGCTGTTACCAAATTTATCTGATAGCATAGAAATTCTGGCAATGGAATGGCCACTGGCAGTTAACTGGAAATTGTAATAACATGGCCCTGCCTCTGGCAGGTGTTGTCAGAGCCCAAATCAGTACTTTTAGTGGTGGAAGGTGCCTGTCTGCAAGGGTAGTGTGCTAATACAGGGATCATATCTCACTTTGAGCTGAAGAAAGAATGACAAGAGCTACATCTCCTTGACACCTCTTGGGATACAGAGCACTGAAGAATGCTGCTTTACACGGCAGGTTCCAGTGATGATGTGCAGAAAGGCTAAGGACAGGCAGAGGAAAACAGATCCTTTGTCTAAAACCAGGTGCAAGGTGGTGACACTTTTATGATTCCTTGTTCATTAATCAACAAAACTGAATTTAGGATGTTCTTTTGTGATGTGGCACTAGTGATTGAATTTAAACACTTTTTCTAAATAATCTAGATTTAATTCCTACTCTGCACTGAACTAGGCACTAGGAGGCTGCTCTGTGATAGCTAGAGCAGCATGGAACAAGCTGTCAGTAGTCTCTCAAATATCACAGATCATCAAGTGCAAGAAACTTCTGGCATTTTTTGAATTAATTATTGGTAAAATGGTCAGGGAAAGAGTCTGTCTGGGAAAGATTGAGGTGAGTGCATGTGAAAGTAAGCCTCACAATACTGAAGAGGCAGCACAGTAGTGTAAGTGAAATACCCAAATGGTAGTAAAACACCTGTAAAAAGGAATGTGTTTGAACCACAGGGTCAGCTCATTCCTGTGTTTTCATGAACTTGCAGCTGCTACTGAAGCAAAACAGGGCTGATGAATGTGTAAAATATGGATGGGGATAGCAAACAAAAGGTGACACCAGTGTAAATTATTAATGCCTTCAGCATGTCTTGATTTCAGGGCTTAAACCAGTCTTGCTGTGGTTTGTCTTGTGATGGTAACTGTTGAAATTGCTCAAGTCAAGGGGCTTTGCTTTTATTTTGCTAAGTTTTTTAATGCTAGGTAACAGTGAAATGTGAACAAGTTTTGTTAGTGAATGGACTGTTGTTTAAGGAGGTGATAAAACCCCAGTTTTCTTCTGGTTTCCTCATGAAGGCTTTGCAGTTCTGCTCAACATAAATGTTGTGATGATAGTAGGAGATGGTGGACTATGAGGTCTGAAAGGAGTATTTTTATTCCCACTGAAACACAAGACACTTTTTCTAAGAACTCTCTTGCTTGAGAAGGACCCCTGCATATGTGATAGAATTAAATTTGTGCTGGTTTAGCTTCCCAATGCTCTGTTTTGATGTCATTGTAGGTAATGTCTTGTGCTTGCTTGAGGTCTTGTGCATAGAAAGTTATCTATTCAAAACTGGGACAGGATTAACAATTTAACATGGTCTGGAAAAGAGTGGCTGTGAGGTATGAACATGTGGCAAAGACTGATGTAAAAACAGCTTACTATATATAAGCTCTGCCATTAGCAATAGGACTAACATAAATAGGACTAAACAGTTTTTAAAGCACTCCGAGAAAATAAAGACCTGCTTATGAGGCATATATTAGTATATTTTGCAGTTATCCATTATTTATTGTACACAGCAAACTTAAGACATAAGTTTGGTTACTTGCTTGTTCCAGGTCAATACAAGAATGCCTCAGCAGAAAATGGCTATTGTGTATTGCTTATGATAATGAAACTGCATTTTTATACAAGCAGAACAGGGAAAAAACAAATCTGTTTTGCCACTGTCTTTCAAATTCTTCTCATAAAGGCAACTCTAACTCGGTAGGGAGTGGAAATAATAGTTTAATGAAAGACAGAGGGAAACTAATAGCTTGACATCAAAGCTTTGATTTTTTCTGTAATTAAATTTATGGTATATGTTATCCCCCTCTGTCTTTAAGTATACATGTGGACATACACTTACTTTTATAGAGTAACTAAAAAAGCAAAATGAAAGTATTCATCATTAAAAATGAAATTAATACATTTCATTTTTAACATATAATTAAACGCTGCTCCACTGAAGTCACGTTCACCATAGAACTAACATGTCTACTAGAACAGGTTTTACTTATTTATATAGTTTTCATCTGGTGACCTCAAATTCTTCAATGAATTTATCTTCACAATAGACCCTAAAGATAATGAAGAACACACATTTTTACTTTACAGGTGGAAATTAACTAGGAAAAGGCTATCAGAGGTATTAGTCCTAGTCTTTTTCTAAGCCCCAGCCTCTGTTCCCCACTTACTCCAATCTCTCATCAGGCTAGCAGAAAAGCAGAAAAAATCAGAAACTTGGATTCACTTTCTGCTGTGCTACACAACTGGCATTTGAGGAGGGCTGCTTTGAATCTCTAATGTTCAGTAGTTTGTTTGCAATACAAGAGCAGTAACACCCTCCAGTTACCATAAAAAGGATACCTGAGAGATTGTCATGAAGAGCACAAGTTTTATAATGAGATCCAAATAAACCTCCAAAAATGTTAAATTTTGTTCTTTACCCATATTTAAGTCCAGCAGCTTCTGTGTGCTGAGTGGTGGTGAATAAGAGGTAGAGTTGGTGTCCTCAATTATACTGTCCTGCAGCCCAAGGGGATGAAGGAAGTTTATCCCTCTCTCTCCCTGGTGGACCAGTCTGAGTTCTGCAGGGCAGGTGATAATCTGGTGTTAAGCTCAGTCGCAGAGATGGACAGGGAAAGAATGGAGCTTTCTTAGCAAGAACAAGAGCTCCAGGCATTTTATTCAGCTCTGAGAAACCTCCTGTAAATGCATACGCATTTCCGTAACAGTAGTTCCCATTTTCATAGTTTGGCCAACTTTGGGAGGATTTGCATAAGAATAAGGAGCATATTTCTGACACAAAATCTTACCCACCAGTCTTCCAAATTGCAACTTACTCTTTCAGTGCATGAGATGCTGCAATTTCTCAGGGAACAATCACCTGAATTGTCTGAAATTGCAGAGCATTGGGCTCTTTACCTTCTTTCATGGAAATGTCTGAACAGTTGTGTCTGCAATTGGGTGGTGTGATCGTGTATGGGAAATCCAGACAGTCAGGAAATAACAACCCAGTTATTTATTTTCCCTTCTCTTCAGGGTTTTGTATAAAGAATTGTCAGGTAGCTCTAGTGACTGGCAAAGCCATGGATTCTGCCAGTGATAATGTTATTGATACAGCTACCAACGTTGTTGGCTTTCTAACAAGGCACATTGGCTAAAAATGACTAGTGCTCTTCTTTCTGTGTTGTCAGGATTCAGTGTCGGATATTTTAACTCCTAACCAAAGACAAGTCTTCATGATGCCCAGCATACGATATCTGGCACACAAATTTGTCATTCACATTAGTAACAATGCTGGAAGTTGCAGGTTTTGATGTGTCTCTCAACTGTTTACTTTGTATGTATGTGAACATTTAATATATCCACTCTCATGATTTAGTTTGCTCCTTTGTACTGGGATGCACATGAGAGTTATTCTAGAAAAAGGCAGGAAAGCAGAGTTTGGCAACTACTGCAAGTGGAAAATTTAAATGTGATTCAGCTTTTAATGAAGAGAGTCATTCTCTTTCATCTCTCTGCTAGACATGTAATTCTAACTGGTCCTTCATTAGTACAGCTTTCATCAGTATGAAGATAAAGCTGTGTTTAAGAAATTACTTAAGATTAGAGTTCAGTATGAATTTTGTTTGCTATCTAAAAATGTGTTGAATTTTTCAAACTGGAGTTTGACTGAATATGTCACAGAAAACGTGCTTCTTCTGATATTTTCTGGTTTATTTTTTTTTTCTTTGAGGGTAGTATTCTGGATGCCAGAGCCGCTGTGAAACTCTTCACATTGACATGATGTTTTGTCACACGCAGTTATGAATTAGTCAAGGAAAGGTTCAGAGTAAATTGTATTAGCAGAGGTGCATGTACTATTACATAATTCATTGCAAGCAGAGTTTTGTAAAATTAATATAAAATCTAGTATAGTCTTTAAAGGTTTAAAGTGAAAAGACTAATTGCATCAGATCCATTCTGTCCTGTTTCCTGCTTACTGAATTCCAGCTGACAGCCTAGGAAACCCACACCTCATTACCATATTTTGAAACATCTGTTAAGGAAAACAGATCTGGTTGCCAGAATTCATCTTCCTTTCAGAAGTGCCAAGTATGTGAACAGGACCATTATTCCTTAGGCAAAAAGACCATATTCAGCTTTGCTGTCATCAGCCACATTAAGGCTTTATTTGGTTCAGAATGTATGTAATTAATTGAGGAAAGCTATTCATACAATGTCACTGTAATTACTGAAACATGAATATTTCTGCCTTATATTTCATCTGAGAAATAATCCTTAGGTATCAGGCACATTTATTTTAATTCTGCATTTTAACAGCTTGCTACCTGTTAATGTTGTAATTGTGACATCAGAGCTACTGCTCTGTAAATGAGCTGTCATCAGGAACCAGATGCTGAAGTTGTATTTTACATGAAGGAAGATAGTGTCCTTCAGTCCATGGACCAGTGGCT
Organism: Trochalopteron elliotii; assembly: GCA_024734555.1. Lineage (NCBI taxonomy): Eukaryota > Metazoa > Chordata > Aves > Passeriformes > Leiothrichidae > Trochalopteron > Trochalopteron elliotii. The sequence goes on from JANPWX010000038.1 coordinate 5,681,219, forward strand.
CAGATACCTCCTGTACACTGTAACTACCTGTCTCTCAAAATACCCCTTGCAAGAACAGTACCTCCCTTAATTGTAGTCATTAAAAACTCCAGTAAGTCTTGTAAAAGGAACTTATTTAAGACCTGTTTCACAAAACTAGTGAAATGTTAGCCTTTTTATTTGCATACTTTTTTCTTTTTTTTTTTCTCTAGCCTTGCTTATTCCAAGTCTCTGTGGCCTTAAAGGGATTCAGTTATTGACATGTAGGTAAGTAGAAGATGATAAGGTTCTGGAGGACATCAGTTTTCTTATTTCCCAGAGTAGACAGCTGTGTAAGCACACCGTGCCTATGTACAGCTTTCCATTTCATCCGTTGGCTTCAGTTTCCTAATTAGAACAGTTTGCTCTGAATGAAAATGAAAAGCAAAGGAATTAAATGCAACTTTCTCCTTATCTCTTAATGAGGCAGTGGCAAGTGGTAACAAGGCAGAGAGCCACTACTCCGTAACTGGCCAGCTCTCCTGGACTCAAACACCTGCCTTGTGGAGTCCCAGGACAGATGGCACAATTTCATGCTGTGGAGGTGTTGCAGGGTAGCAGGGTGATTGGTGCCCTGAACTCAGATGAGTAAAAGCTGTCTCTGCGTTGATACCATTGCTGATCATGCAACCATGTGGTCAGTTAGATTCAGGGAGGGATCCAGCTGAAAAGTAAGAAAGGGATGGCCTCACTTTTCAGCTAGATAAGTCATTGTTCAGGCTCATCACACTGCTGGGGCTGGTATGAGGAGAAGGAGGGCAGGGCATCAGCACCTGAAAGTTTACTTTGGTGGGAAAAGCTTCATGGTACACGAAGGTTAGTTTCCAGATGATCTTTCTACTTTCCCCTTTGTATGTATTTATGTACACTGTTGTAATGCTTTTCTCTTTGCTATTTCCCTTTACATTTTCATCTCTTTCCTGCACTTCTTGATCAGTAAGATGTACAGATGTCCATCTGCACATCTGTAGTCTGAATTTATCCCATTAGCTCTGCATGTATCCCTAGCTGCTGGCTAGAATTAGGGTATTTTTCTTTATACTGCATGTTTAATTCATGCCTAGACACATGGATTACTGGCCCTCTCCTGCCCTTTCACCACCTGCTTAAAACCAGGGCATCACCTGCCCTGGAACGCTCAAACAGGCTCAACTCAGTGAGACAAGTCAAACCTGTACATTGTAATGGGAATGTGTGTGAAAGTGTGGAAAGGAGTAAGCCTTGAACTGATCTAACAACTTCCCACAGCCACTGAGAAGGGATGTTATTGTACTTCTTCCCATCATCTTCCCTGGCTGTCCTAGTAACACAGTTCTGTTCAGTACCTTGGGCCAGCTCTAGTCCCTGGTCATCCTCTCCTGGAATTACTTTGTTTCTCTGACCTGTTACGAAATTCTCCCAGCAAAGGGAAGATAGACAGACAGAGTACAAGGAAAGAAGTGTGTTGGGACTGGCTGTGGGATAGCAGATGAAAGTAGCAGCGGCGGAGAGATAGGAAGCAAAGCCTTAAACTTTTTACATCAGTGAGATTTGAGCATTCTTGTTGCCAGACTGACCTCACTTCTGGGATCCCATTTGACAAATTATCAGCTGAGTGCTGAAGCAATCAAGTGCACAACAACTGTACACATTGGGACTGACTGTTTGACCACAGTCAAGCCTAACCTACCTTGTAACTGTGCAGATATTGGTGAGATTTTTTCTTATTACTCTTAGGAAAACTAATGGCACTCAGAATTGTCACTAATCCTTGAAAAGGCCAGCAAAGTGTAATCTGGAAGTCCCCTGCCCAAGCCCTTCATGTCCTCAATAAAGTAGTTACACTGCTCTTTCCTTTTCTTCCCACTTTTCCCACTGTTGGCTGAGTAATTGCTGCTGCTCTTAACTCAGCCAGTGGTCTCTCAGGTGAAGCACCTAAAGCAGGAAGTATAGTAGTCACAAGATAGCTTTCTAACTACATGAGTGCTGCTCAGTCATAGTCACCTGTAAGTTATTGTCCAAACACCTACTGTGTGTGCATCTGTGTGTGTGTGTGTACTCTGCCTCTATTGTTTGGATCCAAAGGACCTGATACCATCACCAGAGTTTAAGAAAAGGTATCCATACGTGCAGATCAGGTGGGCCAAGATCAAGGCTCCTGGCCTGAATTTGATGTGCCATGTCATCACATCCACCAACCTGTTTTTCAAAGCTCTGTGTTTGGACTTCTCAGTTATGGAGTCTTTGATCTCCAGGGTGAGATCAAAGTAACAAATCCAGGGGGAGTCTGCTAATGCTTGGTGCAAACCAAGCATTCTGAGTGGTTTAACAACATATTGTTATGCCATGTTTTTATGTTCTGGTTTACAGTTGTTAAAAAAATTGTCCTTCCTTTGTGATCCTCTTCTGTAGGCTTTCCTCCTATGATGCAAAAAGGTTCTGATAATGAACTGCTGCTCCTGCCACATCCAGAACCACAGGAGAGAGATTCCAGTGCACTGTATCAGATGTTGGTTTGACTCACTTTTCTAGGTTTGGAACTTGCTTTAAAATATTATTACTATCTCTCTTTCACTAACATATGTGAACTGGTTCATCTCTGGTAGCATCTTCAGCATTCAAATACCAAAAGTAGCCAAGACAGGGCAGCATTCATACATTTTTCTTTCTTCTGTATTAGTGGTGGCCAATGCCATTTGTAAATCTGTGCTTATAGTAAAGATAGGTCACTTTATTACTTTTGTTCAAAGGGTACAAAACATACTGTTTGACATTCCTCAGAGAAATGTACCTTGATGATATAAGATGAAAAAAAGGAGATAAGGAGAGAACTTGCCACAGGCTAGGGGCTTGGAATCAGATCCTTTCCAATCCAAAGCATTCTATGATTTTTTTCATACTTAAACTGCTCAGATATAGGTTGTAGGGAGATGGAATGAGATGGCAACTTCTAGATGAACATTTACCTGTAAGAAATGATGGTTAAAGGAGCTGGTTTTCTTCCTTGTCTGATTAAAAGAAAAATAAGACGTGTTGTTTTGGTTATGGAGCTGGGATGAGAAAAGAATGATTCACGAAGTCTTTACGAAACTTTTTTCTAATGGCAATCAATTCTTCATCTCTCTGTGCCTGTGGGAGCAATGATTCTTCATTTCTCTGCCTTTTTGGGTTGAAAATTCTTCCCTTAGTGACAGCTATCTCTTACTTTTGCAATTTACTCCAAAATGGAACTCCTACTCCAAGAGGTACTCACTAGTGAGACTGCTTTTTAAATACAAGATAGGATTGTTAAAATCAGTCTTATGGAGGATGTATGTGAAGGCTGGTGGGATTTCAATAGCTTGATCTCAGCTGTATTAAAATATAGAATCTGAATGTTCAAGCTCATAACTGAAAAAATGAAGAGATCACTTCCTTATATCAATGTAATCCTGGGGTCTGGAAGCCCCAGAATTTGTTATTGCTGCTTTTTGGACACTTTTCTGTTTCCTGGGGGAAAATAATCCTGTTCATTATCTCTTCCTCTACATCGCAGTCTCACCTTTGAGAAATTTCTCTTCCTTCTCCTGTGCAACTTTCAGGAACATATTGCATGTAGGCCATACATGACTGAGCAGTTTAACATGTACCATTCACCAGGAGTAAGATAAAAACAGGCCTAGATGCAACAGTCCAACGTATCTTGGACCTATTCCTTGCACCAATAGGTAAGGTGGCAAATTTTTCCCAAGAAGATGGTTTCCTTTGCTATCATGGCTCCCATTTGATTTCTTGGAGGCTGAACTTCCTGAGAAATTCTCTTTTATTCTTTCCTTCTTACTTGGATTCCTGAAAAAAGTTTGGCAGTAAAATGTTGTTAGTCCTTTTCCTTTGTCCCTCATTTCTCATTCATGATACCTCTTTCCCCCCTCTTTTTGCTTCTCTCTAGAGGTTGAGAGTATCTAAAGTAATTTATGGTCCTGCATTTTGAATTTTTCTAAACTGTTTCTAATGAGATTGCCAAATGCTTTTGTGACTGAAAGAAACTACACAGAACCCAAGGGTGTAATATAAAACACTCTGAGTGACTTGAAGCCAGAAAAGAGTTGGGCTCAATTTACTATCAAGATTTGACCTTTCTGTAATTTTTCAGAACTGTGAAGGTCTACTGGGACAGAAATATTTTTTTAAAAATAAATTCTGTTAGTAATACAGTCAGCACACTAGGGTGCAAGTCCATTCCTGAGTATACTGCAGCTCAAACAATAATAACCTGTATTTGTATGTGTCTAACCTGCAGGTTATCTGCTTGAAAAGCAGAATGTCATCCAGCAGCAGAGTGGGTTGTATATGTGTGTGAGTAAAAAAAGGAAGAAAAATTTTCCTTGGAGTCCCTCCATTGTCTGTTCCCTCTCCCTTGGTAACCCCACCTTCACCTTCTTTACCTTGTATTTTGTTTGAGTTATCTCAGGGTGCAATGTGTATTTTAAGGAGTAGTGCTTTTAGAGGTATGCGTGGTTATCTGAGCACAAGAGATTTACATATGAAAATACAGTACTACTGATGATATTGTCTGAGTTTGTTTTAATCTAGTGAAATGAACTATTAAATTCACTTTAGGAAAAAAACGAATCAACCCTCTCTCAATTGGACTGAAAGCAGGAGGAGGTTGAATTCTTAGCTGTGGCAAAAGAGAATTGCTCTGAGCAAATTTTCATTACCTGCTTAATTTGTAATACTTCTGAAATCATATTTTAACAGCTAGCATTTGTCTAACCTGTGCAGTAAGTCACATGGTTGTGCAATACTATAGGACACCCTGTGGCAAACTACATCAATGAACATGCCATAGCTATGTCCATACTTTTCTTCCTGTAGAAGTGAAATGGACTCTTTTACTGTCTCCCTCAGTCTTTGTGGAGCCACAAGGAGTGGGCTTCTCTGTAGTAGAGCAAAGTAGTGAGCCAGATTACTTTATTTGGCTTCAAATCAAAATATATACAGTTTCTGTGAACAGGTTGAGCGTAGGGTTGGTGCAAGATCCCAGTGGCCTGTAGTAAAAGAAAATTTTGCCAATACTTTCCTGGGATTTATTCCTTGGTAAGGAGAGCAGAGCAGTATTAAGATTCCTTATCTAATCTCTGCAAAATGTTATTGCCCGAGGGATACTTCAGAGTGTCTCACACCTTGTCTAAGCTCCACAAACCCTCTAAATTTGGATGCTCAAACTTCTTGTGTGTTGGAGACAGTTAAAATTCAGCTGTATGTACTGTGAGAACAAACAATATAAATGTGTTGTAAAACCCTTTATTCTTTCTCTGGGGAAGTTTGCAGAGACCCCAGGCTTCAGAGGGATGGATTAAGCTCCAGCAGTAAGGACACTACTGCTTTCAAGTGTCCACAGCCTGAGCTGTGCGGGACTGGCAGGAATGTGGTGCAGTGGCAGAAGGGATTTCTGTTCTCCTGCTGCGGACTGATTAAACACTTCTACTGGTTAAGTACAGCTAAATCCAAAAGACTGAGTGTAGCTTAAACTAATTCACTGAATTTGTGAACTCCAGTATCCAGAGAGCCATTGACTTTTTTTGCATGCTGTTTCTGCAGTACTTGCTGTGAAGACAGTAATTGTTAAGAGGGTGGATGTCCAAGAATATAATATCTTAAACCTCAGCACTTTAATCCCACAGAATAAATCTGTGGGAACACTGCAGGAGATCAGATTCTCTGTTTAGAAACGTTGGTCAATTTGTTTCTTTTGCTTATAAGATCATGACTAAATGTTTATATCCTTTGGGATATATTTGTTTTTGTTTTAATTTTGAAACTGGATATATAACTTAGTGTGCACCTCTATGATTGCTTTCTCTTAAAACACATTCAGTGTGTTTGCTATGAATACTAATGTACAATGCAGAAAATAAGTGTCATAGCAGACAACAAAACTTATCTATCATAATTTATTCACTCAGCAAAGCTATAAAAAAGTTTAGTACATAATATACTCAAGCTATTCCTTTTGTTCCACCACTTGCTTTAACTGAGTTATATCAGGGGTAAATGTGAACCAATAAATCTTTGTAATAGATCCTCACCTGCTACAGTGTAACACAATTCAAAAATTATTCAGATGTGTTTCAGTCGATGATACCCGGCTTTGCTGTCTCTAACTGTGATTCTTTCATAACTGTCCAATCACACTTTATTTAGTTTCATGACGCCAAATGACAATGAGTTTTATGTTACTGGTTCCACTGTTATGTATCTTTTTATAGCTACTGGCTCACATATTAATGCAAGATAATATAAACTATGAAACTACAGGGACATCTATACCAAAGATTACATCAGAGGAGCTAAACCTTGAATTAAGGCGTCCTTCTCCACTTGAATGTATTTACAGCTGTGATCAGACTCAGAGAGGGAGCTGTGTAGCATGCCTGTTATCCAAGGAAACTTTATTGCAGCACTGTATGTACTCCTGGAATATCCCACGTATATGCCACCGAGATGGGATTAGCACAGATGGCAAGTGTTAAGAGAGAAGGATTGAGGGGTATTCAAGCATTAGCATAACAGGCACTGTAGAAGAGCTTATGATGCCACTTTGTATTGTTTCTGTTTTGTTGAAAAATCAGGAGAGGGATTTATACCAATGTGTTTGCAAATCCTGGCTGCAGTGCATCCTATTCTTTTAGAGCCAGTGAGACACCAGCCGTGTGCATGCAAGATGTTGTGATTGTTTTTCCTTCACTGCTTGCTTGGAAGCAGAGATCCCTAATTTTATCTTCACTACATGCAGGAGTTCAAGATTATCTTCCATTTTCCCCATGATGAAAATGGGGTAATTCTGAAATGAACATTTTGCCAGTATTCATAATCCTTTCAGACATCAATCTTGGCATGCTCCTTTTGTCTGAATTCTTGCCTAGGATAAAAGACATGCTATGAAGCTGGAGAGGCTTGTGGCAATGAAATAAAAGAAGTTAAGAATCAAACCAAAACACTACTCAATAAGAAAGGAAGACAAACTTTTCATGTGGGAAATTCTTCCTTTCAGAAATTTTTTAGTGTTCGGTGGGAATACATGAATGACTGATAGTCTGTCAGGTACCAGCTGAAATATCTAGTTTCATTTTTGTAGGCACCCACCAGTTGGTATACTAAGGCTTATCTTACTGTAGTTTTGTTACTCTATGTGTGGCACTTAGCTTAATAAGGTAGGAGGTTGCGCTTTTTTTCAGAATATTTTATTCAGAGAAAAAGCCTCTGTGTGTTGTGAGTTGTGGACCTGACATTTTCTGAGCCTGAGAATTGCTAGCTCTTCCCAAGGGAAACTTTTCAACAGTTTTCTTTTTCCCAAAACAATCTTGTGTAAACAATGTTCCTTTCCCATCACAACAGGTGTTGTTTGCTATTTCTGTTACTTAGCCAATGGGAAAGGTGTCAGCCCTATGGACCAATAACGTGCCTTTTAGCCTAGCATGTTATAAAAGGGCTGAATGAATTGTAAATAAAGCCTTCTGATTTCTACTGCCTTCTGACTGGAGTCAAGCATCTTTATTTTGTGTCCTATTGTGACAGTGAGTCTCCCCACTCAACTTTTGTGAAGGTTGTATGTGAATAAACTTAAGCTGAAATGCCTGATGTAATAGAGAGCACAGTGCTAACACCGTTATGTGAACTCAAAGCCAATACAAAGATCCCTCTGACTCAATAGTTCCTGGTCTTATTTTACCACTCGGACCACAGGACATGTAAGGCAATCCTTTTGAGTACAAAAAGTTATAATGGGTGATCAAATCAAAGCCCAGATAGTCTGAAAAGGAGAAGTCAGACTAAAGCTGCCATACCGAAGCCTCCAAACTATATTGTAAGCTATAGCCTTAGTGCAGATAATAAAACCATACTAGGAATAAATGAGGCCCATTACTCCTTTTCTTATCCATTGTCAATATGAAATTCTGATGATAGTCACTTTATTGCTCTGCATGAAGCTGCATATATTATTTAACTAGGATGAAAGATTTCCATCTCTTCAGCTACATGGGCAGCTTTCATGCGATAAAGTTTTATTCTGGCAGGGGAGTACTGCCAAGCTTTACTTTGGTTAAGTACATTAAAAGAAATTCTATCATGCATGTGAGTCTGCATTGTAAAATTCTGGTTTGCTCCCTCGATATTATTTTCACTAAGGTTATCAATGCAAGAAACATTTTCAGTAATATTTAGCACATGTTTGCTATGTAAATCAAATTATAAGTAGCAGATAAAACCTTGCTAGGGCTTCTGAAGCCGTGGGTGTAAAATGGATTTAAATTCAACACTAAGTCTGACTTAGAGAATGAAGAGCTTTGCTGTCTTACAAAATTCTGACTATACAACTGTTAAGTCTGCAGTTCCTGCCACATTCTGTTTTGGTGACCTTGTCACACTTACTTCAGGTGTATTCTTCTCTCCCATAAGAATCAGTAGCATATGATTTTCCAATCTTTATTACAGTAAGGTAACACTCTGAGGCACTACCACAGTGGAAATAATAGGCAGGAAACAGCATTTCAGGAAACAAAGAGTTTAGATTACTTTCTCATAAGTTTCTAGTAGGCAGAACTGTTCATCCTTTTAAAATCCTATTTTACACCCTGGAAAGAAGAGGCTGACAGCGGGGCAGAAGGGCTCATTTTGAGCTTGGGATTGAGATTTGCCTTCACTGCAGTGACATAGTTCTTGGTACTTTTGATCAGATAGTTTTCTGAAAAATTGAGGAGTTCAAAGGCATCTGTTCCATTCTTTCTTGTCACGATAGCTGCCTTGGAGGTTGTGGTGGCACAGTTCATTTCTTCTCAGGTCTGCTAGAACTACAGATAGAATAGATTTGATACATCACAAGTCCTTTTGCATTTTTTCCCTCACTCTTTTCCAGAATTACTTTAGGTTCAGAAATCTGATACATCTTTTCAGTATAGTCCAGTTATCACCAAGATCCTTGCATCCTTTGAGAAGAACTGTGCTTACCTCTATCAGAATTTGATTCCTCTAAGCCTCAACCATGTTGCATCTGTTTATTCATCACTTTTCCTCAGATCAGTCACATAGTTTCACAGCTGCTTCTGCTCTGCATTTTCTTCAGCCCTTTTCTTAACTGCCTCTTTTCTTTTCTTAGTTTGTCTTCCCATCTTTGGTTTCTTCTCTTGTCATAACTGTTGTCTTCTGTTCCTGCAGCTGCCCATCAGCCTAAGAATGTGCCTCTGGGCTCATCTTTGTTTTATATCTTTGTCTTATCTCTTTAGAGCAGCAGCTCTAACAGTGCCTGCTGCTTCTCAGCTGCTGAGCCTTCATGGATTGTGTCTTGGAACTTCTGGTAACACACTATTTTCAGACACTCACTCTGCAGGTTCTTGTTTTCCCACATGTGATTAAGGGTCAAACTTTACTCTTTAAATGGTTGCCAAGAAGTAAGAAGAGCAGTGATGAGTCAGAAGCTCTATAAAGCCAGCTGCGTAATAAAGTTTAAGTGTTCAATGAATTAGAACAATGGGAACAGTCATAAAGCCTTCAGTGCCAAAATGGTCTTTTTGTTTATAAACACCTGCACAGTGGGATTTCCTATTGCACGACTGTAGTGCATTGGCTCTTTTTCATTAAAAGATAATAATTTTTGAAAATAACACAAGCGCTCAGGTTGAAGACTGAGAGAGTCCATGGGGAAATTGCATTTAGATAAAGAATCCTAGCGAGGTAACACACCCTCATTGTTTTTCTTTTTCCTGTTTGTCATTCTCTTTTGGACTTTATGGGGATGAAATAAGAGAAGAGGATAAATTTTAGAGAGTTGTTGTTGTATTTCTGAAATACATGCTTATGTCTTGCTCTAGACTCTGTTTAGAGATGTGCATTGTGTCAGTCCGTGACACTGGACAAAATCAAGGCATGGTGGATTCTCTAATTTTTCTGCAAATGTTGGCTGTACAGCATAACATTAACTTTTGTACATATCCCTCTGCTTTATTAAATAGAATGAGTAATAGCAAAAAATGCTTCAAGAATGAGCTACACTTCAGATCATATTGATAGCTTAAGCATTTTGAATAGTAGTGAGGTTACACTCACAGCACTCCATTTTTGGTTACTTCCCTCCATTTTTCTAAAATAGGAATTAAAGCTGTTTTAAAGAGCATAATAGGCATGCCTAGAGGATGTTTAGCATTTCCAAAGAGCTCCTAATTTTACTGAGAAAGTAGAAAGAGGAAAAATAGAAAGAAAACACTTCAAAATAAAAAAGCACATTTTAAAAGTTGAATTTCATCTCAGTAAAAATATCACAGGCAGCTATAACCAAAAAGAGCTTGACTAACACAGCAGTAATCAATGTGAAAAAAAAACATATTCAAAGAAAGGAAACATCCAACTAGAGAAATAAACTTAAGATCAAAGATATCATTAGTCTTCTCAGTTCTTGAAATAGTCTCACAATTTGTTCCAGAATTACTGGAAAATGTGATGGAACACAGTCTTATTAACTTTACTTTAGACTTTTTGATATCAAAATATGAGAGTGCTGTGTCACAAGCATGAATTACGAGCATATTTCCTTCAGTTCATGACTCCTGCACATCAAATTTTATACAAATCTATTTATTATCAGTATCAGGAAGAGCTAAAACATTCAAAGGCAGCATATGCTTGTGACTCTGCCTTCCCAAACTTGAGGCATGCACTTAGTAAATCTCCTTGAAAACCATGCATAGAATTTTTCTAGCCTCTGAATGAAGAATTTTGTAAGGGGCTATTGCAGACAGTGAAGAAGCAAGAAGTAAAAATATGAGTATGTTGAAATTCCTTAGATCGCCTCTAAATTTTGCCTAATTAACTTCTGCTGCAGGTTTTCTGTTCAGTGTGTTATGGTTCTCTTTCAATGGTATGTTTTTATGTGTAGTACTGGCAAGCAGCTACAGATAGAAATCAATAAGCATGTGAATGCTCAGGGAGCAGCTAAAGGCTGGAGCAGTTGCAGAGATGAGAAAATGTCTTTTACAACTACAAAGGAGGCAAGATGAGGCAGAGTAAAGTAAGCATCTTTCATCTGATCAACAAAATACAAACATACGTGAAGAAAGACTCTTCTTTCTAGGCTGAAAATAGACACAACAGCACCAAGTGCAGATTAGGAACAATTTATGTTGATTTAAATTAATTGTACTGTTTATTAAGATAATTTAAAAGACAAAAAATCTCTGGCACTTGTGAAGCAAAATGATGGTATGGCAGTGATTATTCTTTCTGGAAGAGACAGAAAGACAAGTATTTGTCACTTACAGAACAAGATCTGGATAGGGAGAAATTTTTACAGCCCTGGGAAACAAAACATGTTCCTTATGGAGGCACACTTGTTCCCAGTTATTTTGCTCTTAGACCTATTTCCTTTATCTTCCTAGATGGTCAGAACTAAGCCAGAACGGGAGGTCTGTGACAGTGGTGTGATGTTGCTGCTCTCTATCAATGGGAATTCATTCCACTGTGTACAGATAGTTTATTTTTTTGCACACATATTTTCTTTGAAGACTTAGTGAACTTAGTGAATAATAAGAACATTTTATTTGGGAACACTGATATAAGGTGAATCAGAGCACTGAGTCCTTCCCATCTCCATATTCTATGAAGTATTCACAATGATCAGTTTATGTAACTTAAAACATCTTAAATTCACATAGAAACTCATTGCAAAGCTCTACTCAGTACAGCTTAAGCCACATTAAATCAGTCACAAAACTGCTTTACCTCTTTCAGTGCTAATTCCATGAAGAGACTTCAAATTTTTCATTGATTTTTTTAATAGTTTTCCTTGTTCTCCCATGGAGAAGGTCTTATTATTTTATTTGTGAACAGTTGTGTGAATACATAATTTTAAAAATAATTCCTAGATTTAAAAGACAATTAAATCCCATTAAAATATGCACAGTCACAGGGAGCACTGAATCTTTTTCACACTGACTGCAAGCTAACTGCACCTGTGAAGCATGTCTGCTTCACAGACCCAAGTATCTGCTTAAGCATCCAGCAGGCCCTCCAGGTTTTGCCCTGGTGTAAGCTGGCTTGCAATTAGAGTAAGGAGGCAAAAGCATATGCAGAGATCTGTTCTAAATTTGTTTGACCTCGACCCACGAACTAGTCATGACTAATAAAAAATAATCTTTATCACTGAGTGTATATTGCAAGTAAAGTTCTGCAGAACACACATTTTTAGAAACCATGTCTCACTTCATCTTGGATTAGCACAGGGTTTTGCTTCTGTGGAAGGCCACTCAACAAAAGCCCATGACTTTCAAACCAAGGTTTCGTGGGAGAGGCAGCTACACATTTTATATTCATATTTATATAGTGATAGTTATATATTAATATATTATATTTATATATTTATATAGTGATATATTACCATTTGCTGAAGTTTGGTGATTGCATTTAAATTTCCCTGGCACTGTAACTCCTCAGCTTTCCTGAAAGGCGAGGTGGAGGACAGAGAATTTCACCCTGTACCACAAGCATGGCTGGGTGAGATGGGGTATGTCTACATTAACTTTTTAGTTCAAATTAGGAGGGCACTTTTCAATGCAACTCTCCCAACTATCCCTACACACTGTGCTTTGGTTTGCAGTGCAGAGCTGTGTCAGAATATGTGAGATGCTTTTCTCTGGGAGGAAACAAAGTTATAAGATTTTTCTCCAGAGGTGTTTGTAGTGTGTTCCTGCTGAAAACAAGTATTCAGCTAATGGAATCAGACCAGGACCACTCTGAAGTGAAAAGCTGCAAATGAGGAAAATTGCAGATGTGGGATCTCCAGTGTTTTGCAGTGTTTTGCTCCAGAGTGCTGCTTTTGCTGGTGTGCACAACTGGTTAATGTAGGGTCAGCCCGTTTGATCTCAGGTGTGCAGCATGTATGCGTGGGCAGAGATTCCCCCAATTTCCTCCGAGTACTAGAAAATAATTTACTCCTATATATGCTGTGATAAGAGACATATAGACATATATGGGCATATATTGACATTAAAAGCTGCTTATAGGCTAAGGAAGAGCCAGGAAGACTTACAGTGTGGATTGTTTGGGGTACACTTTTAAAAAATTAATGTGTGCTGTAGGGAGCTACCTGTCCTGGTTTGACACAAATGAATCATTGCAAGCACTGGAGGTGTCTGCAGACACCTAATCCTAGAGAGACAGTTCAGCAAAATTAAGACCTGGTTATTAAGTTTAATCACCAATGTTTATAGAACAAATTACTGCTTTTGGGTATGGCTGATGTAGATATCTGATATACCACCAGTGACGTACCAAGTGAGAACCTGATTTTTCAAGGTTCATTATGTAATTAGTTTTGGGTTTGTTTTTTTTTTTGCTAGGTGTTTCTTACTGTAATGTCTTCATATCATCTGCAAAATCTTTAGCATAGTTTTCGCAGATAAATTACTGGTGCAGAAATCCTGCCATGCTAATTAAATATGAGAAAGGTACTCATTGCATTTGTGAATATGCATATCATTTCATATGAGTTTGCTAGCAAATGTATTAAAGAAATTTCTGTAAGTAAGTATGTAATTTCTGTAACTAATCATGTTTTGGAAAACTGACAGTTGTTTTTACTATGTTCTTGTGTTTCTTTTTCTGTAAATGTGGAGATGCATTGTGCTGAATAAATTATTCATAGGAGGGTGAATTCCTCCACTCCTTCAAGCCTCCAGATAGAAAGTAGTTCACCAAAATCAAGATTAATTACTCATGGACTTCATGTTCTGGTTCTTCTTTGGTCTGTGCCTGCTTCTTTCTGTGTTTTATTTGGAGAGGGGAAAGGGTGTGGTAGGGCAGAAGGGTAGCCTGTTATGAAGTGGACTCTGACAAATCCCCTTGGGCTTGACCTCCAAGTTGAATGCATTCATGTAGCTTATTTACTCTGAGTTAATAGAATCTGTGTTTAACATTTATTGTATTTGATTAATGAAGGTTTTGCTGTTCTTTTGCTGAAGGAAAGGACAGATGTGTTTGCGGTCCACTGCCTCCACTTAAACAAACACAAAATCAGGTTTCAAATCTTACTCAAGGGCATACTTCATCAAGGGGACAATATATAGCCTTCAGTCTGAAATCAGCTGTCAGAAGCAAAAAGTGCTATGTGGTTTTTTTAATCATAGGTAAGAGAGTAGCTGTCTTTGAGCATCTAGCTTTCCATACCACTGAACACTGCCCAGTATCCAGAGACAGTGGAAGAAACAACAGCCCTAGAAACCTGAGGCTGGTTTTGGCCTTTGTATTCTTCATATCCCTCAGCATAATATCCCACATTCCCTGCTTCAGGTTCCCTTTCAGATGCCCAGTGCCCACAGAGGACACTGTCTAATCTGAATGATAACTATCATATCATATTCAGTTTGGTGTACAGTACTAACTCTCAGAAACCACGTCATTTAGAGCAAATCAAGCCCTTTATACCAAATATACAAAATTTTTAGTCCACTCCTCCCTTAATCTACTTTATTTACTCTGTTGAATTAGAGACAGTAGAGATCTCAGTCATTGTCTGTATGTCTATCCATTTGCCATAAGGACAGCAGTGATTTTTGACTCTCAGTGTTGTTTGCCCATTCAGAGCAAAATCAGAGGAAGAATAGCATGGTTGCTTACTGTAAGATTGACTTAAAAATAAGAAACTTGGTTTGAAGCAATAAGATGTGAGTTTGTTTATGGAAGAACAGGATGATGGAGTATTTTAGTAAATATGAAGCACATCTCAAAAGCAAAATGTCTTTGTTATCAGGTACGTCCCATGTGTAGAAGCTGAGTATTGTAATGTAGAAGCTTTGCATAGTAATAAAATAAATAAAAATGTGTTGCTTGTAGGCAGATGTCCCCATTGGCCACACTTGAAAATCGTACACCAGTGCTGTCTCATATTTGTAATTCATCTAGTAAGTACAGACACTGTCACTAAAGTAGCATCTTCAACATGTTTATTTAATTTGCTACCTCTAATGCAAGCTGCTTAAGCTGAAGAAGTTCTGGCTTGATTTACAAGAACATAGGCAGTATCCATGATAGTGATACTGCTGTGACTCTTCAGCTGACGGTGCACATAACAGAATGTTTTGACGTAAATGTTTTTCAGGACAGAGACTCTCAGTAAGATGTGCTGTGCTATAAAATGTTTGTATTACTATTGCTGAAAAGATTTAACTGGGAATGAAAAAATTGCCTGGCATTTTTCAGATATTGTTACTAATGAAAAATAGCAGAAGAGTGACTTCATGCAGGTTTGTGCTGGGTGGTGGAACTTAGTCTCTCTGCAGAGATAGCCTAATAGTTTGTTCAGTCGAGGCCCTGAAATGGTGTTCATTTCTTATGTATGCCTGGAGAGCAGACAGCTTATCCAGGTCCAGTATTTCCAGGTCAACAGATTGACCTGGAAGTTCCAGGGCAATGAAGTTACATAGACAGTTCTTATCAGTAGCAGTTTTTCTCAGAGATTTTGACTGATAATGGTTCCTCCTTGGTCTTATCTCAGCAGAGTATTATGCATGCAGTTGTGTGAAGCTTATGGGGCCTGCAGCTTCCTCCACTGAGACAAATCTATCACTGGGCTTCCTGTTGTTGAATGGAAAGCTTAAAATGCTTTATCCATGATACAAAGTCATTTTCCTCCTGAAAAGAAAAATATGTAAAAGATTTTCCTAGAAGAAATGTGTGACCTACATTCTAGATGTGGCCAAGGGCTTTCAGATCACTTTAAGGTAAATGTGCTTAAACAAGCCTTAATCTATTTCAGTGCAGTTGGGAACATGTTATAGACACAACCTTAGTGTCTCTACAGATCGTTCTGGGTATATGTAAGTGCCAGTTCAGGTTTGCACTGAACTTTTTAAATCATTTCAACAGCTTCTAAAGCATGGTAATGAATTTATTTAGGAAAAGGATCATATTTTCGCTTTATGTGTGCTTACAAGAATCCTTGTCATGGGGGAATCAGGTGGAGAATTTTCTGTTGACATCTTTATTCTAGAAAAGAAGCTGACTGTAACTAACATATCTAAGAAACAGCCTAACTGGTGTATTACTGCATTACATATCAGAAGTCATTCCCCAGCAGAAGAATCAGCAAAAAATGCAAAACATTATATGCAGCTTTATTTTCGTCATGAATTTGCCAAGTCAAAATCTTTACAGGAAATCCATGAAAAGCATAAACCACCATGTGTAAAACATGACATTCGTGCTTTAGGCTACTGCTCTAGTGATAGTTTCATGGGAGTTATTGAATTGTAATGGCTTCTTTATTCTGTTCTGTTTTTTCTAATTTCTAATGATGAATCTCAACAGAAACTGAGGTGCAGAGAGACACCGTATGATGTAACATGCTAATGAATCTGGTAAACTGCTTTCTGTGCTAAATATAGTTAGACCTGGACAGAAATTATTAGCAAACATTCTGTTTTAGGGATTCCTGCCAATTTTCAATATGCATGACAGCTGAGAACTACTTGTTCTTGAACATGAATGCTACCACTGTCATTGTTTCCTGATTCTAGCAGGAATATTATGTTCGTTTTGAATCTGCAGGTCATAATCTTATTTTACCACAATGCCAAATTCCAAAGGTTCATAACAGGACTCCCAGCTGCTTTTAGTGCTTAGAGCACTGCTATACATCCACCCAGCAGCTCTTATCACAGCCTGTGGAATACCAGAACAACCTGTACAGAAAGATGTGTCTGTGTGAATCTCTTAAGTACCTGCTGCATTACCACAGCAGTACATGCTGCAGACACTGTGCTTCTTGCTGGAACTGTGCTGTAACTCGAGTGTACCTGTGAAGGTGTTCTTGTCTTTAAACTGTAAGCCCAGATGCAGTGCTGAAACAAAGCCACTTACATTTTTCCAGTTTTATATAGCCTGTCTTAGGAAAAGAGTACAAGAATCAAGTTAATTTCCCTGTTGTGGTAGAGAAGACAGACTTTTTGTCTCTTTCTTGACCATTGGTCTTGTCCCTAATGTGCCCAATACATTGTGCTTCTGCTTGCATTCAGGGGGATGTCCTACTGCTGTAGAATTATTTAAAGTTTTCTTGAGAATATTTATGATACATCCACGCTCCATATATACTTGGCATCTATCTCACCCTCACCAGAAAGGGAGAGGAATATAACTTTGCCAGCTGCATAGAACATGTTGACTCTGGAACTGTGATATAGGGCAGGTATTTCTACAGATAACCTGAATGCAGGAAAATCCAGTGCAGGACAACCTTCACATTTATATTTCCAGTAAGTGTATTGGAGTTGTCTGGTGTTCCAGAGGCTGGTATGCAAATCAGGTCCTGTGATGCAAAAATCCTAAAAGAAGCTGCTAAAGTAAAATTTTATTATGGTTGGCATTTCTCCTGAGAGGAGCTTGTTTTTAGACCTAAAGGCATCCCACGTTGAAGCAGAGGTTAATTATCAGCCTTCAACTTCAGCATGTTCCACAGAACTCACTGTACAAACCAGTGAAATGGTCACTGCATGGCTCCAGACCCAGAGTATGTTTACAAAGCACCTGACAGATGTGTGGGCAGGGTGAAAAGAGGTTAGGTGTCATTAAAGTGCTTTGATAGCTCTGTGGTCTGGAGAAACTCATCAATTCATCTGTTTTTTAGTGCTAGTCATATTTCTTTAATAAAGTTATGAGAATATTCTGGGGTTTAACCTGCTTTTCAGCCTGCTTTTCGTAGGGGACAAGATATCCTAACAGGTGTGACCAGCATGACCTTAGTGCTTGGGCAATTAAAATGAGTAAACTATAAAATATTCATAGCACATATTACTGTGATTTCCTGGCAGATTGATTGCTTCAGTCAGGCTGAGGAGACTGGCTGCCAAGGATTTACACTGGCTAGTGAAAAGCACTCATGGTAATAGACCCTACTGGTAAATATGACAAAACGTGGAGGTCAAAGCACAGAGAACAACAACTGAAATAAAAATTACTCTGTTGTGACTCTATTCTGACATAGGTGGGAGCAGCAAGTTCAGCATGCTAAAATACCTGGCAAATGTTTGGTTGTTTTTCCTAGTGCAGAGCTCCTTTAGGAATAGGGACAAAGCTCTTATTTTAAAATGAATTCCTGATAAGGAAATACTGGAAGAAAGGTTATAAGGTTATGCTAAAAGATACTTGATAGAACTTGTTCTTACTAAAGAACTAAATTGCATACACTCAAGGTAATGTCCCTTAAGTTAATGTGGCTTGAATGAGGAAAGCCACCCTGTAAATTAACACCGTGGCAATGCAGAATATCTGAGTTGATCAGTTCAGGAAATCAGTTTTCTGAGCTGATTTCCACTGTTGAATAAGATAACTCCTGTTGAAAGTGTAACTATTCTTGAATGAGAGTTACTATTTTGTTTGTGGGCATTTTTTCATGAATGGGACCTGAGTTATCAACAGCCCAAATATTAACTGAAGCTAACTCTGCAGTGAAAAAAGTCACGTCTCCATGCACCCCCCAGCCCTCTTCGCAGGTTGGGAGAGGAATTGTCTCTGTCTATGGCCAAAGGCAGATTTTGGTAAGGATGTTCCCACTGAAATTTGCATGTGTCTCCTTTTTGCTGATGACATCTACACTTAGAAATTTAGCAAATGGGCTTTCATCTTCTCACTGACATTCACAGGAGTTTTGCTCAAGTAAAAATGAGAAAGCACAGCTTCCACTTTGCAGATAGGCTTGTGATTATATTAGGTGTAAGGGAAAGATATGTTTAAATAACAGAATGGCTGTCAGAGAAGTGACAACAGACAGACAGGTGTATGACACAAAGGAGGAACCAGCAAGTGAGATATTAGCTACTGCCATAAAAATACAAAACAAGGGCACTGCTGAGACACTGAAGGACAGAGTGTTACTTTCCATTTCTTTCTCTCAGTGGCTACTGAGGAACAGTAGTTGAAGGTTAAAATTCTCTTTTAAAACCATTTATTAAATTATAAAAATTGAAAATACTTGCCTGTGAAGATGAAATACCTTTTTTGGATGCAGCTATATCTCTAGAGTAAATACTCTGTTAGGCAGTTGTTTAAAATGTGCACAATTTTCCCTCATAGCTGCACAACTCTGATGGTTCAACAGACGTTTACAAGCAGATTAAGGGCACTGCTTTATAAATTAGATTTAAAATAAACTGTAAAAAGGACAGAAGGGAATCTCCCTTGTTGAATTTCCATATTTCACTTAATTCAAGGCAGGCCAAGTTTCCACATCAATTCAGATCAGAGAGGATCGTAAGCTTCTTTTTCTAATGACCAGATAGCCAGACTATCTTGTGTGCAAGGTGAGAAGTAATTTCCTTCTTTCTGAAAAACTGATGATCTATGTCTGTGCTTGGGACAACACGGGCACCACAGCTTGCTTTAATCCAGCTTGTGGTTTAGCCTTTCATTTCCTTATTCTCTCTTTTCTTTTGTACTGCCTTCAGAAATTAAGTAACCGCAGTTGTATTTTATATCCTTTAAAAGACTTGGGACAGGCCTGTGTGAGTGTAGAAAATCTAGGAGAAAGAAAACACAGACAAAGATAATTGGCAACTTTTCCTATTGTCACTACTTAAACTGAGCACAAGGACTTTTGGAGAGTGGGAATTTGTTTTCTTTTTGGATCAAAAATTTTTTTTCTAGTAAAACTCTATTATATTGATATAAAACTCCCTAGTGCCAACACAATGTGTTCCCCACCCCGTTAAGGTCCAGTGCTGGTCATTTCAGCAATTTCATACTGATGTATTCTGCTCCACTGATCAAACTTCTTTAATAGGTACAACCATCAATTATGTGTACAAATGCCTTATGTGCTGATCATATATCATAAATATTCAGAGCTGAGCCTTGGTCAGCTATGCATGGGCCGATCAGATGCAGCACCAGTAAGCACAAGAGAAGCATTTTCCCTTGCACCTTACTTTGCTGAAAGTAGTATTTGAGCCTATAGAGTGTTGCTGGAACTTTCGATGATATAATATTCATATATCACTTCCAGTGTGGGATGTTAGCTTTCTACTCTGCATTACCTTTTATGTCCTTACTCACAAAAATGAAAACTGGAAAAATAAGAATTTCCCTCCAGTTCTGTCTTACTATACTTATAGCTATGGAGCTAGCACACTGGCAGAAACTTTATTGATGGCCATTTTATGATTTAATTCCTTCAGTTAATGCCTAGTTAGGTAGTGGAGTGGTTCTATCAGTATTAAAACCTTGGTTTAGAGGATGAAATAACTATTTTGGTTGATGAGTTCTACAAAAATCTCTGCTATCTTTTGGCAGTGATATGGTATATTGGGTTTGTGAGGCCAGATTTTGGTAGTGGGGGGGCTACAGGGGTGGCTTCTGTGAGAAGCTGCCAGAAGCTTCCTCCGTATCCAGCAGAGCCAAGTACCCACAGCCCCAAAGCTAGACATGCTGCTGTTCAAGGCTAGGCCAATTAGAAATGGTAGTAATGCCTCTGTGATGACAGATTTAAGAAGGAAAAAATAAGTTACTGTGCAGAAGTAATTGCACCCAGAGAACAGCAGGGTGAGGATATGTGGGAGGAACAGCCCTGCAGACACCAAGGTTAGTGGAGAAGGAGGGGCAAGAGGTGCTCCAGGCAGCGGAGTAGAGATTCCCCTGCAGCCCGTGGTGCTGACCACAGTGAGGCAGCTGTGCCCCTGAAGCCCATGGAGATCCAAAAGGATGCAGTTTTCCACCTGCAGCCTGTGGAGGATCCCATGCCAGAGCAGGTGGATGCTTGAGAGGAGGCTGTGACCTTGTGTGAGGCCCGTGCCAGGGCAGGCTGCTGGCACAGACCTGCAAACATACGAAGAGAGGAGTCCACACTGGAGCAGGTTTCCTGGTAGGACTTGTGAACCCACAAGTGGGAATCCCACCCTGGAGCAGGCTGTACCTGAAGAACTGCACCCCATGAAAAAGCGGCCAATGGTGGAGCAGTTTGTGAACTGTTGCCCGTGGGGTGGACTCACACTGGAGAAGTTCATGGAGAATTATCTCCCTTGGCAGGGACCCTACACTGGAGGAGGAGAAGGACTCCTCTCCCTGAGCAGCAGGAGAATCAATGTGTGATGAATTGACCATAACCGCCATTCCCTGTCTTCCTGCAACACTACAGGGGAGAGAGTACAGCAAGGAGGGAGGAGTGACAGAAGGTGTCTTTAAGATTTTACTTCTTGCTATCCTGCAAGAATTCATTATTTTGTTAATAATGAATTCAGTTACTATCCCAAATTCAAGCCTATTTTGCCCATGACAGTATTTGGTGAGTGATCTTTCCCTGTCCCTATTCAACTCATGAACCCTTGGTTATATTTTTTTCTCCACTATCCACTTGTAAAGCAGAGTGATAGAGGAGAGTTTGCTGGGTGCCTAGCATCCAGCCAGGGTTAACCCACTACATAAAGTAACCAATTTCACAGATTTCCATCCCCAGTGCAGAGAAAATACTGTTCAAATTGCTGCTGAGCATCCAGTTTTGGATAATATGACAACCTCAATACATTTTGAAGTTCTTCATGCACAGCTGGCAAACCATCATTTATAATTGTGCACTAAAACACACAGAATGGATACACTGTGCATCAATAAATGACTACTACAACCACTGCCCACAAGTGCATTTTTACATCTCTCACCTTGAATATCTTTATGCTGAGGGACTATAAACATAAGTGGAACCATCCTGGAAATGTAAGAAATATCTCATCTCCCTTCTTCTCAGTATTCTTTGGTAGCAGTTCTTGCTCCTCTGGAAGGCTCAAATTTCTCCCCATTTTTTAAGAAGTCAAGTTTGGTGGTTTGTTGGTTTGAGGGGCTTTTCTTATTTCTGTACTTCAGGACACATAAAACTAGATGACCTTAATCTGGCAAGCATAGTCAAAATACCTCCTTAAACTGTTTTCTGTTGTCCTCTTAAGATCTTCCCCTTCTCGTGAGTTGTTGTCCAGGAAGCAAAGAACCTCCTGTAATTTGGAATAGTGGAAATTGAGAGCCTGAAGCTCTAGGATAAATAATTCCCCAGTATAATTTTCTGGTCTGGAAGAAGGAAGGGCTCCAGTGCTCTGCTATAAGCTGTGAACTTTCAAATGTATTTGCCAGTTGAAACACAAAATGGATTTCTCTGCTAGGTCTTTCAGATAGGTGTTTTTCTTCTCTTCTTAACTGAGACAAATACTTTTATATCACATTTCACCTGTCCTCAGTTCCTACTGGTTGGTGGGAGAATCTCATTAAAATTTCAGAGTGCTTTAACTTATTGAACCTCTGCAGGTGACTGTTGTAAGTTGGTAGCATGGCAAAGTGGCAAAAGATTCCGTTGCTTTATATCTGTTCTTGCAGAGCTACAAGTTGTGTTTCTTTTTGGGGAGCAGATGCTCTCAATGTTCTTTTTAGCATTTTATGGAAGTTTAACAAGCCAGTAGGATAAAAATCAATTAACCTGTAAACTTTCTTCTTTTACAAAACTGATTACAAGAGACTAGTACAATCAACAAATCAAATTTGCAGTTGGAGTTGCATTGATTGTGCTTAGTTGATTAAATTGATTGTTAATGAATTAGGATATGTGTGAAATTAAATCAACAGCATGCAGTTGTAGATGGAAGGAAAATTCAAATTATGAAGTTGTGCAGTACAGCTAGAGAACTGCAAGGAATTTAAGAACTTTCCAGCTCTTCAAGACAAAGTTCTGACAATCAGATTTCCTCCATGAGTTTCTTTTTTCTTTTCTTTTTTCCTTTTTATTTTGTTCTACTTTAGAGAAAGTGGGATTCACAATGCCAAAATAAATGTATGCAGTGTAAATGTTGACATAGCCAAGCTTCTCAGTTAGCCCCTTTTTAGTTCATAGAAAGTAATAAGCACTTGTAGAATGTATATGAGTTCATTCTAAATTATATGTTTTAAAATGGTCACATAAATCATATTGTCCAAATTTTTATTTCTCTTCATCGATTCTAAAGAAAGTGCACAGCTTGCTGGGCAAGCTGCAGGGCAGCTTGACTGTAAACATCTTCATTGCAGATCTAAAATATTAGGTGGAAATTATCAAGATGGCTCAATTTCTTTTTTCCAGATGATTAGTTCCACACAAACACACTCTTGCTGTCTCCAATGAAGCATGCTTATTGAAGGTAACATTTGCTAAAATGTAGATACTGCAGATACTTCTTCTGCCCACAGATGTGTATTCGCACTTTGCAAAGTTTTACATCAAAATCAGTAATCGGGCGGCAGAAAACCCCAACACTATAAAATATAGAAGAAAAGGTAATAGTATTTAGAGAAGAAAGGAGAAGCTCCTCTGCTTGCAAGGAATTGAGCTCTTCAGAAGTTGTAACATGGATGAGGAAGGCTCCAAGTAAGCCTCTGGTTTGCAAAGCAAGCTTGCAGTTCTCCTATTGCATAGACCCTACTGCATAAAACTACCAAGCTGCTGATCATTTTTTGCCATAAAGGTCTAGAAGAAATGCACTATCTCTGGAGCAGTTGGACACAAATTTCCTTCTCAAAGAAGAGCTAAGAATACATTGTATTATCTGGTAAAGTAGCCTAGTTTGGAATAAGAACTGAGAGTATAACTTTTAGTTAAGGAATTTCTTTGACTTCTTTCTCTCTGTAAATTAGATATCATATACTGGGTTTGGGGTCTTTTTATGATATACATACATTCCAACAATCATCGTAATCAAAGAAGTAAGAAAGGACAGTCATAGCAGTAGGAATTTGCAAGTAATACTAGATCCCTCCTTGGGGAGGGCAGTGGGAGTGTCATTGAGTTCAGTTTCTTTTCTCTCTGATTTTGGTACAGCCAGTTACTTTTCCATTCTTTTGGTCATTTACAGTTTCCTTTTCCATTTATCCTTGTTTTGTAAATGGGAGACTTGATAGATTCCTGATTATTACCAAGCAGCAGAGATACCCCTAAATGAGTGCAGCCCCTCTGGTGCTTGCTCCCCAGGAGAAGATCCCATGGGAACTCATGCTTCCTTAGTGAGTCAGTCCAGTGCCTCAAGTCCAGAGACCACATTGTCCTGTTGTCTTTGTTCATGGAGCTGTTAAAGACATTTTCTCTTGTGCTGAAACCTCATATCTGTGTTGAGGTTTTACCAGGGCCACCCAGCAAGAACCCAGGGAGCAGAGGAGGAGGCCTCTGGTTGATCATTTCCCCAGGAGCAGGAGTTACAGTATGCAGCAGTGATTCTAGCAGAAAAAGAGATGATTCCACGTTTTCTTTTATGTGACTTGATGTACTGGCTATCAGCTCCACTGGTGGAAGGCTGCTTTGCCAGTTCTGCTGTGCCTCCACAAGGGAAGGCTTACAAGCTGTGTCAGTATTTTGTCAAATCTCAAATTATTGGAATAAATGTATGTAAATCTTAAGATACATTCAAGAGCTCCAGAGTAAATATTCATCACTCCTAAGATTAAGGAATCTAATCATGTTTTATAAGAGATACACTCCTGAACTCTAACTCCTAAGCTGTTTCTTATCTGGTATAATAACTGTGTAAGTGATTCTGAATAGGAGGTTCTCATTCATTTTGTTAGTGCACTCTCTCTGATACAACTATCCTTTGTGAAGGATTACATCCTTACATTTTCTTGACTGTCATTCAGCTGGTCAGCAGATAAACTTCTTATCCTAGCATTCTCTAAAATTTTCTAAATAGAACCTACCCATATCTAAATTGGGTGCTCCAAGTGCTGCTCTGACATCTTTTCTTCATGCAGGTGAGAGCTAGTAGCAACATCTTCTTGCTGAAGCCTTTTTTCTCAGGAAAAATAATTGAGATAAAAAACCAGGATAAAACAATAGAGCATCTGAATCCTTCAGAACTCAAGTACTATTTAATTCACATAGACAACCTTAATTAATAATAAGGAATATTAATATTGGAAGCTAAGAAAGTGAAAGGGTTAGGAATGGGGCTAGGAAGGGAAACACAGGAAAAATTTAAATAGCAAAGGAGTCTTCATGACAGGTAATGCAGGTTTTCCATCATTTCTAGCCATTACACAGGTATCCATTGGTAGTTTTAGGTCTAATGATAAATCATAAGATTTATAGTTTAGATGGAAATGCTTCAGTTTTGTTTTACAAATTTCACCTTAAACATAAGACAATAGGGACCAGACCTGACTTCCAATAAAGAAACTTAATCTGCCTGCTCCACTAGGATTATAATGCTGCTCTGAGCTTGTAGAGTGCTCCTGTGTCATGTTCCCTCTCTTCTTGTGAAGCAGAGATCCCATTATGTCTCTGTTGAATCATGTAATGAGGAACTAAAAACCCCTACTGTGAGTTAAAGACCCAAATAGAGTAAGATTTCTGAGAAGGACATAAGACCTTCTTTTAAATTAAAGAAAAACATCCTGTCATGTTTCTTGTTTTTAAAATGAACTTCTCTGCCAAAAAACTAGAGAAAACAAACAGTAATATATTAAAAGCTAATATATGTGCATATACATACTCTGGTCTGTTTAATTAAAAAAAAAAAAAGGACTGCAGCTGTCTAGCCTTTATATATATTAGTGTATACTCTTCCTTTACAATCTTTTCTGCTTTCTATTCCTGCATAGGGATGAATGGAAACCTTACAGAGTAAATATCCCAATGAAATAATTTTTACTCCCCACCAGTGTATTTTCCCTTTACCACTATATCATTGTATTCCCTTCAGTTACAGCTCTACAGCTGTGTTCATTTTTTAGATTATTGAACTTTTAGAAAAATTGAAACAGATCTTTGTAGTATCCAAGAATTCCTTCAAAGAAAAAAAAAATCAACAAAATGATGTGCTGCTCTTCTGCCTTTCTAATAGCAAAACAAGGTATTTGAGGTTATTTCAAGTTGGTTAGAAAGATTGCAAATTGTATCTCCCGAACAATAGCTTTAACAGAGGATGGCTATAATGTACTCCTCTGTGTTTATAAGCCAGCCTGCAGAGCAGGCTGTCACTTGGGAAATTTCTACCTGTTGTTCCATTAACAAGCAAGGAAATAACAGATCATTGCAAGAAGGGGAAATATTCAGAAAAGGTTGTAGGTAAGACTTCTAATTAACTCAGCTGACACAAGTATTACTGAAAATTTGGAATCTTTGACAGTTTTCCCCATTAGACTTACATGCAGTATATCAATATTCAGCACAGTGTATTTTCAGATACATTTTTTGCTAGGTAGTAGCTAGCTTATTCTCTGTAACGAGGTTTCCTCTGAGCATACTATTCATGAGACCTTGGCTTTAACAAGTAATATGGTACATTGACATACACATACCAAGCTTGCCCCTCTTGGCACAAAAATTTGTATGTGGGCTTTTTATTGACTATTATCTAGTAATCATAGTTTTCAAAGCATTAGTTTGAGGGTAGTAGTTGAAATATCTCCACTACAAATGATTAAAAATCAACAACTGATGATGTTAAATTTGCATATTTGTGTTAAGTTTGCATATGTTGATGTTGCTTCTTATCCAACTTGGATGAGCATGTCTCTTTGCTGTGTAGCAATGTATGCAGTGTCATCCAGTCACACATTTTCATCCCTAGGCCCCAATTCATACTGACCTCACATTTTTCCTTCTACAGAAGGATGTCTCTGTGTACATTACTGATGCTGTGGCTTAACAGGATTTTCTGGTTGGTATTGCTAGGTAGGGCTAAACAGAAACCTCTAAAAAAAAATCTTGCAATGAAATGCTTATTTCTCTTTAACTGTCTATCTGCCAGAACATATTCTTATGCTTTGGCTCTGCCACACAGCAACTCTGAGGTGACTGTGCTCCTTTGCTTTGACTCTGGTGTTCCTTGAACTGTCCAGGAGAACAACTCTGTGACTCAGCTCCCTTAAACAGCAGGAAAAAAACTCCTCTAGACTGATTTTCAGGGTATGACTTCATCTGGTTTGTTAGTGCCCAGATGCAGAGCTTCAATTCTTGCCCCTCAAAGCCTAATGTCTTTCTCACACTACCCACCTTCTGCCAACTTGAGTGCCATCTACAGCAAACCAGTTCAGGTCACTGAAATGGCACAAAAATAACTTGGTAAAATCTATTTAGACAGACCTTGCAACTTCACCCTTTGTACAGTACGTATCCCTCTGTGAACAGAATATCAGAAAAAGGCTCCTGACTCTTGGTAAGTTGCATTTTTCACCTTGCCATGATGCTGGGGAGCTGTGTTGTGCCCACAGTAATTGATGGGGGAAAAGAGCACAATATGGCAAGACAGGAAAATGTAAGCATTTGTCCCAAGCCTATCTGGAGGAAAAAGTCTGCAAGAGTCTATCTAATGTAAAAATATTTTGAATTCACTTTACACTTTCAAAAATATAGCTCATAATAATGCAGGGAATCTGTGTCAGCATTTGTTATTGTCCCCTGAACTTTCAAAAATAAGCTTGGTCCTCAAGGCTTATAGTATTGCATCCCACTGATTTAAGCAGTTTAAAAATATACAAACATACACCTCCACAGCTGTAAAGCATTAAACCTCTAAAGCTCTTAGTGCTACTGTTTAGGATCAATGTTTCATTTCCTAAGCTCTGTAGTAACCTGTATATTTTTTTACTAACCTTGACTGATGCAGGTTGCTCAGAGTATACTGGCTGCTTTAATGTCTCTCTTGATAAGACTATCCTATTACTGTGTGGAGAAACAAAGGGATTTAGTACTAAACTTTTCTAAAAAGATAAAATCAATAGACAGGAATAGCATAAAAAGAAACACAATATGTTGAAAAGAAAAAAAAGGACTCTCCTTCAGAACATGGGCATGTTTTAGGTGTGCAGCTGGCTTAGATCTGTCTGAATGCTTTGAACAACAAGCATTGCATGGGCTAGTGCTGAGTTTTTTCAAACTCCATGGAGTCATGCCCATCTCTGCAAGCTTGTCTGGGGCACGAACATGCACCATGAACTTCTTCTGAGTCTAGAGCATCATGTCCATTCCCTTTCCTTTTAGAAAGGTTCTGGAGACTGAAATGGGATATCAGCCCTAGGCAGTCTGGGTTGGAATGTTATTGTCCTGCTACTCATGGTACCTTTCTGTTAGCTAATCCTGTGATCGCAGATGACAGGATGAAAGGATCCTGCTCTCACCTTTAACTGTAAGAGAATGCTGAAAATACTGTAAGCGTTCAACAACATATGCATGCTAAAATAAGAGATAATATATTTGTAATGTATTTGTAGATTATTTTCCCAGGGCAACAAATTGTGATGCCAAATCACTCAGCGAATGAAGAAAGTGCTAGGCTGTCTCCAGTAAAATCCACTTTTTGTATGTCAAGGCAAGAGTATGAATCTGACTCCTGACTGACAACTATTTTTCCAAGCTTGTCACACAAAAGGAATGGACAATTCTGCAGTCAATACTTTCAGGTTCTGATAAACAGATAATAAAAGTCAATCTGAATAAGAAATGGGCAGATTTTGGCATACCTCCAGGTTAATATTAAGGCCTGTCAGGTCACTGTAATGTTTTCTTTGGTCTAGGATGTAAAGAATACACTTCTTTATTTATGAACTTCAAGCCTACAGGTAATTGGTGAAGGTGAAGGCATATACAAAGGAGTTTTATTTTGGGAATAGAGCAATAGCTGTTCAATTTTTATGTTGCATTTTCCCAGTAATGTCAGATGTGTTCAGAAGCTTATCTATCAGACAGCTATGGACAATCATTCAACTTTGAAGCATTCATTCTTATCATCATCCTGATCAGAGTCACATTCATCCATTTGGAGATTGCAAATCAATAACTGGGAATTATTTGGGGAGCATTGTGGCAAAACAGTCTCTCAGTATATAGCCCTTAATGAAGTGGATATTGTGTATATTTTTTGCAGTTGGCTAAATTCACATTCTACCTACAAGTTGCTGCTAGTTGTGTCCTTTTAGTGATTCAGTTTTCTGTAGGCATCTTTTTAAATTCAGGTTTAGGCAGAACTAGTTTTGAATTAAAGAACCTACATTCAGAAATTGTGGCAATTCTCCTTAGTACAATATGTTGATGACATTGTTTCTGCAAGTTCATTCTGTGTTATTTAAATCTTTCAGTAAAAAACACAACCTGTATCCAGGAGCTGAACTTGAACTGCAATATAGTTTTTTAGAAAAACATCAATCTTGATTTGACATTACTGGAAAAATGTAGCATGCTTTCTTTTTTCCCCCAGTAGTTAATTACCATTTTAGGCTAAAATTAAATACACTAGTAAACAAACTTGCCTTCTGTCTTTTCTGAATCTGAATGTATTTATATTTAGCTTTCAGCCACTGGACCTCTGATAATTAGGCAGAAGATAAACTCTTTTACTGTCAAACTTCTGCTTCTCATATTAGATGTGAGACTATGATTAAGACCCAACCCTTCACCTTCTCTTTGATGAGCTAAGTAGATTAACCTTCTGGAGTCTTTCACTAGAAGGCATGTCTTCTAACTCTGTAATCATTCCCTAGGCTCTGCTATGAACCTTGTCCAATTTCTCAGCATCCTTCTTGAAATCTGAATGCTTGAAATAGGCACAATGTTCCAGCCACAGTTACACTGGTGCCAAATACAGAAGTAATATATTGTCCTTCTGTCCCCCTCTATCAAACCTTACGAGTAAATTGGGAGTTGGGCTGCCTCATTTTATACAGATGAAACACAGTGACACTGTCTTACCCTTGAGACTTATTGTCATCCTTTTTGTCATGCTGTGTCGGTGGTAGCATCCATATTCTTATTCAGAGTACTGCTCTTCTGCAGGCTTCCTGGAAAGGGGATTGGTGTGTTTGGTAGGCTTAAAGTTAGCTTTCACATAGAGCTCTCCACTCTGAAAAACACATAGATTCTTTTTTCTTTGATGATGCTGCATCCTAGAGAAGATGTGTAATCAGCTGTGGCAGCAAGTTGACATTTTAAATAGCCACACTGAGCTTCCCTCGAGTAGCAGGAAGTGTGTGAGCTAAGAGAAGAGAGCACCCCAAGCTGTTAGCAGCTTTGTTTCTGCACCCTGTATGTCCTGGACAGGGACAGCAGGAAAACACAATTGCTGCGTGTTGGACCTCTGTCAGCCTCATACTTCAAAAGAGAGGAGTGACTAAATCAACACCTAGAATGGCACACAGAAAAAGACCAGAGTTCATATTTTATACCTTATCTTCTTTCTAAGTTCTTAAAGAGATGCAGGTTCTTAGTGGTGCTCTTTTCCAATATTGCCTCATTTTTTTTAGTAATTTCTGTTCCCATAGTATTCTTACCACTCACAGATCTGTCAGCATGGAGAATTTTTTAAGAGGTACCTTTTAATTCCTGTTGTTGCCACTTGGCCCCCTTTATATTGGCCAAATTCCCAAGTTGCTTTGTAAGTCCGAGGGTGAAATCAAAGCTTTGAGAAAGTCAGAAGGGACTGTGCTTTCAGTATAGCCAGGACTAGGCTCTTCCCTCAGGCTTTCTCTCCAAGTTCTTAAAGGCATTTAAGTAACGAGCTGCCTTTGCCTCTTTTTTTTTTTTTTTCCCAGTGCATTTTAAAATTGAAGGCAATATTTCCAGTGTAGTCAAGTTGTTTTGACCCTTACACTGCCCCCATCTTTCAGAGGAGTGATGTCACTCAGTCCAGTGCAAAGACCAAGTGTACAATAGAGCATTTTATTATTTGTTGGCAAATAAGAATGTGTAGTTTCAGAGCGAGAGCTCAAGGTCAGTCCTTGGCTTCATTCACCAGCAAAGGATTGTTCCCATTGAAAGACAGGGATAGAGTAACTTGCATCAGGCTTACATAAATCTGGCAACATAGAAGAGCCTTTCTTCAAAGCTCAAATATATTCAGTTAGGATCCAATTAAAAATACCAGCACAATTGAATAAATTATGAGTATTTGAGGAATATTACAAATAATTTTGTTAGAAGTTGTGTTGTGATAGGATTTACTTTAATGCAGGAAAGCGTTCACTGAGCTTCTAACATGTAATCCAGCTTTTCTACATACACAGTTGGACAAATGACCTTTGAAAGTTTTGTGAAAACATGTTCTTGTTTAGAGGTTAGATATTTTCCATGATGGAAAACTTTAAAGAAATCAAACAATGATCAGAACCATAAAGCTGGAAAATGCAGTTGCAGACGTAGGTACTTAAGTGGATTTATTTTGGAATTATTTGGAATTTATTTAATTTATAATTAAATTTGTAATTGTGAGAATGTATGAATGGATCCAGTAACACACACAAAAGGAACAGACACCAGATTTTTTTTCGAAAGATAACAGGAAATGCTAAGGGAGGTTCACAGATAAGAGATATTACTATTCTTTTTTCTTATTCTCATTTCTATATATGGATCATGTTCATATTTACTGTACATCTTAGACATGTTACATTTTTTAGGAAAGCATCTGCCTGACTTAGATTCCTCCCCACTTTTCATTAGCAGTAAAGCAGCAATATTTTTGTGTGGTTTATTTTACTATTTTCTTCTTTCATAAGTAATTGTTTATGAGTAAAAAAGACAAAACAAAAGCAAAAACAGACCACCAAAAATTTAACAGTGTTCATCACCTATGTATGGATCAAAACTAGTATCTGCAAATGGGAATAGTCAATAGTTATACAGAAAAAAAGTCTACATGTATGACAATGAACTGTTGATTAAGCAACATTATAAACTGTGCAATCTTTGTATCTTAAAATTATTTCATAGTTCAGATACTAATAAAACATTTTAATTAGTATTGCTATTAGAGTTTACACTGTCACATTTGTAAGGTACTCCAGCAAGGGGCAGTGCAGGACACAGAAAGCAGTTCTTGACAGTAAAACAACTCCTCCCTATTGAGGTTTGAAATGGATATTTCAGTTATTTTCTCATGTTTATTTATTGTAGAAGTTCAAGCAAATCAAAATAATTTTAAGTTGACCAAAGACTCTTGTTATTGGTCTACATATAATTTCTGAAATGGTGTTAAAAAGGCAAAAAATATCTTTCTTTACATCAATTAATGACTGTATATCATTCCTTGGAATTTTTATCTATATTAAGTATAAGACAATGGAACTCAAGGTCAGGGCTGCAGAATCAGACCTGTATCTTACTTCTTGCCTTTTAAAAAACAGCTGTTCTTCCAGATAGATGAAATTCATAAAACACCCAGTGAAATATATCCTGTGTGTATATCCTGTTACAAGCAGAAGACAGGCAATGATTTGCACCTTTATGCAGGTGAACAGAAAACATCAATCAGATCAAAATGTCATTCAAAAGCATTTATGGAGTTAAAGAAAATCTGCAAGGAGGTTTTTATTAAACAGAGTTATTTTCTATAATGGAAAAAATCTCAGCCTTTTTCTTATTCTTATGTTGACTACATCAGTGAGGGAAAAAAAGGCATTAAAGAGTGCAAAAGTTGTTCCAGGTTATTTTGCACCTTGGTTTACATTTACCTCCTGAGCAATAATTAACCTGATGATTGATAGTGAATTGAAACACAGGTGTCAGAATCAGAACTGTATTTCTCTGTTAAATTCTGAGCTTGACAAAACCATTTTTTAAAAGTAGCAACCTATTTGCTAATGGCACAGCAGTCTGTGAAATGTCATCAGATTGAAAAGATGGAACAGAAAAGTATAAGCATGTTCTGAGGTAAATTTGACATCCTGGAAAGCTTGGATAAATTCACCTTGTCAGAAACAGTAATGTTGCTGCCCTGGGAATCTAATTCTAGTTGTCTCCTATATATTTAGCTATACTTCTTTTACTTTATGAATTAAATTTTGCAAAGATTCTGCATTCCTCAATTCCCATTTAAGCAAGCCTTATCTTTTTTTAACCCACAAGCTTGCATTTTCCTTTCCTTGTGAGTTTAGTGTAGTTCTAGGAGTGACAAACCCAGGTGCCTTATTTATTGAGGATGTACAAGCTATTTTAAAGCATTTGAGTGTTTTTTACCAACTGTTTGCAAATTTGAGAAAAAAAAATTAGTCCACCGATTAGCTTGTTCCTTATTGAACTTTACCTGTTTGAATTAAATACTTTGCAACCTTTAGGTTTTAATATGAAGTGTGAATGTCCTCCACAGGCTGGGGTTTAGTCCTGTGTGTTGGTATGGTAGGTTTGCACTTTCTTATGCAGTCACTAATGGGTAGAGGAGCCTTTGTAGTAGCAGAGCATTAACACCACTCAGATCTTCCAACCCCAAAAAGGAAAAAATAACAAAAGTCAATTAAATTTATTCTGGGCATCGTGTCATTGTGTCAGATCACTAACACTTCATATTTAAATAGATATTCAAGACCACCTAATATATAAATCCTTAATGGATTGGGTTAAGCAAGCTCCAGGCCTCTGCCATGCTTGTACAGAGAAGTTGTCTCATTCCCACAGTTTTATTAAAATAAAACACAACCTGCAGTGGAACTGACAGCTGAGCAGTCAGGTTACAAATCAGCCTGTGATGACAGGCCAGACCAAGTGAATATTGCCATGCAGCTTGTCAAAGGCAGGGTGAAAAACAAGGCTTGATAAATGGTGGAGCTTGGTCTGTGTAGTGCAAGGATATACAAGCATAGCATGAGGGACCCTGGCCCGACAGTACCTTCATAAAAACATGAGCTAAGAGAAGAGTACCCCAAGCTGTTTGCAGCTTTGTTCCTGCTCCCAGTGTGTTCCTACATGGGACAGTAGGAAAACACAATTGCTGCATGTTGGACCTCTATCAGCCTTACGGTTCAAAAGAGAGCAGTGACTAAATCAGTACCTGGAGTGGTGCACAGAAGCAGACCAGAGTTAATATTTTATACTTTATTTTCTTTCTAAGTTTCTAAAGAGACATGAGCACATTTATTTTCACATGTCACGTGGTCCTCAGGCTTTCATTAAGAAAAATATTCCACAAGTCAGATTCTGGATGTTCAAAAGGAGAGGTATTTAAATAATACCTGTAACAGTGACAAGCAGTGGCTGGAAAGTGGGTTGAACCAAGACCATGAGCTTTTTCTCTCAGCATGTGAGTTAATGGGCTAATGAGAATCTGTCTGAATTACAGGGGTGTATGGAGTTGTAGCTAGAAGCATCATTTTAACCAACAGTCTTTTGCTGTGATCAGTTAATGCTGATAAAATGAGTTCTCAGCACCTATTTGGACCAAGTGATAGGTGATCCCTTTGAGTGGTTTTAGCATGTAATTCTGTCTCTTCATGGGAATGCACTTCTCTGCAGCCTTGCCTGGTAAATGTAATTGTCAGGGTAGTAGCAGCGTCTTCTGATTTTGCTTTCTCATCTTGATACATGCCCACAGAAGGTGGTCTGCAATAATATTTTGGGCTCTCAAAGTCTGAGAAGTAATAAATAGTTTTGAAAAGTTAGAAACTTTAAAATTTATTATCAGGGATATACAGAACTATTTTACGGATCCAGATGCTTCAGATACAGAACTGCAGCTCTTCACAACAGTAGTAAATGTTGTCACTGAAAATGAGAGCAGATACAGGTTAGAATAAAGATCTCAGCACTGTGGAGTATGATTTGGGGATTTCTTTTTTTTTAATTAAGGTTATTGGAAAGCAACATAATTATTACTTGCACACAGAAGAAAGAAGATCAATGTGTGCTATAGAGGAGCTCAAGAAAATAATCTGTCTTTAGAAGCTATAAACCTATAGCAATTTAAAGAAAAAATTAACAGAGTGGAGAGCAGTGGTGAAGCAATTATGAGAGTCACTGCAGAAGAGCGTAAGAGATGTGCACTATTGGCCTTGGTTTCTCTAAGTTTTAGAGTGACTCTGAGATAATTAAAATGCAGATGTGTAGTTCTGCCTGGCAAGAGAATGGCAAGCACCAGTCTCTCTGCTGTGGATTGTCGCTGCAGGCTGGTAATCCAGGGTGGGCATCCACCACACCCACAGCAGCACCCTCACCACGGACCACTCTGTGCTCCTGCAGACAAGATGCCATCAAACCTCTTAGGCTTCAAACCAGAAAAGCCAGCTTTGTCTTGGTTTGCAGTCCAGGCATGTGCTCTCTGTCACCACTGTTTTCATGTTTTCCAGTGCACTTGGAAACTGGCAAACACAATGGAAGCATCTAAAACCCTTTGTTCCTCATAATAATTATTGTAATATCAACACCAGTTTCCAAAGTGGTTTTGTCTCCCTCCACTTGACTGCCATCTTCGTAGAGGAAGAAGATGACTTAACAGTATCTTAACAGCAGAATATTTTAAAGGAAGATCAATAAATAGAAATATTGATTGACCAGTGTCCCTTTAGCTAGTACACTGTTGCCTTTCTATCATGTTAATAAAAATCATTGTACTAAGAAGAAACTACTTAAATAGGTTGGAGCTATTACTATGTTGTTTTGCACATATACATACATCTACATCCATCCATCCATCCATCCATCCATCCATCTATCTATCTGTCTATCTATCTATCCTCTAAGCATTCTATAACAATTATTTATTTGGCCCAAAGATGCTGTTATATAAGATGAGTGGAATTTCTTTCTGGTTGAGATTTCATTGAATTTTTCTGAATACACTTTAACAGTTCAAAGATAGTACAATAATGTTTTATTAAAACACTGATCAGAAAAAATGTATTTCAATTCCATATGATCCATTTAATTCCCTCAGAGCTGTAAAATACTAAACCTTAGTACCTTCAACCCTTTCAACATGATCCACGCAGAAAAAAAATTCACATTGGTATTAGTCCTTTTTTTGGATGAGGTGTAAGAGTAAAAAATGGAATTTGGTGCAGTTGTTAGATAATATATGAGTCAAACATACAGCATACTTTATAAATAAACACAGAAAATCATGCCTGTCTGATTGCACAGACTTAAATGAAATCTTCCTCATTTGTAAGGAGACTTTTGGAAAACTTTAGCTCAAATGCTGGAATGAATTGAAAGTAGGAAATAGTGTGTTTAAAGCCTGTGGAGGTTGATACCTAGTGAAATGTAGGTCAGTCAGATTACACCATACAGTCTCAGCTGCTGTGTTTTGTCATCTGCCTGTAATAAGAAGAACCAACGTAGGTAGCAGTTATACTCAAGAAATGTATTTTTCTCCTAAGGAGAAGAGTGATTGATAGGAATGTAGCCATGCTGAATTGGAGTCTAATGTTGATGCTGAGCTCTGAAATACAAGAAATAGTGAGTGACATAGGGCAGTGAAGGATTAGACAAAATAACACAGATTTTTTTTTTCTCCTCAAAATATCCTGCATCATAAAACTTACTTTCTTTGACTTAGAGAAAAATGCAAAAGGATCAGGAGGTAAAAAACTGAACTTACAAAAAAACAAGGAAACAACACTTCCTTCCCCAACACAATTTCTGCTTCTGAAATTGTTCAGTCTCTCACGTGCCATGAGGGCATTGGGCTCTGATGCTGTCAGGCTGTGCATCAATACCCACATGCAGCATCTTTCTTCTCTCTGAGGTTCACTGGTAATTTTCCTCAGTAAAGTGGGTGGACACTACCACAGAAGACACAGCAGCTGATAGGTGCTATTTTATATTGTGCTGTCTTAGGTGTAAGATTTCCCATCAGCAAAAGCATTTAACTCGTAAATTAGAATGGCTGTTCTTAAAATGTTTCTGAAATTTTATCAGAACTAATTAATTTGTGATTATAGTTGCTGAAGATGTAGTTGTCTTTTTCAGTATTGAATGCTGTCATTTTTCCTTAAACCTGACAGTTACATGTGTTGAACCTTAATACATAGTTTATTTATGACTCTTTAGGGATTTTTTTTTTTTAATGAGTGGGAGGTTGTATGGGCACTAGCTAATAAAAGTAACTTCTTAAGAGCCACTCAGAATTTTTGGACTCTCACAAGATTCACTTGATTTTTCTCACATGGCTTTCTGCAAGTCAAATATATAATTTTGGTTATAATTATTCAAGAAGAAATCAGCAGCTGAATCTGTGTTTAAAAAGGTAAGCTGCTTGCTATATTCCTCCAAACAGTGTGGGAAAGGCTGATGCTTATCTCTGGGAAGGAATTTAAATGGTGTTCACGTGGGTTCACATGAGCCTAGAGAAGTCTGAAGGAGGGAGATACTGGACATAGTGAAATCTGTGGTGCAGGTGGGAATGTGTTGCCAGAGATGGTGCTGAATCTTTTTACAGTAAACTGATGGGTAAGGAAGAGCTCAGGAGGGACTGACTTTCATGAGGAGAGAGCTTATAGTGGTGTGAGAGGCTCAGGTTATGTAGTCAGTGCAGTTCAGTAAGTCCATGGCTCCACAGGCACCAGTGTGTACTTCACAGACCTTCTCTGGATTTTCACTTTTACAGGGTATCCTGTACTCTGTCTTCATTAATGGCAGCAAATGCTATGTCACAGGCAAGCAGGCTGGCTGGGCTAAAGGCTATATTTAAAGGTATGATTTCACCTCCACTTTTGCTGTAGCCTTCCTGGAAACAGGGAGCAATGCACCTGTGTGTCACCTCTGCTGACAAATTATTCTCCCCTCAGCAGCTTTGCTTTCCCTGCTCCTGCCCCCTTTGGGAAAGGAGCTGAAGGAGTCAGCTTTAGCCCACAGCTCTCTGCTGGTACTCTGCACCTCTTCATGTTGGCTGCTCACATGGCCTGGGGGCAAGAGGACTGACAGGTTCCTGATGCCAGACTCAATGTAAGACATTTCTTACATCCCCCTCAGTGTAGTCAGGCTGCAGGGGCCACCCCTGCTGCTGACAAGTGTTTGGGTGTTGCACAAGGGGCATGACATTTGGCAGCTGTCTCAGTTTAGACAAAAAGGGGCTTCCTGCTGCAAACAGATGCATGTAAAGATGAGCACTTCATGATGGTACCAATTCATATCACAGGAAATTCCCAGGCTTGTTCTTGAAACGGACACTTCTAAAGGAGAAAATTATGGTATCAAGCCTGTGTGTTACCTCCAGGGACTGGAACAAGTTATTCATTCATTACTAATTTATGAGATTGATTATTCATTTGCTAAAGTGTCTAGGAGTGCAAATGCCTATTTACTTAGTCGGTGTCTTGAGGTATTAAAACTCTGTAACAACATAGTTACAGGGAACTTAATGGTATTAAAAGCCTTACTGGGAACAGAAATATGTTTCAGCTCTTTCCTTTTGCATATCATGGAATTCATTGGGGATACAACTGAACAGAGGTTTTCATAAGTTGTAAAGGTAAAGGGACTCAAACGATCAGGAGAAGCATGTTAGTTGCAGATGATTTGGTAACATTTCTGATGGACTACTCCCCCGTCCAGGACCTTTTCTTGAAAGAAAGCTTTTCCTTATTTCCAACCTGAATCTTCCTTGTTGTGGCCTATGTTCGTTGTTTCCTGTCCTGCCTGTTGTGAGCCTGAAGAACCGATTTTGTTTTATTCCCTCACCTGAGTCTTCCTGTACTGGGAGAAGCAGAAGGATCCTTTCATTTCACTTGCAGGCTGTTCTTATGTTATGTGTCTCCAGATAGAATATGCCTTTCCTACAGCAGAGTGAAACTCAGTGGCAATCTTTTATGAGTCTTATACACTTTTTCCATTGTTTTCTTGCATAGGCACTAGTTTTCCATACTGCTGTTGCATGGACACTCAGGGAGAGTGATTGATGATAAATTAAAAAAAAGAAATTGTGAGGATCTTATCATAGAGGGGGATCAAATCTCCTCAGCAAAATAGTTGGTGTTTGTCTGGTGGTGGCTGGAGTCTCTGCTGTAAGGGCACTTGCAGCAGCATTTTCAGCTATATGGGGTGAGCCCTTGAACCCCTGCTCTGCTCACTTCTTGCAATCCAGGCACCATCCAGCACTTGTTTAATTCATTGCTACCTATCTTAACTACATAAAAAACTCCTCTTAAAAATCTTACCTGCACATAAAATACTGTCCTGCCTGACCATTTATGCAGGAACAATTTGTATAGAGTAACTTAAAATGTCTTATTTATGCAAAATTCTGCAGCAGCAACCAGTAAGAGCAGTCTTTGGGACACAGGGTGTTAACATAACCAGCTATACAAACTGGACTAGGCACAACGTGACCTGGGAGGAGGTACTCATTTGAAATGTAAATTCTTACCAGGAAGCCTCCTGTAACTCCTGTGACTAACAGAATGGGAAGTCTTTAAAATATTTTTCTTTGGAAAATTAATATTTAATATTTTGTGTATTTTTTGAGTAACGTAATGCCATCTGGAAAAATAAATGTTTCTTTTTAAATGATACATATTACTCAATTTCTAACTTTTCAGGTGTATTACACAAGTTCATTTCCTTCTGTTTGAACAGATGACAGTTCATTTTCCCTTGATATTCCTTTGCAGAAGCCATAATTCTCTTCCTTGCTCCCCCACTGAATCCCTTATTCTTTCTCTGGGCAGAAGAGGAGAGTAGGAAGTTTCATGGTGCAGTGGAATCTTCTCTTAATATCAGAACCAAAAAGAGTCATCCGTGGGCAAGCCTTGGTGCTCCTCAATTTAAATCTTTTCTCCAGCAAGTAAACATTCTAACCAAAGTGAGAGTTTTGCATCCAGAAGGGTTCCTAGTTGCAAACAGTTTTCTTTTTATATTTATCTTGGAATCTTGACACTCCAGGAACTGAGGTTTAAAATTAAAATTAAATTTAAAATTTCACAGAATCAACAGAGAATGACCTGATGTGTGATTCCTTTTCAGGCTCTGGGTGTCTCTCACTGGCACTGACATCAAACTGACCTCCATGAGCAAGGAATGTACCTTGAAGTACCTGGTAGAATCTCTGCTGGGCAGAAGTAGTTCACTGGTTCACTGAATCTTGATTATTTGTTATTTGCTAATTTTTTTTTTTTTTTTAAGGAATGTGAACATGGAAACTTTGATATGATTATACGATGAAAATAAAACATGGCTTAGATATGGATGAAATACCTTACAAATAAGATACAGGACAAAAAAGGTTAAATATTTCAAATATTCTGTGGAATGAGGAGTGAATTCTGATTTTGTGGTCTGTCCTGAAGGATTTGCTCTGATAGCTGGGGATTTATTGATTGAATCTGCATCATTCAAAGAAGCAAATTAGAGCTTTGCTGTCAGATTCTGAGAGTTCCATGCTGTGATTTGATCTGTTTAAGCAAGAAAACTTTTTTTTTGTCTTTTCTTATGTTTTACTCCTGATGCACAGGAGTAGTCTTTCCACCTTGTTTACAGCAGTGCTTCAGCACAGTCATCACTCAAATTATAGAAAGAGATCAATGATAAGTGATGTGCTCACTTCATTTGCGCTGTAGACAAATTACAAGTTTACACTGTATCTTGATCTCTATTAGACAAATTTGAGCACTGGTTGAAATCCTTAGAAATGTTAGTGACTAAGAGTTGTGTGGGCAAGGGGTGGACCATGTCTCTGGTGGTCACAACACATGTGGGTCCTGATTCTGCCCTCAGCTGGGCTGGTGTGGCACCAAGTTATATCTTCAGCAGAGATTCCTCAGTAGAAAATGTTGGTATCAAACCACTATATTAGGCAACTAAAAAAATCTTTGTGAATAATATTGAAAGGCATTGTGATTTTATTTGCCAGCAGTGGTGTTTATTTCCAAATGTACCTTGATATAGATGTATTTCTGATCATTTTTTTCTTGATCTTGTAAATCTAGCAAAATGAGACAGATTAAGCTCTTACTATAATCAATATATATCTTGATACATGTACCACTGCCAATGACTTCCGTTTATATTAAACATCCCTAAAATGTGACCTCTGTCGAAATCTTACACCTACAACTGAGGAAAGCAAGGAGTATTGTGGCTTCTTGAAATGTTATGAGAGAGAAAGTATATTGAAGTACATGGAGGAAGTCTATTACAGTAAAATAGAGCCTGTTGTTACAGATGATGTCAAATTCACTTGGCTTTGTTTCTCATTAGTGCAATCAAGACTATGGCCTATGCTAGATATAAATAAATTTATGGGCAGTGAAAAATAGCTCTATCACAGAATTTAAAATGAACATTTTAAATGGACAAGGGTTAAATGAAAGACTGTTAGAGCTGAATAAGCATTTGAGAATGTAGTCTATACCTCAATACACCTCCCAGGAAAATCAGTGCTCAAAATTATTTAAAAAATATTCTTCTTTTTCTCCCCATTGTTTTTTAATGCTCAGAAGATTTTATGCTACCCTCAGGGAAGATGTTCCTTGGTGCTCAAAAAGCTGCCCTGGTAAATATTGGGAAGGCTGAAGGCATCACTTGATCCCTTGGTCCAATGTGTGTACAACTGGGAAAAGGCTGTGGAGGCTATCCCAGTATGTCCTACCTGGGTGCATAGTCCATACTGTGGGAAGGCAGAGCATCTCCAGGGCTATACACCAGCTGAGTTGCTCAGGTTCTCTAAGAGGGCAGCTTGTAAAATGCTAGCAACCCCTCATGATTGTTTTCACAATTTTTTATAAAATATGCAAACCACCAAAGCATAGCAATGTGGGAGCCCAGCACTGGATGCTTTTTGACTTGTGCTACATCACTAGCAGGACAGCAACCTGGGTAGCTCTGAGATTAATGGTCTTAATGTTATTTCTGCCAGTTGAAGATGTGACTCTGTGTTCAGGTATGTCTTGACCATACAGTTCAAAATCTCTTTTATTTAACTGCCCACTTCTTCTAGTTTTGAGTCCCTCACTTTAGTGCATCACTTCATATTCTCTGTTCCACTGTAAACTTAGAATAAAGTATTGGGAGGCAGCTGGTTAGTACCCAAAAAAATCATAGCAATATCCTACTGCAGGTGGCCTGAGCTCAGTTTGGAAGTTTTCATCTAGGAAATTCAAACAGTTGAGAAAAAAATATGAAACCATCTTTCTGATGAACATCCTACCAGGAGAGCAGCTGGGGGAAACACTAGGAGGTTTTCTCTGGCCCTTTGTTTTTATAGCTTTTATGTTCTTGGCTCTGAATGTGCAAAGGGAAGCAACAGTATAGGAACGAGACTTTTTCTGTGCATGCTAGGAGGCCACACTTGTATGTAGGGAGACTGCATGATTTCAGTCTGGTATATGTTTTTTGTATCAAGAACTGGTTTCATTTCAGGTAAGATTCTTTTTGAAGTTTGGTTAGGGTTTTTTTCAGTTCAGTTCATACAATCATAAAACTACATTTCAGAATTACCTTTATGCAACTGCTATTGCAGGAATCAGCTTTCACTTAGTGCGTGGTGAATATACTGCACTACTTCTTCAGCTTAGTACCCAACATTCAAAACTGAATATTGTGAACCTGGATGGACAGCAATATCCTCATTTATGTGTAAAGTTCATCATGTGCAGTTGCACAAATAAACAAGATAAGTTCACTCAACAGGGAAAGTGTGAGTCAACAAAACAAACCAAGGCACTACCCTTAAACAGAAGCTAAGTATGTCTTGTCCATTGCATTCCAAAGCCAGTTTTTCCAGGTTCACTGAGTACTGGAGAATAATGGAACTCGTGGTGCCTTTCTGGCTTCTATTTATTTTGAAAGACCAGAGAGTAATTAACTAACTTTTTTTTTATTAGGTTGGCAATACCTTAAAAGAAGCCACGACATTGCACATGGAATATCTGCATCTATTTTCAGATGGCTAACCATGCTGTTTAATACCTGATTACTAAACACTGAAGCTCTTTGTTTATATTCATGCTTCACAGATATGGCTTCTTCCACCCAGTTAAAAGCAGATTTTTTTTTTAACTTCCACCCAGTTAAAAGTAGATGTTTTCACCACTTTTAATTGGGATCTTTTTGTTCTGTATTTTCCTAATCAGTGGTATGTCAACCACATGAAACTCTTTAGTAGGTATTTGCAGTTTGTATTCTTTTAAGGGATGCTCTTCCATATAAGCATAAAGTCATACAAGTAAAAAAGATAGTAAATATTTTTAAAAAACTTATCATTTTATTCAAATTAATATATTTTTACTTAATATATTTTTTGCAATATTTGCTCAAGTACAGTACCATATTCTACATGCCAGTTCATACACAGGTACATGATTCTTATCCTTGACCTTCAGATTTCTCTTTTTATATCACCATTAAACACCAATTTGTTACTAGTGCATACTTTGCAATTAAAAATTTATTGCTTTAAAAGCAAAGGCAGTTTCCTGCCTAGTCCTTAATTAATCTTTATTTTAGACACTTAAATATTTATAGTGACTTACTTCTTTTTTTCATTATAAGCACTGTAGTGCTTCAAGAGCTTTTATGTTTTTGAAGAGTTTTCACTTTAACAACAATGGCTACTCATAAAAAAAATTCAGCACCTGTCTCAATCCATAGACTGTGATATTATTGACGTTATTGTGATGTCAGCACAAAGATGTGAGGTTTAATGGTGGCAGATTGGCACAGAAAACATCAGGTTTCCCCTAGGCCTCATTCTCCCTCAGTGAAAAGTTGAACAAAGTGCAGGTAAACTATTACTGTGCCTGCTAGACATAAGCAAGGTCCAACTAGCTTCAGTGCATGGCAACTGCACAGTTAAGAGAACAAAGAAATACTGGAGTTATTGCTTAATCTTCTGCCTGCATCAGCATTCATAGTGCCAGAGAAGCACACTGCTCTCCCAAAGGACAGCAGCAGGGAGTGGCAGGGGGAGTTTTGCCACACCAAGGCACAGTGTTTCCTGGCTCCTGTGCTTAATGAAAGCCACTGTCTGGTGTCTGCACAGAGGGCTGGGTTATGTTTCCACCCTTGGCCCAATTGACTCTAGTGCAAACCACTTGGCCCAGTCCCCAAGACAATATTTTAGACTATCTCCGATTTGCTGAACCCCTGCTTATCTTGCACATTTTCCCAATGGTGCCTGGACCTCAAATCATCAGCTGAGCCCTATTCAGTATGCAGCCTTTCAGTTGCCCCAACTACATAGTGCTTTTGGTAATGATGTAGCTATAGATAGAATAGATTCTGCTTCCTTATTTTACAGACAAACCTACTCTGGAGCTGGATGGGAGTAACTGGCCAGCAGTAATTCTACAGCACACTTTCTCTGACCTTCTTTCAATCTGTAGAGCCCTTTTTTTTCTATCAGCTTTTCTTTTTCTTTTCTGTTTTCTCTTTAGAGAAGGGAAAGTATAATTTATAAGAGGCATCCTGTTTTCATACACTAAAACTAAACAGCTTTGCTGTTGAAAAGCAGGATACAGGTGTGAAGGGAGCAGTTTAGGCTCATAGTCAGGTATTTGCAATCTTCAGTGGGATTCTGCATCACATATTCTGCAGGAGGTTGCACTTATTGATCAAGGAGGATCCATAGGAAGGTCTTAATCTGTAAGCAATGGAAGCAACCAAGCCTTTCCTTTTGGCACAAGGAAGAGTAAGGTGGACTTCTGTGTGCAAGTTAAATTAGAGAAACATCACTGTTCTCCTGCGTGGTCAAATTGCCTTAAACAATGGGATCACCACAGTGTTCTGGGAAACACAGCAGGTAAAATTGCTAAGCGGATATGAGAAAACTGAAATCTAAATTGCAGTACAAGCAAATGACCTGCTGCTATAAACTGTACCCTTACAGATTTGCTTACTGATTGCAACATGCTATTTATTATGTGTATAAGCTGTAGATTGATCAAGATTATTTGTTTCCATTTATATCTTGTTGGAAAGCAATGGGAGATCACTGTTTGAATGAGGCAGATTACTGCCAGTCATTCTGATATGT
This sequence comes from Trochalopteron elliotii, assembly GCA_024734555.1. Taxonomy (NCBI): domain Eukaryota; kingdom Metazoa; phylum Chordata; class Aves; order Passeriformes; family Leiothrichidae; genus Trochalopteron; species Trochalopteron elliotii. Next base: position 5,725,903 of record JANPWX010000038.1, read on the forward strand.
GAAATAGGGAAATTGAATAAGCATTATTCTTGTCACTTTCAGCTGAGTTATTTAACTGAAACCATAGCTTAAAAGGTGGGATTTTTCACACTGTTTAACTGGAAATACTTAATGTAGCCATAGATCTATATTGATGCTTGAATGAATGAAATATCATTTTAAGTATTGCAGTGCTGAGTAAGGATAGCATAACAGTATAATTGGTGATGTGTGGTATGCATCAGGGATGTCAGCTGACCATATTAAGTGAAATCTTGCTCATCCTTATCATGTGAATGATTTCAAGGATGTCACTGTATGACACTCCTTTATAATGCAAGACCATTACTTTAGTAATGAAATGGGACTGTGCTCACAGATTCTTTTAACAAGGTATGCATTCATTTATTCTAGTCCTGCAATAAAAATAGCTGATTAAATTGATGCTATGTTAACAGATTTCTCTTCCCAGTATACCTATATGTCCTGTACAGTGAGTTCTCTGTGCAAATTTTAAGTCTGTGTTATGATTGTCCTGTTTTGCTTTGCTGGAGAGTGGTACCTTAATGCGTGTCACTTTTGCAATGCTAGCAATAACTTCCAGCAATTCACAGTGTGACTTTTATTTTCAGTTGCCTTCTGATAGCATCACCATTTCATTAGCCTTAGCTTATTCCATAGGCAGAGCAGTTTATCAGATAACGAAGGTTGAGTAAGCCTCACCTATGTGCCATGTGGCAAATTATGTCATTTCTCTGTCCTTACCTGTTAGATGTGTCATCTGTGTCAGTCTGCAGTGATGGCACTTGCACAGCACCTAGGACAGCTGACATAAATTTTACTTCTAGTTCTACCCCTTTCGTTGCAAGACCTGAGGCAGTGGCACAGCCTCTTTGTACTTGCACAATACTGCATCTCAAATAGTAAAGGATTTCAATACCTACTGTGGAGAGGAATGATAACTCTGGAAGTCTTTAATATTCCTGCTGAGCAGTAAGGCACAATAAGCATGCCAAATTGAGATGGTGCATGAACCAGACAGTCTCTCAGAGATTCCCTGTTCTTAACCATTACTGATCAGTGTCTACCGCATAGAGAAGAGGCTATCTCCTAGAGAGTGTGTCAGGGAAGCAACCCTTGTTCTTTGCTTTTGGCACAGTTTTCATTAAGTGTCAATCCAAGCTTGTTAAACAAGGATACCCTAATCACCACCACACTTTTTTGTCCATCCCTCCCAAGGCAATGCTTACTCAGCTGTGGAATGTTCCTCACACACATCCTTGTGTTGCACATGTCCCTATGAAACTAAGTGAGGCAATTAGAAAAGTTCAAGCATTTAAGTATTGCTTCTTGCCACACCACGGAAATCTTCAACAAAAAAACAGCTTGCTCCTGGATAAGGTAGCACAGTGTCTGCTGCCTCTAGAAGAAGAGCGCGTTACAAGCAGGTGGGAGATTGCTCCAGAACAGCAGCCACAAGAAATCTCAGTGCATTGGGACGGTTGGGACCAACTGAACAATCAGTTTCAAATTAAGGAGGAGACAGTTGGGAGGACTTGAGATCTTTTCCTCTCTTATCATAGATACTGTGATATTGCCTGTCTCTCTTAATGAAATAACAGTAGGGAAGCCTCAGGGCAGATTGTCTGCTTCCCCTCTCTTGGGGAGTATGCCTTATTTTGCTCAGCATATTAGAGGTGGCAGATCCATTGTAATGCAATGTCAAAGACCTTTGGGACTTAAAAAATGTTGTGTGTGTGGTATTGGAAGGGCAAAGAAAAAGCATTGACCCTACCAGATGTGATCTTTTCAGGTGGTATGTATGCACTTAGGTTGACCAAGCTTAAAGAAAATGAAATCATTCCAGATTGTCCAAACTTAGAGGAAGTATAATTATTTTAATTGGCTGCCTCCATAGCTTTTAATCAAAACTCCTTGAGGAATATGGCAACCTTTGCATTACAGATTACATGATGGTCCCAGTAAACTAGTTTTCTTCAAATCTGATTCACTTCTGCTTTAACATTTGACAAAAATGTTTGTTAGATCCAAACAGCTATTTGAGAAATACTTACCTGTGTGAGGAAGCACTTTGCCATGCTGATTGTTTTGTACTCACACACAAACAAATCCAGGTGCAAACTAGCATGGTAATTTTTTTCTGTTTGTTTTTCAGTTATTTTTTATTCACCTGTGTCTTGCTGGAAGTTGTTTTCATCTGTTCAGCAAGTAGAAACATTCTGCTTACTATGAGGTGGCCATTCATGAAGAATGTCATTCTTCTTCCACTATAAGGCGGAAGTAGAAACAATTGTTAACAATGCATAGCCAATAGAAAACAGCTGACAAGCCACCCACATGCTAAAAGTACCTTGTCCAAACAATTCAATGGAAAATTAACAAATGTGTCTGCAGAAATCTGCCCATTAACAATTTCCAAGGGGAAAATAGGGCTGGATGATGCATTTTCAGACTATCTGTACTGAATGTAGTAGGACAGGAGGGTTGCATCCTCATGCTGCTAGAGAACTGAATCAATTTTTGTCTATACAAGGGTTGCTCAGAGCAGTTCAGATTAAGTTAACTGAAGATATGGAATTGGTGAGTGTAACAGAGGTGCAACAAACCCAGTCTGAACATTTTCACTGAAAAAAAAGTTGCATAAATGTGTTGCCTGTCCAAGGATCCAGTGCATTGATCTTGGCCATTGGCTAGGCACCCACCTGGCTGCTTTCTCAATCCCTCTCCTCAGAAGAGGAGCTCAAAAATCTCGTGACTCAGAATGAATTAGATCATTTACCAATTATTGTCACAGTGAAAACAAATTCACCTTGGTGACTTGAATACCTTGCACTGGACCAACAAAACCCTGCTAGCTGAAATACCAGTCAACCTGAGTGGTGACCTTTTAGAGTGGACAGGTGTTGGAGTAAGTACATGCTGGCATAGGAAAGTCTTTTTGCTAGGACAGAATAATGATTTCATGTTAATTGAGGTAACCTTTGAAGGAACTTATGCAGACACACTGATTTGTATGTAAACCTCATTTGTTTCCCATCAGTTTCGAACAGTTACCATTTCTCTATATAGAGTATGAATTTCAAGAGCAGTCACTGTTCCAATGCAGATAGAAGCAGCTTTTTCTGCAATATCTCTTGAGTCTGGTTTCCCTCTTTTGTGCAAGGCTCTTAGGAATTATTCCAGCTAGTCTGCAAGAAATTTTTGAGGGCAAAAAATTCTGAGTTTCACAGGTACCTTTGTACAACTTCACATTCTAGGGTAATTAGAATAAATAAAGGGGTTTATTTTCAGAATTTTTTACAAGACCATCCATAGTTTAGGAAATAAAAAATTAATGCAATGATAATTATAATAATCCTCTGTACAGACCTGTGATAATCTTTTTGTGTTTTGGAATTTTGCATAAATGGGTACCTAAAAATGTCTACATGAGATCAGACAGGTCTGTCTACCTAAGCCAGTATCCCACCTACAAGAGTAGCCAAAACACCAAGTTAGCTTAGCCTAGCATGGTATATTCAGCTTTCAGGATATTTAACACTTCAAGAAGCCATGCAAACATTTTTCGTCCTGAATAGACATTGAGTAACCACTATGAAAGTACTGGAAGAAAATTCTCCTCAGGTTTCTGGTTCACTTCCCAGTAGCTGGGGTCACGCTATGCCCCATCCCTCCTCCCACCTCCTGGTTTTCAAAGAAAAATTACATGGGTAGGTAGCAGAAGGGAATAGTGATAGCAACCAAGGTTAGTGATCCGGGCAACCAAGAGTTGTGGGGCCAGACACGCCCCACAACTTCGTTGCCACCTACACAACCAGAGATCTAGTCAGCCAAAGTCAGTCAGAACATTTCCATCATAAAATCATTTCCTAACCATGGCCTTTTATGTGATCAGAGGCATTGGCCATCCCATGGTGGGAGTCCCAAGCCCTTTATTTGTAGCATAAGAGCCTCAGGACAAAGTCTTTAATAGATCTGCATCAGATGAAGAGAATATGGACACAGAGTTCAAGCAACCTTGCTTATTCACTAAAACAATGGTATTTTATCACCACAATAAACAGAAAGTTGACAATTCCATTCATCCTATGTCTCTGTGTTTGTATGGAAAAATCTCTATGCCTCCCATCATGAGACACAAGAAACAGTTAAGATGAAGACCACACAATAAAGACCATTTCCTGCTTTTTTGACAGGAGAAAATTCAATATCCTTTCTTATTTCCATAAAATGAGAGTTTTGTTTACCAATCCCTTTAGTCTTCAATACCAGTTGGATGCTTGGATGCCAGACCTAAGGATCCGCAGAAAATCCTAGCCTAAAGCCTGCCTGCCTGAGTAAGCTATTTGAACTATTTGAAGTTAAAATGGTACATAAGACCCTCTGTAGATATGTTTATAGGAATCTAAAATCATATATTTGCACTAATGCTCTCTAACATCACTATGTTGCAAGAGATGACTTAAGAATTCAGAAAAAGAGCAAAATTAATGAGAAGAATTACAGCAGCTGTATTTAAACCAGACCAAAGGACAACCTCCCTTGGCATCACCCTACAGCACTCCGTAATGCTTCTTAACCTGAGGGTTTATACTGTGCAGCTTTGTGTAAAACATGGACTAGTACTGGTCAATGTTTCTTTTACCACTACAGTGCCTTGCTTTTTGAAGCCCACACGTTTGTGGCTTCCCACCACATCCTGTGGCAATAAATTCCACCCTTTAATTATGATCCTTGTGGAAATCATCCTTTGTGTTTCATGTTTTAAACGTGCTAACTGCTCATTTTATTGTGACTGCTTTCTTTGCTGTGAAATAAAGTGAAAATCATTCTTTATTCACTTTCTCAGTACTGTTCACGATTGTCCTGAGGGTCTGTCACAGTCCTTTTCCTCATTTGTCTCTCTTCCATATGAAAATCCTAAATCCTTTCTTTTTTCTTTCCTAGTACAGAAACTATTAAATACCTTTGATCATGCTGTCACCCTTTTCTTTATCCTTCTATTGCTATCCTGTCATTTTTGAGATGAGATGACTGGAACTGTATTCAATAATCAAAATGTTAGGTGGGCAATGGGTTTCTTTGGCAGCATTATCGTCTTTCTTCTGCTGTTTTCTGTTCTATTCACAGTATTTCCCAATATACTGCTTTATTTTTTTTGACAGTTGATGAGGATTTAGGTGACATTTTCATAAGGCTGTCTCCAAGCTCTCTTTCCCAACTAGTAGTTAATTTCACTGTGTGTTTATAGATTTCCCAGGGTACAGGTAGGAGAGCTTAGTCATTTAGCCTTGAAAACACAGCTGAATTACAAGAGGGGTTGGGATGTAAGTGGGAGATTGTTGATGGAATTCTATACTTGCTCAGTTCTGCTGGCAACTTTTATTCTTCTAGCTTTTGTTATACCAAAGGTTTCTCCCATGTATGTGAGGCAGTGTAAATGTTTGCCACAGATCTCACCTTTTTAGTGAGTTGTTGATTATTTTAACAGGACATTAATTCTAACAGAAAACTCATTCAGGAAAGAGTTCCTTCAACGTCGTTTAGAGAGGATTTTGCTAATTTTACCACTGTAAGGCATATCCTGACCAAAACCAAGGGAATCCAAACAAATACATAATCCTCTGCAGTACTAACTCAATGGAGATTTTATCCCATAGCCTTCAATATCAGGTAGAGACGCATAGCACTTCTGTCTTTTTCATAGCTGAAATGTGCTATTAGTATCAGAATGACTGCTAAAATGGAGTTCTGGGGCTTAATGAAATCTGGAATTAAGTAAATCACTTCAGGACTGTAAAAACCTAGCTGTGAAAGAACTTTAAATAGTTGTTTCTGAAAGAGTGCTGACAGAATATATTGCTGCAAGTCGATCAGTCTCACCTCTAAGTTCAAAAAAATTGCTATGTTGTATTTCAATGATTGCTGTCAAAAATCTCTAATGGGCCAAACATACCTCAGTGTCATATCACAAGTAGAGATCTTTTTTAAATTAGGTTTTCAGCTGTCTCCTTTCATGGAGTGGGAGTCATTTGACTTTCTCCTTGTTACCATAAGCTTTTGTTTTCAAATTTGTGGCTGCACTACCATACAGAAGGTAGAGATCCATTAAGTTTTCCTGTTAATGCAGTTTTCTCTGAGCAACATTTCTGCACCTTACTAATTCTGTTTATCCTATGTGTTATAGGCAGAGTTTTATTAGTCTGGATTTTATATTTCCATTCCAGTCTAAGTCCTGCGGATCTTGGAAAGATTGACAATGGAAACAATATTTCATAGCTGTGGTGGGCTAACTTTGGCCAGCAGCCAGGCACTCATCCATCTAGTCTCTCACTTCCTTTTCCCAGCAGAACATGGGGAGAAAATATGATAGGAAATCTTACAGATTGGAATAAACACAAGAAGATAAATCACTGATTGCCATCATTGGCAAAAAAAACCCTAGACACCCTTTAGACACAAAAAATTTAAATTTTTGCCAATTAAAAATAGCGTAGGAAAGTGAGAAACAAAGACAACACTAAACCCTCTTTCCCTCTAACACTTCTTTTTTATTGGCTCACCTCCACTCCTTAATTCCAAACTCCCATAACCCTTTCCACCACAGCCTGTTGCACTTGGAAGCACTTATCCCAGTCTTTCAGTTTCATTTTGATTTGGAGAGTTAAGAGAGCTTCTTGATACAGTCAACTCCCCTGTCTGTTAAGGACAATTGGAAATTACAAAGCTAGACTTTAATGTAGAATAATGTTTGAGTACAAAGGGATAGTCTCAGTTACTAGACCACAAATTAGGAGGCCGAACACATTAACTAGTCCAAAAGATAGCAAATGAACTCTTAGTCATTTTTTTGAAAGACATTTAGGGACATGATTTTCTGTGCTTGTTTTGGAAAGTCATTTACTGCAGTACATTGTTTTTTAAACAAGAAAGGAGTCAGGCTTCTTTAATTTTCAATGTTCTCTGTCAACTGTAAGAGCTTGGAAATGTAGGTATGCAAGATAATAATTTTTATAATTACTCCTCTCATTGTTCTGACTCCCTGTGCACTCCAGGAAGTTTGACCTGAGCAGTTCAACTTCTGAAAGCCCATGAAATCCCTACAAATCTGAGAGGGAAATAAAAACATATTTTATGAATTAATAACCTCATAAAAGGGGAAAGCAATCTGTTTTGGACAAGTTTTGGTTTAGTATTTTATAGGTGACAAAATTACTAAATCCTTGATTCTTTTCCTTTTCAGAACATACTCAACACTTTTAGATATCTTGAGACTGCAAAAGCTGACCACCAACAGCAGGTTTTTAAATACCACTGCTCTTCTGACAAGTAAGTTCTTCATTCTCAGATTTTTTTTTTCTGTCTGGTATTCCTGATTTGTATTTTATTCTTGTATTTATTATATGGACTATCACATTCATTTTCTGGGCCAAGTGAACATGAGTGCAAACTGAATAGCATGGAACTGCTCTTAAATTTCCCAGCTAGAATGAAACCTATCAATATTACAGATAGAGCTCAGATAAAGCACTGGCTCACCTAATTATCCCAACTTGTAGAGCCAATGGAACTGCAGTCATATCTCTGGGTGTTTTGGGAAACCTTTCTCCTGGTAAAATATTTTTTGGATGGAAAAATTAAATTATTTAAATATCTGTATGTTCTTGCTGGACTTAGGGAAAGGAAGCTCAAAGAATTTGGAAGATGCTGGAAATAAATGTGTCTGAGGATAGCCTCTACAGTTAGAGGAAAAAGTATTAGAAGTACTGGGAAGGATTGGGAAAAGCAGAGAGGAAAAAATGTTCGCATTGGAATGAGGAGGAAGAGGATTCTTAAGAGGAATAGAAAAGAAAGTTCCTTTCTGTTCAGGACTTGCTGAGGGAGAGCTTCAGACCTTATTAAAATTTTAGTTTTCCTGTGCATAAAGTTTAGCTTTCATAAGAGACTGCATTTTAAAAAGTTATTCTAAACAATGGAGTTCACTTATCCTAACTTCTTAAGTGAGAGATGTTATATATCCAGAGACTGCTGCTCAAAAATACCAATGGAGATTCTTATATCACTACTAAATTTCATCTTTCTTTCTAGTTTCATAAAATTACTGTAAATACAATTTTATTTTCTACTTCTTGGAATATATTTCAGTAATTTCACTTCAGTGTATCCAGTAGATTTTATGAAATGCAGTGCCTTGTTACAGGTTGGTTCAGTTTTGACAATCATGTTTTATTAGTCTACATATTTCTGTGATAAAGAAGAGAAGACATTGAATTTAGTTTATACAGTATCAAAAATTTCATGACCTTGTACATCATAATTAAGCATGTCTAGCTACCAGCAGTCTCCAAAACAAAAGTCTTCTGATGTATTACTTCTTATAAATGAAGAAAAAGTGATATAAAAAACATGCACTACTTAATAACTGTCCATGGGAATAAAGATCTTTGGACTTATATTTATAAAAACAGCTTCCTTCTTTCTTGTTGCTTGTTTGGTTGCTTTTCAGGCATTTTAGCTATTAGCACACAGCCAAACTTTTGAGTCATATTTGGGGTCTTAAAGAATCCCAGGGCCATGGCTTCTACTTCTCTCTTCCCAGGAAGCAGTAGTGGTGAATATATCACGAGTTACTGAGTGATCCACCTGTCTGCACCTCTGGGTGGTTCACTTTCCTATTTGGGCCAGAATATGTCAGAGATGTGCACAACAATACAAGCTTCCCTATCTACTTAAGTGACCATTTAGCTGTACTTTGCTAAGAAGACAGACAGGCTAGGGCCAGCAGCTTCCATTCTTGGATTTGTGTGTGACGTGCAGTTTTGAAGCTGTGTCCTGTTTACCACGAAAAGCAGACCTTATGGAAGGTGAGACTGTTTGACACACTGAATCCAAGCTGAATAATTGAATTACTCTATCTCTGTGGCATTAAGCATGTCAGGACTGTGCACGAAACTGATTTATTGGTTCATCAACCCAGGAAATAAATAATAAATTGTGAGTCAATCTAAATGGAGAAAACAGAGGGTTTAATTTTGAGATGAAGCAGGGGGGACAAGTACCAAGGAAGAGGTTCCATTTCTGCTTAGACAAATTAATTTCTTTTCATTAACAACATTGTGTTTTGAGGCAAATGCTACGAAAGCAAAGGAGAAGGATAGGCATATACCCACAGGCGAGGTAGTGGTGGTCCTATCTCCCTTTACTTTGTAGAACAACATTGTATTAGTCACAGGGTACATCCCCTCTTCTACTAAATAATATCGGAACACAAATCCCTCTCCTCTGATCACAGCACCTATCAGCTTCCTTGGTTCTACAGTATCCCCAGCAAAGTATTTATTAGAGTTTACTTCAAACTATTCAGTGTTCTCATAAAATATTATCCCTACACAATGTCAATGAAGCACATGCTAAATGAAAATATCATAGAAAATATTTGGCAAGAGGAGTTATAATTGAGGGAGATTTTTTGCCAAAGATCTCAGGAGGATCACAATTAGATGTTTTCAGTATTTTGCGGACAACCTGGAAGCCAACAGAATATCCCTGTCAATGAAATTTGCAAATTATGCCAACAGTCTGGACCACTTGCTCTATCAAGCAACCTGGATTGCTCGGTAACCTCAGCCCATCTGTGTATAGCAACATACTGAATTTAGGGCTGAAGAGTACTGTCTTCATCGAGAGAAAGAGGAATTCTCAGAGGTCCTAATCTTTGAGGGACATATTTCAGGAATCACAGCAGATAAGCAACTTCACTGAAAAAAATTGATAACAGACCAGGGGTTGTTGCTTTGATTGTGAGTCTGACTTTGATGAGACTGAAACTAGAAGGCTGTGTTGTGGTGTCTCTGCTTTAAGAAAGAGTGCTGTAAAAAACATAGAAAGTCAGAAGAAATTATCACTCTGTCTTTCTTCTGTGCATTTACTTTGTAATTAGTTTTCTAGAAAAGGGTTTGTTCCTCTCAGGTGGTATTTTTAAATTATTCTGGCTTTCTGCCAAAATGTAGCAGTAAATAATATCGTGGTTGACATCACTAGTTTGATAATCTAGACTGGGAAGTACAGTATTACCCAAAAAAACGTGGGTAACCTCCTTTTACGTCATTTTCTCCCTGCTTACTGTATTGTTGACTGGCAGCATAATTCCTGTAGTCAAAATAATGATGGGAGAAAAGTCTTTCATCAATATAATCAGTCCTGTTCCACTACTGTGAGAATATCATACCACAGATTATTTTGACTGCTACTTTCTTTACATTAGCTACTTATATTAGTAAAAGTGGACCTATATTAGTCACATTTAGAGAATTACATAAAAGTTCCTGATATATTTATTCAGATTCTTGATATTTTCTTTTTGTTTTCATAGAAACCAATGAATGGCATTTCACATTTTTATCTTTATTTGTTTATTATATATATTAAGGTGATTTATTAGTCAAATTAGCCATTCTTTGTACAGAGTAAACAGATCAGTGTGTTTTTTCTGTGCCCTGCAAGATTTTAAAATTGGCAGATTTCAGTCTCTGCCATGGAGCTTTTCCAGACAGTAGAAAGCAAGATTTTCTGCTTTTATCAGCTCTCAAGAAATAGCTCTGCATGAACTAGATATTGCATAAAGCTAACCTGAATAAAGTGAAGAAAATACCTTCTCTGAACATGCAGACAAAGCTACAGATATCAAACTTAGACTAAACACTTTTGTCAGAGGCTATTTTCTCCAGTCACTTAAACTCTCCCAGCTCAGTGGTTTGATGGTCAGCAAATATTTACCAACAGACACATAATACTTGAATACTACATGTTATTTAATGTAAATCCAGATATTGAATTTAAGAAGTTTGGCAGTACATTGTTAAAAATTAATTTTTAATTTTAAGTTCTCTTGTTTGAAATGAAAGGATAATTTAAAATAAAAATATATATTTAAATTGAAAAAATGCACCTACTAAAAAAATACAAACAGCAGTTTCAGCAAAATCCATTCTTGTATTAGGAAAATATGTGTGACTTCCTATGCAGGCTGGCTGCAGGACAATGGAAAATGAAGCAAGCATCTCTACTTGGCACGGCTATTTGGAAACCCTTGAGGTGTTAAAGAAGTGAGATAGTGGCTTGCCTAAGGCAGCAACTTTGTTAAACTTAGATGTTGATTTCTTTATTTAATAAGCATAACAAAAAGGCAAAATAATAAATGAATTATCTTAGTGAAAATAAACAGAATTATTACCCTAAAGAAAACCAATATTATTTCTTATTTAGGAAATTGCAGAACCAGATTAAATGGACACTGAGATATAAAGGGAACATATATTTTTTTTGTTTTAGCTTTTAAAGACATGATAGCATACAGGCAAATATATTTGAGTTCTGTCTGGTAGTTATACAATATGAAGAAAAAAGACGCTAAATGTGTATTTGATCTTTCTTTTTTCCTAGAAATGCACTTTGAGTCCTAGGCTCAACTTCCAGCTCCCTAATGTGAAATTCTGTTCAAATGAGCGTAATGGATTTACTTTCAGATATTTTTTCTCAGATTTCTAGCAGAATTTCTTCAGTAGAAGCCAAATGGTACCAAATTCTTTGTTATAGAAAAAGGCACAAAAAATTCAGAGGAGTGTAGAACTACTGTAAATAAAAAACATTAGCCTCTGACCCAACAATTGTCCAGAAACAAGTGCAATTATGTAGACAAATGGTGCTGATTACAATCTTCTTTCCCCACAGTGTGGCAATTGCTTGGCATAGAGCAAGGCTCAATAGATAGATGTGCTTTTGACATCAGCAGGATGGAATATGCCTGTCCACAGTGAGATAGAGCAGTCATTGACTGGGCTGACAACTATAACAAATAAAGATCTTGGCTCAACGGGGGATGTTGAGCACCTGTGACACTTGTCTTTGCTAATTCAGATTTTTGCAGTTAAATGCAAGAGTGAATATGAAGGGTCACAGTCACCTGGTTGGGGGGATGGGGTGAGCAGCAGAGGGGATGTCTGAATGAGGAAATCAATTTTAGAGAGCCTCTAATCAGTCAAAAAATGCCAGGGGCACCAGACATAAAAAAGGGAAAAATTCAGATTTCAAATTGTATTCAGAGATTACCTGTTCCCTCAAGATTTTGTGCTGGAGCAGGCATTGCCTGCCTTTGCCACCTGATTCTGAACCCACAGGCAGCACCTTCACTCCCTGCAGCAGCGGAGGCTCTTTGCAGCCCTCACTTCCTCCCTGTGTCTGTGGCCCCAGGCCTGATCCTGATCCCTCAAGGGGACCCTTTGAGAGGACCCCTGTGTAATTCCCACTTTGAGGGGACACTCTGCAGGGGTGCTTGCGGCAACAGGAGGAATTAAATGGGCAGGTCCTGCTGGGGTATTGGATGTCATAGTGACTGCTCTCAATCTCATGGATTCTCATTCCTTGAAAATCCCATGAACACAGATCTATCTAACCTCTGGCATCTGATGGAGGATCCCAAGTTTAGTCATGCTATCATCTCACATTCTTCCAGCTAACACAGAGGAGGAGTACTTGGAGGGCGAGACCTTGGGGGATTCTGCTCCTTTTAAGGGCTGAGTGAGCCTTCCAACATGTCTAGTTTCTTTATATTGGCCCAAAGCAACTGTTCTCCAGAACTGGGAGCTTTGGCTAAGTGCCTAAACATAGGCAGGACCACTGTGAATGTCAGTCCTCATTCCTGTAAGTGAAGAGTGGCCTCAGCTCCTCACAGTGCATGGGCAGGCTGCTGCTCTGCTTCTGCTCTCCAGCAGGCAGAGGCTGCTGTGAGCCTTCCAGGTTTGGGCTCTCCCAGCCATGCTCCCATGGGCACGAATCATAGATGGCCCAGCAGCACGCGTTCCAGTGAGCACAGGATTCTGGGCTGAAAGGGTCTGCAAGGTCAGCATGCCTGGCCCAGCCCTTTGGCTGAAGAACAGTGCTGCAACACTCACAACATTAAAAATAGAAGAAATCTATGTCGCTGCAGCTGGGATCCCTGGGGCTATGGAGTATGTCTGTGACACCCTGCCCACAGCAGCTCCTCCTGGGACTCCGGCAAAGGGCTGCAAATTCCTGATGGACCAAGGAATTTGGGGCAGAGAGTGAGTGTTTAACATCTTTTTAAGCAGGAGTGCCACATTTGAAGTATGATTCTCCCATTCTGATAGGACAGGGCAGGTTCAGAGCAGTTTGGCTAAATGTAATCCTGTGTAGCTCAACATGGATAGTATTTTTGTATTGTAATACCAATAACAGTTAAAAGGTAACACATATTAGGCAGATACAGACACATTATTTGCCTGTCTTGTCAGGGTAGAAATGAGCAAAAAGGCAGAAATACGGTTCATTAAGAAGGAACTAAGCCATATAATTATCCTAAGAAAATCATTTTGTCTTTTTTTTTTTTCTAAGGTTCTTTCTATTCACCGAGATTTATATATTAAATAGAAGAGCAGTGCATCTGTCTTCTGGCCTATCAACTTCATCATGCTTGGGGAGCAGAGGGGGGAAAAAAGGAAAAGAAAATATTTGAGTGTGATAGTATGAATTATTTTATGCTGCCATATGGAGTTCAACTGTTTTTTTAAAAAAAGGAGATGTCCATTTCAATGCTATTTGTTTTATAATAGAAACTTTCCTTTTCTTCATCCTTCTACTTCCAGAAGTGTCTTATTCAGTGTATTCAATCCTAGCTGAAAGGTCACTGTTGTCCTACAAGAGAGACCTCCCTCCCTTTCCCATCACTCCTGGATGCTATGAATAGGGCTCTGTTCCTCTGAGGCTGAGATCCATCAGTGAGAAGGTGCACTGGGAGCAGCTGAGTATTGCCCTCCGCTCCTGGAGGTTAAGTATGTTACCCCTGGGTGCTGCACAAATTGTGGGAGGAGAGTGATGGGCAACCCCACCAGTCCTACTGGCTCTGACCCTACAGCACTCAGCATCCTGACCACCCTTCAACTGCACTCCACTGTTAATTTCAATTAATTCAGTCTCTTTGATAAATAGTTCCCTAGGTAGATAATCTTAAGTTTTATATTAAATTTCTTAGTCTAGGCATTTAACATTTGTATTTGCATACACATTTTTCTTTGTGCAATCCTGAATTTTACAAAGCATTGACGAAGTAACACATCTTGCAACATGAAGTAGTCAAAGGGGTGCTCATTCCATCCAAATTCTGACATTTCTAATCACAGTAATTACATTTCATTTTATTTTTGTCTTATGGTGGTATTCAGTAGGAGTTCTTATGGGGTGAAACTCAAGTCTATGTGAATAATGCTCTGGGCTTTATTCTGTGATATTGGGAGAGGAAGGCTATTGTCATTCCAGCTTGTGCTGTGAAGAAATAAGAGACTAATTAACCAGTGTGAAATGGAGACAAGACTCTGCTTGGTGATTTCTTTGGTTTGTGATCAGAGACCTTTGGCTGCACTGGATGGTTTGAGTCAGAGTAGAACAAAGAGCAGCAAGCACAACACTAAAGGAGGATTTGAGCTCTAGGAGGAAAGCACAGTCTCAGACCCCCTGGCAGACACGTTTATGGGGAGATAGCCTGTACTGCAAGAAATGGCTGTGAGGGCATAAAGGGACTTTCTTCTGTTCGTATTTTCTTACTTCCTAAATTAAACTGTGCCTATGTGCCTTTGCAAGCATCTCTCTCTCTCTTCACTTGCTTATAAAAACTCAGACCAGCTCCAAGTTCTTGCTATTAATATGAAACAGTAAAGGTGTTTGAAGAAAAGAAACAAGAAAGACTTACTACCTGCAGGTAAAAGCTCAGAGGGAATAGGGTATAAACAGCACAGAAGAAATCTTTAGGGAATCTACCTGCTAGTGCTTGGCATGCTTTTTCTCAGTGTCTGCAAAAGGAGATTTGATACAAAGCTGAAAACACTCAAGAGACAGAGCAGAGGGTGCACATGTAACATCAGGGAACTCCTGTCAAAATTAGAAGAGTCTCTGAAGAAAAAAGCATAAGAATAGATAAATACTGTTTTGCAAAACAGCTACATCAGTTTAATTGTAGCCTTTCAAAGCATCTAACCTCAAGTAGACAAGGAGCCTCAGAGGTTTCAGACTGATGATTTGAAAGTATGATAAGGTTGCAAACAATCTGTTAATTTTGGCTTAACTGTAGTCTTTTTTATCCCTAATTATTGGCAATATTTTCCATATATTGCCACACAAAAGGACAGACTGGAGACTCCTAAAACGTGACTCTTTTAAGGCAGTGAGAGTGTATCGCATATCAAAATGACCAGAAAGGGACTTGATCAGTCCCCAGCAAATTAAGAATATGTATTCACTATGCTTGTAATAATCATTGTATGTTTTATAACATTACATTTAAGCAATTGCTATTTCAGTCTTATGAAGCAAAGAGTGCAATCACTGAGATTTAACTTTTAAATAGTGGATTTAATTGACACTGCATGAAGAATATTCACAGCCCTTCAATAGCTGGTATTGTCTCTCCTCTTATCTTACATGATTGTTTTAATTTAAACTAGCTCCCTGTTTTGTGCACAGAATTATTGACGAAAATATGTCTTTCTTCATCAAATTATCAGCTAAATCATCCTTTTATTTACAAGGAGTACTGTGTCCCTGTGCCCTAAATCTTGCTGGTTGGAAGAGTGGGAGGGAAAGCAATTTAATTAAGTAAACTTTATTGACACACTGGAGCTGTTGTTTAATAGCATGGCTCCTTGGAGTGTAGTGCAGGTAAATTGAATGAATGCCACAGAATATCACTTCCCTGCATTGCATATTTCAAACCACTGCCAGGCAGTTTGGGATGAGCAGCCAATCAGGAAAAAGGCTTTTCCAGCCTTGCTGGTGTGGCTGGCATTTCCCGTTATGCTCCGAACGAGGTGCCGAGTGTTACCCATGCATTCCTCGCAGTATATTGAGAGGGATAACTCTAGGACTGTGTGTTGTGCTCAACTGCTGCATTTGGAAGGCAAATTGTGGATTGGCTCTTCAGCCATGTATCCAAAAATGCCTTTTTATGAAGGAGGAAAACTAGCGTGTGAGTCTGAATGAAAGTGCTGTGAGTAAATTATCTAATATTAAAACCTCAATACACTTATTCTGCATGAGAAATCAGACTCTAGAAGGATAAGAGATATTTGCTGGAGCTGTGCTTTTCATTAAGTACTTTGGAATAAAAGGAAAAATTGCAAAACTTATTTGTTTAACAGTTTTTTGATAAAACAAAAGCTGCAAAGGCTTCCACTATGTATATTCATATACAATTGTGCCTCGTACCATTTCAGTTACTATTTCTGTTGTTAAAATCTTTGTGCTAATGTCTTATTGATATATAAAATCAGTACAACTGCTCCTCTCAGCTGATTGGACCACTCACGCTTTTCTGCACTGTTCTTCAACACTGCCTGCTGCATGATAAAAGACAGTATCCCAGTCTGTTGCACCTGTACTTTCAATCACTTTTTTTTAAAGTCAAGCCAGATATGTAGTTCTGAAATATAACAGCGACTTCTTACAGCTTTTAACCCTTTAAGAATTTAATTTTCCTTGATTAAGACTGAGACGCAAAGACACAGTTCTACAGTTTTGCTTGAAGAATTAAATACAGCCACTCAGCTAGTTTATGTTTCACTCTGGAAAATAATAAGAGGTAGAACTTTAATTACAATTCAAACTTTTCTCATACTCGTTCAGTTTAGTGCTTGAAAAGGTTTTTGTCTAATCTTTTATCTAGAAACAGTTTTTTCTTTACTTCAAATGCTCTTTTTAATTTTAAATGCCTGTGAGATGACAGAGCTGAGTTGTAGGGGAGGGGCACTGTTCTTTCCGGTGTGAACCAGAGTAGTTTAGAGACACAGGGAAGTTTCAAGCATGTAAATCCTTCTCTAGGTCTGACTTGTGCACCTTCTAACAATCACATTTAAAGAGTTGCAGTGATTTTTGCCCCTATGGCAGGCTGATGATGAGATTGATTGTCCTTTAGAGTGTCCTTTCTCATGGCACACAAGCATATTTGGGGGTGGATGGCCCTTGGGGCAATCATTTTCAGTTCCTCTCGTGACCTTTATGACCTAATATGCCATGGACATCCTCAGATGTGCTGCCAGGTACTTTTAATAAAGAAACCCAAGCTGTGGTGCAGTCTAGTGAAACTCCAGGCACTCAGACTGGCTCTGTGCTCTGAGCTTTGGCCCATGATGTGAAGTCCAAAAGGTTAAACTGCTTTTAATTTAATGTTAGATTAACATGTCTTTTGACTGGCACTGTGTGTTTGTGTGTTTGCAGAAAATGATGATGTCTTGCATGAGTAACCCTGAGCAATTTACTAGCTGATATTCTTCAGTGCTCTATTACTTTACTTTCATTAAATGTGTGCTTTGGCAGCCATTGCTTAAGGTCCACATTCCATATTTGTGCAGAAAACTGCACATAGCATAACATTCTATGCTAATGATTGTGTCTGAAATAAAAATATTCTGAAAGGCTTATTGTGTTTCTAATAGAATGAGAAGAAAATATATTTCCATGATGCCACCTCACACGTCCTTCCAAGTGCAACAGACAAATCACAGTGAATCAAAAGTGACAGTTTTCCTGTGTAAGAATGCATATTATATTTTTAGGTGAAGTTCCTTAATGGCGTTAAAATACAAATACATTATAAATGCCTTAATTTTAGTTTCACTTTATTACAGTTTTAAAGGACTATTAAATCAAAGTTTCTAATATTATTTATTTAGTATGTTCAATTTTTAACTTAAAATTGTTTAATATATGTGTATATTATTACTAATATAATTAATATCTGCTAATTGATGGTTCTGGGTGGGGCACAGAACTCATGCTTGAAGCTATTTTAGACTTCAATGTGTATATTTTTTGGTGGGAAAATTCAACTTAAGCATCTCCCACTCCTCTCCACAGCCTTTCACCTATCTCTGTCCCTTTCCTTCCCATTGTGCTGGCATCAGTTTTTGTAGGACTGAACTCTGGACTGAGTTAGTAGCCTTGGAATATTACCCATCTCCTTGCTTTTTCTGAAGATCTTTTATAAGGCAGAGCAATGTGCTCATCTGGTTTGCAGCGTAGCCTCCAAATCATTTCTCCAGTGCAACTGAACAAGCATCATGGGGAAGTGAGCTGACTCAGCTCAGGCAGGCCAGGGAAAAGTGCCCATCAAACCATCACTGGATTTTAAGACATGCCATTTGCTTGATGCTTGAGCCCGTAAACTCTACACAGACACACTTAAGTAACAGTAATGGTGTTTTTTCTGAACTGAATCTCAGCTGAAGAGTTTTGCCGGTACAGAAACAACATTTAGGGTTAGATTTAGTTTTTGAAATTTGAAGGTTTTTACAAGTTTGGAGATTTTTTAATGCCAAAAACTAGGGAAAAGCTTATGTCAGTGCATTTATACCACAGATAAGGGTCACTTATTTATCTTAGAATTAGGTACAAGAAATTTTTTCTTTCTATACTTAAAAGAGTTTTCTGATTTACTAGCTGGTTTTGGGTTTGGTTGTTTTTTGGTTTTTTTTTCAAGCATATATCAAGTGGATAGAAGTAACATACTATAACTTTTTCCCCCCAGATACTATAAGTTTTTCCTGTGACCGGTCTTTCCCACACCTAGGGGACTGAGGCAGAGGTTTTACAGCTGCAGAGGGATGACATCTTCTGTGCTCCAGCTGTTCTGCCTAAAGACGTTCCTGCTTTCCTCTGTCACTACCACCCAGCAGCTGGCAGTGCTGCCCCCCTGGTTTTGCTGGTGGAATGGCTTGCATGACTGCTCCTTAGCCTGGAGCCTGCTAACTCAGCCAAGCCAGCTCAGATCCACAGTTCACACTGCTTAAAATAAACTGGCTTGTTTTGCCTTGAGCGTTTTCGAGAGCGTTCATGCAAACCCCTCTGTTGGCACAGCTGTGGGGCAGGGTGTGAAAAATAGGGAGAAGTAATGTTGTCAAACCAGTGATAAGTTTGCTATTCCCTAAGTCTGAACCACTTTAAACATAAGAGAAGGTGACAGAAGTAGCTTGGGTGTGTCCAGCAGACTTGCATTCAGGCATGATGCTGAGCATGCAGCGATAAGTAAGCCCATATGCAAATATTTTTGCTCACACTGATATTTGAACATTCATTCACGGTTTCCTCCCTTCTTAAGACTAGAGCTGGCTTATGCCTTCATTTTGAGGTTGGTTTTCTTTACTTCACATTAATTGATTGTTCATCTACTTAAGTAAGTAGAGATCAATGATGATGTGTTGAACCGCTGCTACACAGGAGACAAAACTTCGATTTAGACTACAATGTCACCTCTAAGTCAACCAGTTAGAAACATTAGAGTTGATTAGGAGGTACTCTCAGCAGCTCATGGAGCTTAACCTGGCAGCAGACAGCTAATGCTCTATAATCCCAGCTATGGAAAGGCCTGAGGAGTTTGAAGAGTTCAGTTTGGTAATTTACTAGGAAATCCCTGATCATTCCTCCAGAAGAAAAATTAAGGATATGGAGAAGATAGAATGTCTTGGACACCTCAGGAGGAACCCAGATGCTGAACAGGATTGATTAGTTTCTTTGACCTCAGTCAGAAGCCTGTTGTTGCAATATCTAAGTGGATTGTCTGCCTTACTGTGTATTACCATGAAAGGATAGCAGCACTAGTGTCACAAAGAGAAGATCCATGTTCTGCTGCAAGGTGCATCATCAACAAAATTGCTGTTTAAATTCTTGACCAGTAGATGATGATAACCTTTATGAGTAGAATTAACAGAAGAAGCAGGAGAAGAAATAGAGTTTCTCAGCTTGGAAGTCACATATGAGAATTAATTAAACCCACTGGGTTTTGATCTTAAATAAAGGAGGTTAAATAAAATCATGGAGAGGAACCTTGTTCTCTTGCATAAATGCAGCATAACATTTAAAAAACCCTGTCCACAGGAGAAAAGAAAACATCACAGGAATGAAACCTTGTTATTAAAAAATGCAGAAAGTCTGAAGGGAACTCTGTAGTACACTGGCAGTGGAGGTATTCTGATTCAATAAACTACTTCAAAAGCACATCTGTCATGTCAGACATGGTATTTTAAAGACTTCTATTGAAGCACAAAAGGCCAGCAATGGCCAACATCATAATTTCTGCCAGAGAATAGGAATTAAATACTCATTTCAGTATTTTATTTTATGAACATCATTAACTGTCTTCTGTACCCAGGTTATTAGATATCCCTTAGCTGTCTTCTGCATCCACAGAATCAATTCGGTTGGAAAAGTCCTCTGAGATCATTGAGTTCAATCTTTGGTTGAACACCACCATGTCAACTAGGCCAAGGCACTGAGTTCTGCATCCAGTCTTTCCTTAAACACTTCCAGGGACACTGACTCCCCCACCTCCCTGGGCAGTACGTCCCAATCTTTAATCACCCTCTCTGTGAAGAAAGGTTAATTGGACCTGAAGAAAGCTGCTGGGTTCTACTTAAAACCTATCCCATTCCTTGGCCTCGAGGAGAGGCTGAGAGAATGAGCTGGGGGAAGAAAGTCATATTCAGATGAACTAATTTCCATGTAAATTCCTGTGTCAGATGTTACCTAAAGTTTTAAAGTCAATTAAGAGGAAATAATTAGACGCAGAAACTAGTGTTCTTACATAGGCTCTGTGACAATGGCTGATAGCTGATACATAAAGAATAATATCTAAATGCAAGTAAGCATCACTCAGCCACCTTCCTCTTGGACTAGTTTATTTATGGAAGACATAGGAAATGTAGAAATATCAGTGATGCCACTTTAGCATAGCAAACTCACAGCTTTATTTGTGTTGTAGATTACCAGTGACAGAGTGACATGGTGCTCTGACTGAAAACACAAAGTATCTTGTTAATCTGTGTGTGCTAATAGATGTTCTGTGTTGCAGAATAGGAATATAATCTTGAATATTTCTCCTCTTGAAGTGTGTATAATTTCTACTCTAAGTAACTGCTCAGTCTTTTAGGAATAATTCTTGATATTTTTAAAGATAGAGGTTATAACTGATACTTGGGAGTTATAATTACGTATTGAAACAAGAGTCCACTGAAATACCTAGCCAAAAGTACTTGATGCATTTCCATGTGGAATGTATGCAGTTGCCATAATTCCAGTTAAGTAAGAGGTTGCCTACATACTAGTCTATTTATTGGGTTTTACGTCTAAGAATAATCAAAAAGAAAAATCTAATGTTCTGTCTCTAGATTTTCTGCTTTTTATTTCAAATTCCACTCTATGACTCCATTGTGGCAGAAAAGATATGCTTTTATGCCTGTGTTATAATTGCATTCTGAAGCCCCAGGCCTTGCCAGTAGAACTAGTTCTGATGAGTAGCTTCAATAATTTAAAAGCAAATCTAGCACTGGAAGAGGAGGGGGGAAACACTTTTTGTGAAGTTTGACCCCACATATGCATCCAGCAGTCTGGAAGTGTTTCAGGGCTAAGCAAGACCCACTGTTTGCCATGGAGCTGTAGTCATGCTTGTCACTTACAGGACGTGTTCTTGGCTAGAACAGTGCTGTAGGTTATGGGACAAACAAAAGAATGGTGGCCCTTTGCTTCTGGGGCACCTGCTAAATAGAAATTACTGTAGACTCTGTTTAGAACCCATTTAATCATAAAATAATAGAATATGCTGGGTTGAATGGTACCCATCAAGATCATCAAGTCCCACACCTGGCCCTACACAGGACACCATAAAAATCCCACCATGTGTGATTCTTGCATGGCAAAGATTTTCCCTACATGAAGTACTGGAAAATATAAAAGCTTCTGTTTTTCATCCTTGTGTATATGCTCCATCAAAAGGAACAGCATAAATAGGAGTCTGGATGGGCTTAAAAGGAGTAGCAGGGATGACTGGCAGTGTTATGTAGAAGTAGCATAGCAGAGACTATGGGAAGAGAGAAGATGAACAGGAGGGAGGGAAATTCTATGAGTAGCAAAGAGGAGAACAGAGATCAAGAGGCTGGGAGAAGGGAAACATGCAGTGATAGAAGGGCCAGAACACTGCTAATGGAAAAATGAGAACAGAGAAGAAAGAAAGATGGCACGTTTTGTGATTTAATGTAAGGCCTAATGTGCCAGGTACTCAGAAGAATTTTTAATCTAAATAAGGCAACTGAGTCATCTTCTTAACCTGAATTCTCTAAGCGTTCCCTTATGACCAGATGAATGTATGTGTCATCTCATAATGTGATTATAACAGAAGATGCAAGCAAAGCAGGTTTGAACCCAATGTCTGTGGCATATAGGGATAGCTCTTAGGAAAGTTGGGAACAGATGTTCAGTGAACATACCCAACTTTTAATGCAAAATGCTTGAGAAAGCTGCTTTTTTGTTTGAAATACTACTTAAAGATCAGCACATACACATACACACACACACAGAGTCCCTTTCACTTTCCCACTCAAAGAGGGAGAATTGGTAGCTTAGTCTGTTCGGTTTAGTCACATTTCAGCTCAAGGAGCTATGCCGATCTTGATCTTGCAATAATTTTTTAGCCATAAAAGATACTTTGCCTACTCACCTTAAAAGCAGCTGGGTGCTGCACAGTTATTATTCAGCCAATTTTTCTGCAGAGAAAAAAAAAAAAATCCTGCCAATGAGCAAGAAGAACTTAAGGCAACATCCATTTACTTGTGTTCATTTAACATGGCTTTATGAGACACTGTACAATATTGCAGCTTGTTGCTCCTCAGTAACATTTCATATCTCATTTACGTTGTAGGGTTGAATTTGATTTCTCTATGTGCTACCCTCTTCCTGCACCCATGTGTGACATTTGACTGCATTGCTTTGGCCAAAATTACCAAAGTAATTTCTGTAATACAGTCCTTAATGGCACTCTCAGATTTAAGGTGAGATTGTTTCTAAAAATATTTTTATATAACTTGAAGAAGAAAACGTTATAGAAACTGAAATTTTGACGAAGTTTCTTAAAGGTTTCCTTACTTTAAGGCATACATGTTTCACGGTTTGCTTTTCATGCAAGAAATACTGTGAGAAGTATGGGCATGGATTAATTCAAATCATTTTATTCATCAGCTATGTGTGGAAACACAGGATACTGAGAGAGCCATCAGTAGGCAAAGAGATTATTTAAAGTGATACTGCCAAATTCTCAAGTGCCACTTCAGTATGTTACTAGATTAGTGTTTAATCATTACTTTTAAATGTGTTGCAGATTCCAAAGTGGTCTGCTTTACAAGGAGAGCATTTTGAAAAACTGAAAATATGAGGGCTAGTGAAGAACATTGCCTAGATGCTGTACAGGTTGTAGGACAACTCAGAATCTGAAATGAGAGCTGGTTCCCTCCCTTCTGTGACCAATAAGGTTTGTGTGCCTGTGTGATATAACAATATGTAGTGGACTGTAATGTCTGGGAAACTCAAATAACAAATTAATGACTATTGTGATTTTAAAGTCCATTGATCTTTCTCCCTGCCCAAGATGGAAATGGAAATGTGAGCTATTATCAATGCAACATTTACTGGAAAAAAGCAGTGCTATGGGAAGTTAAAATTAGAGCCGTCTTCAGTTTTTGCAATATTAAAATATAGATGATGAATCACAGTCAATGTAGATAAAGCCCTTACCTTCATAATGCTAATGTAGGATGGGAGCAAACACTTTCCATTCAAATATCCTGTTGGATGCCTGTATCCTATCCGACAGGCAGTAATCAGGGCAAAGCACTTCTGAAATTAATTCCTATAATGCTGAGGGGTTTAATGAAAATCCTGATGACAAATTGTCTTTGTTGTTCTGTTCACCGTTTTCTCTCTTGTATCCTAGGTTAATTACAGGGCATTTTAAGGGAAGCTTTTTGAGTATACTATACATGTTGAAGAAAAAGTAAAATGCTGTCATTTTCCAGAACTTGCCCAGACTCTCACAAACACATATGAATTTAATTCCGATGGTATTTTAATCTGAGGGTTCATAGTTTATATTTTTACCTGTCAAACACTCATTTAGCTTCTCTTAGCATAACAGGTGGGAGCAAAAAACAGTATTCTCCCTCTTGCTTGTCTTTTGTAAATAAAATGAAAGAAGCAGTAATTGCACATCTCAAAACCCCATTTAGGACTAAAAACCATGATTACAGGATGTTTAAATTAGGCACTGCTGTGAGTTGCAAAGCAGGAAGACAAGGTTGCTGAAAAGTGAAACAACTATTGATAGGCAGCAAGCAAAATTCATGGGATGCTGAGCTGGGAGGGGTTCTTTGTAATCTCTCTTGATTTTATTTTCCAGCCATATTGGCAGACTAAATCCTGGATTATTATTTAACAATTAGTATTTAAAATTATAAATAATCTAAAATATTTATAGTCAATAAGCAATAAGCATCTCTACTCCATTACTTTTCATTTCACCTTAGTGAATGAAAACAATCAAGTGACTACGGCTCCTTGAAAAGTTCAGTTGCATCTAAATTGACTTTCATAGAGAAAAAGGTTTCATTTCATTTTTTTACCTTTTTTTTTTTTTTGAGAAACGTTTGTCTGAAATGAACAAGCACTTTGCAGTGTTTTCAGAATGATAACAGCAAATGGAA
>JANPWX010000038.1:5750751-5764567 GCA_024734555.1 Trochalopteron elliotii
GTTGTCAGTCATGTAGGCAGGGAATTACAGAAATCAAAACTTTGCTGGATTTGAAACTGGTGAGGAACGGAAATGGCAACAAGAAGAATTTCTGAAAGTAGAATCAAAAGAAGGTCTAAGGAAGATGAGGGGCTATGAAGCAAGGCAGCAGACTTTGAAGCACACAGAAAAGGCTGAGCAACTCAGCATCTTCTCCTTGGTCTTTCATGGCCAGTTCTGTCCCCATATCTCCCATGCAGAACCTGGGAATATCGCATTAGTGACCAAGTAAGCAAATGGACACACACAAGTCCATGGGACAAGAGAGAATGTATCCAAGGGTGTGGAGAGAAGTAGCTAAAGTCATTGCAAGGACTGCTTTATATCTTCTTCAAAAGGTCCCTAGGAATTTGGAGAGGATCCTGAAGGCTGGCAAGTGTTACATGTACAAGGGCATGAAGGTAGATCTGGAGAAGTATTTGCTGATAGAGCTCCCTTCAGTTTCCACAAGGATTTTGGAGAAAACCTTTGTGAAAACCATGTGCAGTCACACGGAGGACAAGGAGGCGATTTGGAACAGCATGGATTCACGAACCACAAATTGTGGCTGAACAGTCTGAGTGCTTGCTCTTAGGAGATGGCTGGCATGATGGATGAAAGAAGAGGTTATTTACCTCAACTTCTGCAAGGCCTGTTACATGGTATTCCTACAGCCAAATTGGTGAGACAGGGACGTGAGCAGTGGACTACAAGGTGAATGCACTATTGGCCATATCATGAGGCTCCAAGAGTTCAGCTGTAAAAAGTCCCAATTGATGAGTGATTTCTAGTAACATTTCTAGGAATCAACACTACTGTGGACATTCATTCATGTCTTCACTGCACTCATAGCCAGTGGGATGAAATAAAGCAAGTTCATGGATGATAACTGATTAGGGGAGCAATTAATATGCCAATTAATGTGCAGGGCTATCATTCAGAGCATTCTCAACCAGCTGGAGTATAAATCTGGCAGACATTTTTTTAAGTTCAGCACAAGCCAATGCAAATTCCTGATCATGCAGAAGGACAGGCTGGGCACCAACTGGCTCCAGAGCAGCACTGCATAAAAAGTCCTGGGTGTCCCAGTAAACAAAAACACTCCAATGTGAGTCAGCAGTGGATCCTGAAGATTGACACCATCCTGATCTGTATTAGCAAGAGTGAGCAAGTTAAGAAAGCCAAAAAGTTGAGAAAAGTGATTCTTTGCCATCTGCTTGGCATTAGTAAGACCCTACCTGGATGACTGTGCTCTGTTTTGGATTCCCCTGTACAAGATGGACATTGACATACTGGAATGAGTCTCTTGGAGGAAGACCAGGTGGCAGGAGCACACGACATACATGGAGAAGCTGACAGAAAAGGGGTTCTTCTGGCTGAAGGTGAGAAAAAGGGGGGAATCTAATTGTTTTCACCTACCTATTGGCAATGTATATATAAGATGAAGTCAGACACTTCTAGGTAGTGCACCACAATAGGACTAGAGGCAGCAGCCCCAAGTCACAATATAGAAAATTTTGTCTAAATATCAGAAAAATCTTTCCTTTCTTGTGTGTATATGTGTGTGTTTATATGTGTATGAAATACTGGCACATTTATCAAGAGACACTGTGGCATTTATGTTCTTGGAGACTGGATGAAGCTCTCTGTGCAAGCTCCTTAGCAACCTTTGAACTCAGATGTAACTTCAAAGATAACCTTGTTTGGGTAGACCCAGATGAGCCCCAAAGAGATCTTCCAACCTGGTACCTCCAACAGAATTTGGGTTTGCTTACTTAAATGGCTGTTTTAATGATTTAAACAATATTCCTGGGATACTTTGTATTTTGAAGAAAAAGAACAGTGAAAATGCAGATCATACCAAAATGTATGTCATTGCTGCTAGGAAATATTGTAGGAGTGATCATGTACACCAGGATGCCAGAATAGATTGTGGGTTTTTATTAAACAGAACCAAAAAATGCTAGTTATCCCAACCTACTTATTGTTCCTCACACAGATACCATCCCTTACCATTAATTATCTTACTTATCTGTACATCGTTGTTTATATATTTTCTACTTCAGGTGAGTCCCTTGGGGCTTAGAAGATAAGGTGTAATTTGTAATTTCTTTGTGACCTTATAATCTCTATTCCATTTCATTTTCCTAATAATTCATGATATTCCTTTTACATTAGGCTGGCGTTTTTATAGAATGGTACATGGTTTCACCAGTTGCAGTAGCCATATGTCAGATTTGTAGCAGCTCACTTACAGCTTATCACTGGGTATGTATAGTTAGGACTCTTTGTTATTTTTGTTCCAGATTGAACATTTATCAGCGTTTTTCTTGGTCCACACTTTTATTGCCAATCACAAAGAGCTGAGATTATTCTGCAATTTTTCAGACATCTTTGGCTTTTACTACATTAAATAATCTAGTGAGATTTAATCTCTCCTCAGTTTCAGCCTTAACCAAATTACTGAGGACTATGCTGAACAGTGCATTTCCCTACACTGACCTACTAGAAATCTCTCTGAATTGTGAAGAGTGACCATTTAATTTTCAGCTCTGAGTTTCCTACTGTCTAACCAGTAAGGAGGCTTTGCCCGGTAAAGGAAGTTTCAGCCTGGGAACCTCCAAAGTCTATTCCATAGTGTTCTTTACACCTATGTAAAGAGTTCTTTTCATTTTGCTGAGGTGGAGTCTGATCTGATTTGGGTCTCTTTTCATATCCAAGTTACTTATCAGCTCTACAGACATTCTGGCAGACTTCCTGTTTTGGATGTGCTCAAAAAATATTTTATTATTAGTTTTATGCCATTGGAAACTTGCTCTTCAAAGTAAATTTTTAGCTGGACTTACTAGATTTAACTTTCCAGAATTGATATTCTTTCATATTTTTCTGGTTGGGAAACTTCCACTTTCAGAAGAACTTCTAATAATCACCATTACTGTGCTGTTTATTGAAATGGCGCAGAAAAAAATGAGAACTCTGGGGAGTTTCTCTTTCCACATTTCCTGCCTTTCCCTCCAAAATGACCAGACATTAACTGAAAGAGGGTCGATTTAGATTAGATACAAGGAACAAATACTCCAGTGTCAGGATCGTGAGGTACTGAAACAGGTTGCACAGAGAAGTTGTGGAAGCCCCATCCATGGACATGTTTAATGACAGGTTGGGTTAAGCTCTGAGCAACCCAGTTTAGTGAAAGGTGGCCCAGCCCACAGCAGGAGGTTTGGAAACAGATGATCTTTAAGGCCCTTCCAACCCATTCTGTGATTTTATGTAGTTAAAGGTATTAAATTATTACTGTTCTTTTTCTGAATTGCTTTCTCTCTCTTTAGTGCCTCCTCAGAAAAGGTCCTAAAACATGCAGGGAATGCTCATAAAATTCAAACCATGGGAAAAAAAGAAAAAGGGAAAACATTTGCAAAAATGAATAGAAAAAGGAGCAGAATAAAGAAAGAACAAGTTGGGAAAATTTATACAGATAAATAAAAATTGATCATACCAAAATAATCCCTTCAGAAATACTAACAATTTCAGTGCAGCTTGCTCTACAGTTCAGTGAGATGAGTCCTAGAAATATTTTGAAACTATGAAATTCTGAAAATTATACCCACATATAGCTAGAAGTGTATATATGGATATATGCTTGTGTGTATGCATGTTCTGACTCAAAAATGAGGAAGACTGAGACAGCAATGTTTCTACATGCTTTGATGGGATTTGAATAGCGAGCAGAACCCCCAAACTAGAGGCAAATTTCATTCTTGAGCACCTGCCAGATTTCATCAGCAGATTCCAAACAGTGGGCTGTCTCCTGCAAACAGGTGTGTACAGATGTGATTCCTGGGTATATTCTGGCAATGGCCCAGCACTGCACACTTGCAGAAGCCAAGGATGGTACCAGATTATGTCAATGCCTTTGTAGGACAGAGTCCTGTGAGCTTTTGCTCATGAGCCAGTCCAGGCTGATTTCTCCCTGAGGCAGCTGCTCTGCAGAAAAATAGTGGACCTGTTTAGAGTTGTACCTCTAAGGTAAGGCCTTCCAGCAATGTATTGACAACTTTAACATTTCTCCAGGTTTGCAGGGAGAAGATACCTTACCTTTTGAAACTGAGCAATTATCAAACTTCAGAAATGCCCCTATGACCGCTTAAAGGAAAGTAATACAAAAATGAACATCATCCTATGTATAAATAACATTTCCATTCTTACTCTAGGAGTTCTGCTGGATCCTGAGTTTTTATTTGAAAGGCCAAGTTGCAGTTGCAGTTGTAAGCTTTTTTTTTTAAACTAGGCACAACAATGATACTTTTAATTTATATCTCTGAGGACAAATCTGGGTCCTCCAAATGATTGAAATCAAGGTAAATGACAGCACTGGTTGGTTCTGTCTTGCACTTCTTGAGGACCCACAGCACAGGACAAGGGAATAAGCAGCTGGGAGCCATCAGCACCTGGGCTGCAATCACCCCATAAACCACGTGTTTTGTCACATGCAACAGCTTTGAGTTTGTTTCCCAGTTGGGTTCAAGATGTGAAATTTAACCTGTAAAGCCTCCTGGGGTTTGAGCTGTAGCAACTTGAAGGCCTCTGCAAGGTTAGCAACTTTTTTTGCACTGAGCACTGGAGAAACCCTTATTTCAGGCAGATATGGTCCCTACCCTGAAGCACTCATTATCTCTGAGGTGTTTTACACATCACTAAAGGCCTTCATGTATCCTGAATAAAAGCTCTCTGATCATTCACTCTTTCTGGTTTCCCTGCCTCCTCATCAATAAATGCTTGTGGGTGTAGTGCTCTCCTTTACCGCTGTAAAGGGAGACAATTCCTTCAGGAGGCAAAGCAAGGTGGTTCACAGACAGGAAAGGAAAGGCTCAGAGTAAGAAGAAGAGAGGTACAAAGACCTGAATAAGTTTGAGAATAGTTACCTATTCTCAACCAAGAGAGACTGTCAAAATACGAGAAAACAAGGTGATGGAAGTTAGAAAAGAAAATGAAAAAGCAAGTGTTCTAGAGACAAATTTAGGTTTTGTGGTTTTTTTAGAAAAAGTTCAGTGGAAATGTACACATAGAATGGTACATATATAAACCATTTTTCTCCCATTTCTGTAATGCTACAGAATATAAATGTGTTGTGTTAATAGTAGCTCTGTGACGTAGGACAAGATTATTATTTTATGTTCTTGGAGCTAAGCACTGAAAGACAAAGTGAATCTCAAGAGGGCACAGTGGAAATCTGCAGGTGGAGAAGAATTTGCTGGGCATCACTGAATTATTTCTCCATTAGAAAAGTTTCATATATTAAAAAAATACAATGGAATTAAAATATGGGATTTGGTATAAAAAGTCATTATGGTATAACAAGGTATGATTTTATGTTAAACAAAATTATTGTTCTACCTTTTTTTCCTGTTGTTGCTACTCTACTGGGCAACAACAGTATAATCTGTCAGAAAAGCTGCAGCAAATATTCAGCCTGAAACACTAAAATTTACTGAAATTTGACTGTTACCACCAATATTGATGCAACACATGTTCCAATGGTCCTGTAAAAGGAACAACTGCCAATATACATTTCAAAGTTGTTCTGATTTTACATCTATAATCTATAATTTACTCTACAGCTCTCTACAGTAGTTTCCTGATCAAACTAGTCATGCTCTATCCCAACACACTGATAACTCTTTTGTTGCACCAGCATATTAAAATGTCTCACTGTAGCTTATTACATCAAGAATTTCACTGCAATTTCCCTTTCATAAGGAACTTGAAGAGCACATTATTGACAGCATGTTAAAAATATTCTTGATCATTGGAGATGAACTATTTTCTTTTTTGAGCATGATTTTATCCTGATTACTCTGGAGACAGAATTAAGATTGACACAAGATGAATTTCATATGTTTAGGGTCAAGGCCCCTGATTCTCAAAACCATTATGACACCAGTGAACATAAGTTTTGCTGAATCTTCTGAGAGTGCAAAGAAGCCAAGCTAAATTGAGTCCTCAGCTTTCAGCAGCAAACTGGACTGGACGTGAGCACAAGCAAAGCAGAAATTGTCTAAGGTGGCAGGCTCCTGAAAAGACAAAGCACATATCCCTTAACATCTGTCTACCCTAATTTTGTCCATATTAGGACAGGGAAAAACATGTTGTCTGAAAGTGCTGCTGCCCCTAAAGTAGGAGTGGAAAGTACTGATAGAATGCCCAGTGCCAGCAGCTGTGATAGCTGACCGCTATCAGTCCCTGGAGGCAGCCAGATTAACAGCATGGATCCTCTAGATCTCTCCATTGCAATTCCCCACTTTTCTGTGGCGGGCAGGGGTGGCCCTGTGCCATCTGTTATTTTAGGAGGATTGACTGTCAGTTTTGTCTGAGCAGTTGAAAGGTCTTGTGCTGGCTCTAGAATAAAAGGCATGCAAAATGTTTATAGTGAGGAATTTTTAAATGAGGAATAATCATGGCATTAGTTATATTTAGAAATTCAGGGAGCATCCTTGGTCTCAATGTAGTATGTAACATGATGCTCATTCCAAAATGCAGGTGACCTTATCAGTGTTTGATTCTCCACCTCTGGCTATCACAGTTTCTTCTTTTTCTACCCAAAGTTCTTTGTGAATTCAATAGTGTAATATTAAAACCAATTTTCATTCATTCATTCAGGATGGGTGCATGGATGCATGGATGGATGGTCTGCCATCACTGTCTGCTTTTGAGATTTGAAATACAAAGGTTCAGTTTTGACTTTCAAACTTCCTTGTGTTCGGAAGATCTTGGTAATTTCCATACCTTCTACCAATTTCCAGACATTACGAATTCAGTAGCCAAATTCAGAAATTGTATATGGAACTTCCCAAGTCTTTTCCACAACTGTCTGATTGATTTTTGTGCCCTGGAGCTTTATTCCCTCAAACTGACCCTCAGACCTCAAGAGATGGAAGTGAACCATTCCTTTAGATTTCTGAATTGTTCTCTTGGTCCATTCTGGGCTTGCAATACTCCCTCATGTTGCAGCCAGTGTTTTTCATAGTGGCAGAATTTTTGAATGTAACTGCTTCTCTAGTTTCACAAATAAAGATAGCTTTCTAATTATTTAATTAATTTCTTTTTACAATTGTTCATAAGTGTCACAGAGAACATATTATAAACCCCCTTTTTGTCATCTCTATTAAGTCAAGGATTGTATTATGAGGCTTATGAGGATCAGATTTCTCACTCCTTATTTCGTATTCCTTATGGCTGCTTCCTTTTTGGTATACTACTGGTCTAGGAGAGAGGAAGAACTTCCTGTGAATTTTGCTCAGGCTCAGCCTAAGGCTGCACTCTAGCTAGTTCACAGGCTTCCTTGCTCTTCCTATTTCTGGAATAATTCTCGTTGTTTGGTTGTTTTTTTTTTTTTTTTCCAGATGAAACTTATTCCAAGAGTAAGCAAGCTCTGATGTTTGTATGCACACATCCTTGCCCTTCTTTGAGAAAACCCTTTGAGCACTGTGGCTGGAGGCTTACTTCAGCTTTTTAGTTAGACAGTGGCTCCCATTATTTCAGTTGTCATTACTGTCAAGGAGCTTGATTGGTTTTTATATTAGTTCCCAGTGAAGACTGGACACTTGCTTCCAGTTTTCGATGAACTATTAGGAAGCCACTCCAAAAAAAGTACTTCTTTGAGATTTTAATGAAGAAAATGGTAGGTGATTTTAAATTATTTTTAGGTCTGAGATTAGTAGTGTATAAATGTTATTTAGACTTCATACAAAATCACAGTAAATTCTTCTTTGTACCAGGCAGGTAGCAACTCCTCTCACACCTGCTGATATACTTAGTCACTTTTTTGCAAATCAGCACAAGCAAACTTCCCAAGGGCAGCTTTGATGAAATGGCACACTCCCCATGCCAGTGAAAAATGACCTGCTTTATAATAACCAAACACAGAGTCAGAGGCTGCTTGAAAACCCAGGGCTCACCCAGAACTGTGGAGTGTTGCTTTGCCAGCATGCAGAAGAATTAGTTCACGGCTGTTAGAGATAATCCTTTCCCTGCTAGTAAAGTCATCCCAAGCCAGTGACCCTTTAAAAATAGGAAGGAATATTTGCCAGCTCTGGTCTTCTATGACCCTGCTGGAAGAGACATTCATGTCTCAAGACACCCTGTGCACCCTTCTTTCTTTTTTACTGATAATCTACTGGTTTCACTCTGTTTCATCTTGTTTCTCCACTGCACCGGGCTGGCTGGGTGATGAGACACTGCAAAATTATGTTAAGCAAAACCCAAGGGCAGACATCCAAGTGCAAGAAAAAGAGCAAAAGGGTATAAATAAAGCAATGACAAATTTGCTTCCAGAGTTTACTTAAACATGACTCCACTTCCAAGTATCCCATGAAGGATTTCTTTTGCACTCCTCTGCAGTGACAGCAGAAGAGGGTGGATTCATAGATTTCTTCCCAGGGGGTGAGCTTACTTCCATGTGGCTTCCATTCATATATACCCTGTATTCCTTTGGGACTCTGCTTTTGGACTCACAAGCAAATACTGATCATGTCCTGTCTTGAGAGGGACACTTAAAAGGTTATTTCCATGTATGCCTGGCAGGGAGTTGTTAGTGAAATACTGGTGATTTTGCCTCCTGAGATTAGAAGTGTTTTACACCAAAAGTGGACATTCTCCTTTTGTCCTTTGGCAGTCTGCTGACAAGCTGCCCCTGCCCATGAGATCCTTTAATTCTCATCATGCTCCACTAAGGTTATTTATACAATCATCATACCTCTATTATGAGATATCAGTTGTGTGTGTGTGTGTGTTTTGCAAGGTTCATGATCATTGGTACCTTAGTGGCATTCCACACACATCACACCTTAATAACATGAATATCTGATGCTGTAAAATTCATATGGTGTGTGTGTTAATGCAACTTGTACCCAGTGTTTCAGGTGGTGTCTTTTTGGAAGATCAGCTCCTCTCTGCTTTGCTTTATGTCTAGGTACAAAGTGCATTTTCTTCTGATCTAACTGCACTAGAATTCCAGGCAAAGACTAACACTTGTATAGAGCTATGCCATAATTCCATTAAAAAAAAAATCCTGATTTTATCTCATCTTGGATGTACTGTGCTCCCAGTTCCCTGCAGATACTGTCTCCCTTGACACAGAAACCCAGACACTGATTTTGAAGATGGAGTTCATTTTGGACTTTATTGAGGCAATAGACCTTGGTTTTGGCTGCCTTCAGAGGACAGAATTTCAGTCAAGCAGAGCTGATGTAATCTTGGATGATGATGGCATTTGTGATTGTTCAGTGAGCCTTCTAAGGGATCAGCCTACTTCTCTGGGCTTGGACACAATTATTTTCATTCTGACAAAATTGCTTGTGGCGTGGAAGGAGATCACAACTAAACTGGGGTAGATTTAGATCTTTCCTAGCCAGGTTTCATTGTTTGCATCATGTCCAGCATTTTTTAAAATTTCAAAGTCAGTGGAGTGCAAAACCTGACTTTCTTTTCAGAATGGTGTATGAGGTCAGCTGTCCAGAGATATTTTTCTCTTTGTAGTACTTGTGGCAAAAAGGGAAATGTGTAGATTTTTTAAATTGTGCTAAAACAGATGTGATAATGAGATTATAATTTTTGAAAACTACTGGCTATGAATGAAAGACTTCTCCTCTCTTCCCTTCCCTATTTCATTTTAAAAAACTCAGCTTGGCACTTTTATTTTCCTGATACCTGTCTCTCTTTATCTGTACAAGATAGCTGTAAACCAAAATTATTCAATTAATTGAATTATGTGATTCAAATGCTGTATATGTGGGCTTTTATCCCTTTCTCCCTCCCACTAATGAGGAAAAGAATTCTATGTTTAGGGGATTATACCACTAAGATCATGAGTTTAATGTGAAGCTCAAATAATTGGCATTGACAGTTTTATCAAATAGGAATAAAATTAGAATGGTAAAGTAAATGCAACCTAGAGAAATGAGACAGAAGGCAGAAACTGAGGAGCATGGTTTTTCCACCACTAGTGTTTTTGTAGTTGGTGGCCACAAAAGCATCTTACTGAGATATTCTGCTTGGTGTGGTGGGCTGACCAAAGCAGGAGAGAGGTAGTAGGATCAAAAGTTTTCTCAGGCTTCCCAGAGACAGATCCTTTCTGATGAACAGGGCTCCTAATCACTCAATAGAGCTATATGCTTTATGCCTCACTTACCACAGCTTTCTGTTGCAATCTTTGGTTTATTCACATCTAGTGAACTTGATTGTGCTTTAATTTTTTGGAGAACAAAATTTTTAGTGTTTATCTATTTGAAAGCAAGCTCTTGTAACGCATGGTATGAGTCAATTGAACATGGACTTTTAGAACAGAGTATTGACTATTCTTTCTTCAAAGATTAAACTTTATTTCCAAATTTTTGATAGCTTTTTGTGCCTTTCTTTCTCCCTTTTTTTTTTTTTTTTTAAATTAATCTAGTGCATGGTGCTACTGCATTTGCCGAGTTTGATCCAGAAGAATCGAAGCACATGCTTAAGGAAAAGAATGGCATGCGGTTCATGAACCCCATAATTAGTTCCCCTTCCTAGCTCTAAGCAGTAATTAAATCTGTCACTTCTGCTCTGCTGATTCATTTATTTAGCTATTTAATTGCTCAGCTCAATATGTCTTTATCTCCGGAACAGCAACATTTTATTCAGGCTAAGGAATAGCATAAGCCATTATTATTTTTTGTCCAAGGGCAGGGACATGTAAAAGAAAAGAACACTAATACTAGATGATTTGGTGCTGTTGTCAGTTTTCACTTATCAAACAAAACTGTATTTAAGGGAAAACTTCAACCAGTAACATAACCGTACACAGGAAACTATGTCACATGCAAGGACCTAATGTATCTGATCCAGGTTTCTATTTACATAATGAGTTAACTTAAAGCACCTCCAGGTCATGCATAACTCTCTATAAAATGAGTGATCTATTGGTAGAAAATTTTATGAACAGTTTAAAATTGCAAATATACATTAGATTTTTTATAAACTAAGCAGTATCTTTTCTTTGTACATTTTAGTTTTGGGACATTGCTCAGTCAGGGTGATTTCTGTCATCTGTCTCCTAGATTTATTATCAAATGGAGCATTTTGAACTGAAAAGCAAATGGATTTGGAATACTTTTACACTTGCAAAGACAACCCTTATGAATATCCCTTTGTGAGACATATATTCATACATGCAGTTTTTCTCATTACATTTTCATCAGTCCTTAAGGGAGGTTGCAAGATTCCTCCACCATTCCTATCCATAGGTTGGAAAACCTGGTGTAGGAAAACAGCACTCAAAATGATGAGGAGCAGATCAAGACAGATCAATACAAGCAGAGCCTTTTGTTGAAAGGAGAAATTTTTTTGTTTTTATTTTTATAACCCTTTCTATTTCCCCTCCTTGAACTCAGGAATGACAGATCCAAAAATTAAAGATACAAAACCCACCAAGAATTCAGAGACAAGGACATTTTTCTGTCACTTCTAGCATCAGTAACTCAGTTCCACCAATTTATTCATCTGCCTGGCTGACTAAATTTTTGTATCATGCACAGAGCCTTGCATTTCACTCCATTAGTGATTTATTTTTGCTGTCTTGTTATTCAGTCACAACTATGCAGTTATTTAAGTCATTGCTCATGTTTTTGCCAAGTAAGCTTATTATTCTAAAAATCTTTTTCCTGCTTACCTGGAGGGGTTTTTGTTGTTGAGGATTATGTTGGGGTTTTTTATTCCTTCTGTGAGACTTCTGTCCACTCTTTTGCAATGCAAAACATATTTGTACTGCTGCTGTGGCCAATCCACCCAGTTGGCCCTGACTGAAGTAGAGGCAGGAGCCTGTGTAAAGACCAGTCAGTGGAACTGGCAGGGTTAATTAGCCATATTGCCTGGAACACCTTGGAAATTCAGCTGGATGTACTTCCATTACTCTGGCTGCTGTGCTGGACTGCACGGACCTGCACTGTGCCTGTCCCAGAGTGAGGACCTCTGCTTCCCTCTCCCCTGTCATCAGGGAGGGCTTTGTCAGCCCATGGGCTGGCAGCTTTGGCCCAACAATGCTCAGTCTGTGTTGTTCGTGTTGGTGTTATTGTTTTGCACCTGTGCACTAGGGCTTACTCATAACTCTTTGTTGAAATAAAGAATATTTCTGTCCCTGCTGAATCCAGGATGTCGGGAAATCTTGTGGGCTGTTTTGTTCTTGCAAGCCTGCATATGAGATTTTTGGACTAAAGTTTCATATGAGCTTCACTTAAATATTCTCTCTTTTAAATCAAGTGATCTTCTAAAAGTACACTCTTCGTTACATTGGGCACATGCTCAAATTCAGGGAATTAATAAAGCAGCAAAACCCCTCTGTGACCATCCTTTGTGGACAAGGGTGCTTTGAGAATAAGTCTGTATGTGAATTGGTTTAGCTTGAGAAAGCAGTGTTCACTGCAGCAGGACAAACAAGTGTGATCAGAAGAGAGCAGGGGAATGAAATGGAAAAACAACATTTATTTGTAGTAGAAGAGAAGTTGATTTCTGAGTTGATGGAAACCCGACAAAGGAAATATAGGGTTAATTTCAGATGGCCTTTATCTCAACTCTAAAAGAGCATGCGGTTGGTCAATAGGATTAACTACTTTTACACAGATTTGTACATAAACATTGAGGCACGAGACTTGGACATGAGCTGAGTGCCCTCCCTTTGCAGTGATTACATTCTTGAACGTCTGGGGACGGAATTAGGTGACAGTGGCTATTGGCTTCCCCTCAGATGAACCTAGCTGTTGTCATCCGGCCATCAGCAGACTGGAAATTACTATCTCGAAGGCACTGCAGAATTTACAAGCAGTCTCATGGGACTGAAACCACTCCCTTCTCCCACTCTGCCTTCCCCATGTGAGAACCAGTGGCATCCAGCTACTTGCACAGTGTGAACTGGACACTTGTGAAGGGGTGCACATGCCCAGGCACTGCTGGTGGAGGCACTGTGCTTGATGAAGGATGTGTGGGCTTTTAGTGAGTTTGGTTGGTTTTTGGGTTTTTTGTTAGTTTTCAACTCTAGCTCACTGTATAGTTAGAAACCTCAGGCTGTAGTTTCTCCTCGCTCACAGCACTGGAATATGTTAGTGTAAAATACGTCTAAGTCAAATTACATTAAATCCTCCAGATTTTATATAAATGCACCCCGGTCTGTACTATATTAATGTATTGCTTTACTTATTGGTGCATTGGGAACTTCTTGTTAATGTTTTAATTAACAAGGTAAGTCACTGCCTGTACTATGTGTACAACCCACCATATCTGTGGGGTTGGAGTCTACCTCTGCACAGCCCTGGTCAGTCGACTTGGTTATATAAGGTGCACAGATTTGGGTACCTATAAATATTAGCGAGCAGCTGTCACAAAGGGATTGTGAACGAGCTGCTCAGGACCTCAAAAACATAATAGCTTGGCACTCAGAAACACACAACTTTGATAACATACTACAAAGTCACGTATTGGGGGGAGAGGGTAAGGAGGTGGTGACTGCTTTTAATCTTTGTCTCTTTTATAAAAAAGCCAAACTTATTTTCTTGCTTTGTCTTTCTGGTATACAACGGATATTTACAATTTTTATCACATTAGGATATGACATTCCTGGCCTTGCCAGTGCTTTTGTTTGGATATTTATAGCAGCTTCTGGTCATTGTTGAGCAAAGGCGATTGCCCTGCCCTCTGGCCCTTTCTTAAGCAGATTTTGGGCAGAAGCTCCTCTCGTGTGGCACTAATTGAAGTGACTGGTGGAGGGGGTGTTGTGAGCACA